>NC_069475.1:13407116-13439614 GCF_026875155.1 Cherax quadricarinatus
TTCTCAAGAATTTGCTTCGAGGGGGGGGAAGAAGGAGTCGATAGGTGCCTTTTCAGTGTTTAAGGGAAATGTGTGAAGGATGCAAATTTTTGTTAAAAGTATCACCCTAAACCTAGGTGAAACAAGCGTATCAGCAACATTACAAGACAGTGTTGTGTTCCACTTCAGGGAAATCTTAAAGAAACATCAGAAAAAGACCTCTCTGACAGATATTTTGGCGACAGGGGTCCAGGGATCATGGGTTGTTCCAGTGGCATTTAAAAGATGAAGGGAAGTAACCCCAGTGAGGACTTGCTACCAAAGTCTAATGGAAGGAGATTCTCCTTCCAACAATAGTGACAACCTCCTCCTATCCCTCTGTCTTTTATCGACACCAGAATCTCTTCAGTAAGGTAAGTGTAATGATATAATCCATTTTTTATATGTAATGTACTTTATTTCCACATTGATTTCACTATTACAATCTTTTTTAATTAAAAAAAATAATTTTATTTTATATATTTTTGGTGTCTGGAATGGATGTATTTATTTCCATTATTTCTTACTGGAAAATGGTTCGAGTTTTGTGATTTTCGACTTCCAGCAGGTCTCTGGAAGGATTAATCATGAAACTGGTGGGTCAACTGTATATGGAAAATACGAAGTCAAGTCTTGTAATCTGTGACTTCATAACCAGATTCTACAGTGAATTATTCAGTGAATAACAGTAGTGAATATTCAGTGAACAATAGTGAGAGGGAAAAGTTCAGTAATTAGGAGTAACCGATGAAGTATAAAGAAACATAGTTTCATTGCCGTGACTACTGCTAGTAGAGGTAATCAAGTCCGCTATTACCCGCCTTTTGCCCTTCCCCAAAGTAAATAGTTTGCTTGCCAGCTACTTGTTAAGATAAGGTAAGTCTAGCTCCTGCTATTCCCGCCTTTTTTCCCCCACCCTGAAAGTGATAGTTTGATTACCGGCTGCTTGTTAAGGTAGGGTCAGTCTAGCTCCCACTATCCCTTCCCCTCCTTCTTCTCCCCCCCCCCGAAAGGTGACGTGTGGGGCTCCGGTCCAAACAGTAATCACTAGACTCTCAGCTCCCAGCGCTACTGTAAGTACATGCCTGCCTTGTATTCTAGTGGATTTATTGGTTGAAAGCTTCACTTTTGACCAATAATAAACTTAGTCCTTTCAGTCTTGCTCTAAGTTGGCTACTGTAATAATCACCTCGTCTTTTGGGTATTGTACTTATCATTGAGAGTGATTTCTTAAGCAGTGGGTAACCTGTCTATCTTTCCAGCTTGGATGACAGAGAGGGTCACCTGCCAATCAATGAGTAAAATTGAAGGAGATGGACTAACGTTCTGAGATGTCCCAAATTTTTGATCCACTTACCTGTTTGTGTATGCAAGTAGCAGGATATAATCCCTCATAATTGCAGTGGAGAAAACCTGCTTTCCTGTCATCTTGACGGATTATTGATGGGTAGAAAATCTGTGAAGAACGAGCCGGTGGGTTGTCATCACTTGCGACTCCCCTCCCATCATCAGCAATGGCTAGGGTTCCAACAACACACAGTGTCACCAACACCAGTCACCAAAGTTTTATATATACATATTAGCATTGAATTCAGTTACTTATATTTTTCATTTTTCATTTTCTTTAATGTAGGATTAATACTTCATATTTAAGTGTTTTATATTTTACATTTTCTATATAATAAAGTGTTTATGTTTGTCTGTTATTATTTCTTTTTCTATTCATTAATTTTCCTGAGGAGGAGCCAGCCTGGGTAATACTGTATGAAGTTGTTACAGGGCTGAGTAAGCCTTCACAAGTGGCGACCTTGCCAGGATCAACTCTACTGAATCAAGATTCAACTCCATCTCGAATCTCCCATTGGAACTTCGACGCCGCATACCATAGACGGTTGCCACCAGCCATGAGTAATCATTCTCTATGGTAGGACTATGGTACAGGTATTTAAAAGATTTGGTGATTGTTATAGTCTCAATTTATTGTTAGTCAAGTCAGGCAGGATATAATATTTAATTCTGCCACCTTTTTGTGTGAGCTTGAAACACTTTGGAGGATTAGACTCTAGGGACCCGAGATTTTCCAGTGACAATTTGTTTCATTGAGCTCTTTATTTCATCAAGGGAACTGTGGTTGGACACTCTTGATTTGTTGGTGAGAAGATTGGATGGTCAAGTGACCCAGTTCTACTTACTGTTTGCTCGGAGCTGGCATAGAACCCTTCATTTTAATTAATACATATTGTTTAAATTGAAGTAGGGATCGAGCCCTCTGATTTATTTACAGTTTGAGCAGAGCAGATTGGAACCCTCCGTTTTTTGTTTAATACCATTTCATTTTTTTCCCCTGGTAGTTTTAAGTTATTCTTGCAAATATGGAGGAATACAGTTTGGATGAAACGCTGGAAGTAAGTGAGGAAAACAGGGAAAAAAATGAGAATTGAATTAGCATGAAATCCAGGAAAGATTTGAAAAGAGATGAGAATTGAAGAGACGAAGACAAGTTATAAGGGAGAAGAGAAGAAAAAAGGAAGTAGAGAGAGAATCGACAGGAGAAGAGCAAAAAGGAGAGAGAGTAGATATGAGAGAGAAATCCAAGAACGACAGTTGAAAAGAGGAAACAAAAAGGAGCGTGTAGATTGATCGATGAGGAGAGAGCTAGAGTACGTGAAGAACAAGTTAAATTGGGAAGAGACCAGGCTGGAGGAAAGAGCTTAAAAGGATAGAGAACGTGAAGAACAAGCTAAAATACGTGAGGAATAAAGCTAAGATACGTGAGGAACAGGTTAAATTAAGAGAACTTGAGGTAAGAGCAAAGGATAGAGAAGTTGAGGAAAAAGCTAGAGAACATGAGTTAATAGAGAGAGAAAAGGATCGCGAGCTCGAAAAATCTCGCCTTGAATTAGAGAATAAAAAGTTAACTTTTACACAACAACAATTAGAGGAAGGAGTAATGGAACAACGTGCAGTCAGTGCACATATTGCAACACCTAATTCACCTCCCTTCACAGAGGGGGAAGACATAACTTCATACATTATCAGGTTTGAAAATACCACTACCCTCTGTGAATGGCCTGCTGACACCTGGGCTACTAGGTTAGGAATGTTATTTTCTGGAACCACTTTGAATATCTATGCAACTTTGCCGCAGGATATCATATGTAATTATAACCTACTGAAGAAGGCAATCCTTAAAGCATATAAAAAAACCACTAATTCTTATAGGAAAGATTTCAGGTATGCCACCTTACAGCCTGGCCAGAACTTTCAGCAGTTACAGGTAACACTCTTTCGTTTGTTCGACTTTTGGATAGAGAGTTCAGGAATTGATCACAGTTATGAATCTCTTAGAGACTTCATGGTTGCTGACCAGTTCCTGACAGCTCTTCCTCACCAGATACGAACATTCATCAGAGAATGTAACCTGATTAAAGCTGAGGAAGTTGCTGAGGCTGCTGACCTATATGCTGAGGCTCACAATTCCTATAAAGACCGGAAGGGATCGAACCCTAAGGGCAAGGGCTCATCAGACCTTAAGAAATCAAAGTCTCTAGTGGAAAGTAAAATGAGTTCTTTTATTCCTGTTTGTCATTTGTGTGGTGTTAAGGGACATAAACGTCCAGATTGTCCTTCTAAGAAGGTCCAAAAAGTTGGAAGATGTTTTAAAGACTGTAATGACCAAGCACCCTTCTGTTCAGGAACAGTTAATGGACTTAATGTATCTACCATTTTACGAGACACTGGATGCACATGTATAGTCATTTCTGATAAGCTGTTCCCTAACCTTAAAGAAACTCATTCCTCTGCTGTACTTTCAGACTACTTGGGCCATATGGACACTTTTCCTACCTTCAGTTGTTACATTAGGCCTAAATGGTTCACAGGTTGGTCTGAAGCCGTACTAGCTCCCATCACTTCTTGCTCCGTACTAATAGGTAATGTAAAAGGTGCCATTATTCCTTCTGAGGTTGACCTTTCATCACCAAAGATGGACATAGGTGTTTCAGATCCTCTTTCTGTAGAATCAGAGAAGCCCCTCGAAAGTTCAGATGAGACAATGTCTCGTGAGATTCATATGGGATTAAAAACCAGTGATGCTACTCTAGAAAGCGAAGTAGTAGGATCACCGGTTCACTTATTAGATGAAAGTGAAGATATCACCTCCGATACTATAAATGTCTTGACTAGGGCTCAGACCAAAGCCCAGGCTTCTCCTCTGTCCATCCTTTGATTTTCCCTGACTTTAAGCCTTTAGACATATCGAAGGACTCCTTTGTCAATTTACAACGTAATTGCCCTTCTCTTCAGAATTGCCATAATGCCACTAAACAAAATCAAGTTATCCAAAGGAAAGCTTTTATATAAATTTGAATATATAAAAGGTATCTTGTACAAGTCAATTAAATTAATTCAGATGAGATAGGACTATTCCATCTTAGTTGTTCCAAGTCAATGCAGAAGTTGTTCTTAAAATGGCTCATGACATGCAGTGGCTGTTTCTGTACCTGTTTACTGGAGGAATTTTCGGGGCAACCCCCGGCCGGTCTGTGACCAGGCCTGGTGGATCAGCCCCTGTCACCAGCGGTGCTGGCGCTACCAAACCAAAGCCACAGCCCGGTGATGGAAACTGACTTTAGGTGTTGGTCCAGTGCCCACTTTACTGCCAGGGGTATGTTGGTAATCCCCTTATGGTGCTGGGGGCTTTAACGTTCGGGCCCTGAAACTTTTGGTTCTACGTGCTAGTGACACCCCTTTTTCCATTGGGGGGATGGTATGTCTGCCAAGTCTTTTTTTGTTGAGTGATTTTCGTGTGCCAAGTTCGGTACTAGCCTCTCTTTTCCACTTTAGTGTAATAATTGATCTCTCCCTTCGTTCAGGAATAAGGTTTAAAAACTCAGCGCTCCCAGTAATTGAGATGTTATCTCCGTTATGCGTGCCGTGAAGTTGTACATTTTCTTGGTCGGCAATTTCCTGCTTTCTAGGGTGACATCTCGCTTGGAAAACCCTTATAAAATTAGGAACTATTTTTGGCCAAAAATGTCTCAGATGTCACTACCTATTGCAGATCGTGTAAGTTTGCAAGTCATCCTCCGAGGTACCAGGGAACTCTATGGCAAAATGCTAAATCTTTACGGTACCTTTTAAATAGAGGAGATTCATCGTTGGGCCTGTATTCTCACTTTTCTGGGGACATAGATATATATTACATAAGTTGATATGCTTCGAGCTTCCCTGAACCGTTCCCTTAAAAATTAAATTACTACGGTAGAAGCCTTGTGACCTTCTCCAGAGTGGCATCCCTAAGAAATTTTCTGAAGACGCAATTCACTTTACTTAATATCTATACCAACACTGGAGTGAAGCCTCTTACAAACTTTTATCCTGTAATGGGAGGATTGAGCGCAGCATTCGATTCTAAGTCAATTTTAGGAAACTTTGCTCCTTAAACTAAGATTTGAGCATCGTTACCTAACACTTGTATTTGTTTGAATGAGTTCCAGTGACCTTTGAGGTTTTTCACTTTAATTCTCTATTAGAAAGCCAGAGGCCATTTCAATCCTTAAACATGATAATGAGGAGGTTAAATGCTAAGGTTCAGCTTTTACCAGTTCTCTTGACCTTAGATCCAAAATTTAGGAGACCTCTGACTTAGTTTCAAATTAAGTTATCAATGGGACCAGTACAAAACTATTTGATTCAAAAGTCAGAGGAGAAGTTTTAAAAGTTGGGGTGATAGTTCTGGTCTTTTGCCTTCAAGTAGATAAATTATTGTATGAAAGGTCCTTATAAAGTATTAAAATTTGGGGAAGTTGAACTACCTTTTGAGTCAAGGGGAAACTAAGCTTTATCCTCAACATCCTAAGAATATTACGAAGGAATTCGTTTAAGCTTAATAACTTTGACTTAGTTTTCCACCGAACTTGATAAGACAACTGAGAATGTAAGGTGTGCGTAATTGACTCTTAATTAACTTAGTAATGAATACATGACTGGTGGACTTGACCACTCGGCGCAACCAATTTAATTTTTGATCTTTGGATGACCATAGGACATGAAATACTTCAATGTGTGGTTTAAAGTTTCAGACGTCTTTGGATATTCCGTTTTACTCCTGAGTTCCAAAATTGACTTAGTGACAGACAATCTAAACCAAAATATAACCTTCGTTACCTTTGGATGCATTTGCGAGCAGGAGACAAATATTAAACCTAAGATCATTGAACCTTCAGTAACTTTTTTTTCGTAGTCATGGTTAAAAGGGGGTAATGAAATTGTATTGACTTCAGAGGTTCATGCAAAGATGGTGGATGCTGAGACTATCTTAATTAGATAGCGATTACCAAATTTATGATTCTTTCTTCTTCAGAGTTGATATTGCGCAGGCATTATCATCAAGTATGTTAGATCCTTTCAAGCAGTACACCGCTTTTCTGCCACCAAGGACTGATGGAATATAGAACTTGCCTTTGGGTTTTGCCTAATTTTATGTGAAGAATGATGAGAAAGGCTTAATATGCCAAATGTTTCAGTTATTTTGATAAGTTACAAGCGATCCGGGGGGACATTCAAACATAACATCAGTTTGCTAGGTTAGCTCACATGGCTCACTGCAAACCAAGAAATGCTTCCTTGGGTAATCGATTAGATGTCTTGGACTGATTCTTTTAATACTCTCCAGTACTCCCAGTTAGATCTAAGCTTTTAATTTAAATTCTCCAAACAAGCTCATGCATAGTTTCTTGGTTCTGTAAATTTTTATGCACGGTTTATCCGAACTTTACTGATTTACAGGCATCTTATCTATTCTTTAAAAGTTGTGAGGGAACTTGAACTTTCTTGCTTTTAAAGTTTAATGCCATTAAGGTATTTTTCGAAAGACCCGGTACTTAAAGATTCAGATTTAATAAAACATTTGTTTAAGAACTGATGCCTCCAAACTGGCTTAGTGTCGGTGTTATACAATACCATGATGGTACTCCTTCCCTGTATATCCAAGCCAGAAACTCCTTCCCGCAGAAACGAGATACTCCACCATAGAAAAGATTTATGCCTTGTGTGTATCTTCAAACTTAAATTTTATTTGCTGGAAAGAATTCTTTAAAACCCAAAACCTTTGATATACCTAGAAACTTTTAGGGAACAAATCCCTTGAGGTGGCTTGGCTCCAGCTTTGTTTTCATAATTGATTCAAGGTTCATCCAATTATTTGTGACTGGTTTAATCATGAAGGATGAGATTTTGCTTACTGCACTTCCATAGTTAAACATTTCGTTGCATTCTTTTATATTTACTATTAATCTTGATGGAGGGTGTGCGAATTTGTTATGAGAGAGGAGGTATAGTAACAATAGTTTCTTGCGGCACTTGTTAAGGTAGGTAAGTCAAGTCCACTTTTCCGCCTTTTTTCCCCTTCCCGAAAGTGATAGTTTGCTGCCAGCTCTTGTAGGTAAGGTAAGTTAAGCTCCGGTATCCGCCTTTTTCCCCCACCCGAAAGTGATAGTTTAATTTATCGGCTGCTTGTTAAGGTTGGGTCGTCTAGTTCCCCCCATCCCTTTCCCTCCTTCCCCCCCCCCACCCAAAGGTGATGTTTGGGGCTGGTCAATATAATCATAACTCATCCCCCATTACTGTAAGTACATGCCCGCTTTGTATTTAGTGGATTTTATTGGGTTTAAAGCTTCACTTTTGACAAATAAAAACTTAGTCCTTCGTCTTTCTTTTTGACGTTTTAATAATCACCCCGTTTTTAGGTTTTTTAATTTATAAATTTTTAAGGGGGGGTTTTTTATTTTCCATTTTCCCCCCCTTTATATAAATAAAAAGTGTTTTAATGTTTTTATTATTCCTTTTTTTAAATAAATTTTTTTTGAGGGGAGGCCTTTTTTTGTATTGCAAAATTTTTTTGGGGAAAAAAGGGGGCCCTTTTTTGATTCCCCCAAAGGAAATATTCATTTTAACAACAGCAGTGAAACAAAAACCCCCAAATTTTTATGAATAATTGGGGTTAAAATTATTTTTTTTAACAAAAGGGGAAAATATTCTTTTAAAAGTTTTTTAATTTTTTTAAATTTTATAATAAATTTTTATTTTGAAAATTAATTTTTCCTTGGAATTTAAACGTTGAATTTTTCAGGGTGAAACCCAACAGTAGTGAATATTCAGTGAAAAAGAAAAATTTCGTAAACAAAGTAGGAAATATTCAGTGAAAACAGTATGAATTTATGAATAACAGGTAAAAATTTCATTAAAACATAGTGAAATATTCATGAACAAAGTAGAAAAATATTCAGTGATAACAGTAGTAAAAATTTCAGTGAACATCATAGGAAATATTCAGTGAAAACGTAGTGAAATTTTCTAAACATCAGTAGTAAAATATTCAGTGAAAAACGTGGAAATATTCAGGAAAAACAGGGGTAGTAAAAATATAGTGAACAACAGTGTTGTAAAATAATTGCAGTAAGAGAACACTAGTTCTATACTAAAATCTAAGATATTCTTTTTTTAACAGTTTATTAGAAACCCCCCAAACAAGGGTAGAATTAACAAATTTTTAATTTATCTATACTGGAGATTTTATTGGAGGAGTTCCAGGGGGTAAAAACGCCCACGCCCCGGTCTGTGCCCGGGCCCTTATAGTCTTTTTGTTTCTTTTTTCTCTTTTTCAAATGTGAAAAATTTGAGTTTTTTAAAAGCCTGTGTTGTATTATTGTTAAGGTTATCAATTACCAAGGTGCTAGGTTGACAAAATGCATGCTTCTTATTTTTGTATGAAATATATGTGGTTAGCCAGCTTAAAATTGGAGGTAAGTGGACTTGACGCACCTAAGGGGGGGGGCTGAGATTTTTTCATTTTGAACTATGTTTTTGGTGACCTTGACAAAGCAGCGATAATTTGGTGATGGGAGGGTTTTTCTTTTTTGGGTTTAAATTTCCCTTGGTAGGACAGCTAGTGTTAAAAAAATGCTTTTGGGAGCCACCCCAATGCAGAGAAAAAACTTTTTTTGAATTTTTCACCTTTTAAATAGCAACTTTTTTTCAGGTCGCTCTCTAATGCCATTTCCTTTGTTTTTTGTGTTAGTAAATTATGGTATTTTACAGTGTTGATGTAATTTTTTCCCCCCAAAATAAGTGTTTAAAAAAAAAGCTGTTTTTGGTGGCCAAAGATTAAGTTGTTCTAATGTCAACCTGACGTAGAAGTGCTAAATACAAACAAAAATAAGCCATTTATCATAATCTTTTTTTAAATTATACAGTTTGTACAGAGATTGGTGACATTTAGGTGTTCATGCAGAAGCCCATTGTTTCCCAAACATTTCTGACAAACTTAAGACTATTTAAGGGACTAATATAAATTCACATTGCAAACTCAAAACTAGTATTTGTCACTTAGAAATTTTAGTCAATTATCCAAAATTTTGTTTAAATTTGGGGTTAAAAAGTTAATCTAATTTTGCCCGAAATGCTAGCCATGTAGGTGTTCGTGGGCCGCTGTAATTAGATTTGTAATGTAAACCCAAAATACCCAAAAATTCTGTAACCCCACTTTTGAAACCCTATACAAAAAAACTTTGATTGATTGATTAAACTTATTTATATTTTAATAATCTCAGGGGATAAAAAAAATTACTCAACGGGCGTCCCCCTCGCAGGAGGCACAGTTCGTCAGACCCATTGTTGTGGGTCTTTTAGAATATGAAAGCAGATAAGGTATCTAGGCTTTGAGGTTCCCCTACTGGCCCTTTTGTAAGGGAACTTTGTCGCCAAATACAAAGAAAGGTGAGAGCACTTAGAGTTGTGGAGGTTTCCCCCGTATGGTTTATTTTAAAAATTGTAAAAATGAGATCTTGTTAAATTTTAATCATTGGTTGTTATGCAGCGCCACTTTTGCACTGGTCCGACGGGAAGTTTGGAGGGCTGGAAAAACCAAAACGAAGCAATGAGGATCATCCTAGGAGCCTGTATGCCAAAATTTTAAATATGCGGGGAAAAACTTAATATTCCCAAACATTAGAGATCGTGTTCTGAAAGAAATATCCTTATTGGGGTCAATATCTTAGGCTACCCCATTAAAACCCCGCACGAAGCCCCAAACTTTTCCCCAGCATGGGAACATCTTCCCGATGGATCGAAAAAAACTGGAACCGACCTCCGCATGAACCAGCTAATGAAAAATCAAGTGGAAACAGAGAATTTCCCCGTCCATGGGATATACCCCATTTTAAACTACCATTCCTCCATTTCCCCCCAAAACTCTTCTTAAAAAAAAACCCCAAAACTTCGTCTTGAAGCCCAAAAAGATGCCTTAAACTGTTTTGATAATTAATCACAAAAAACACTTTCCAAAATTTTTTACGCGATGGTTCTGTTCACCCCGCCCTGGTGCACTGGTAGTGCTCGTTGTAAAAGATGATGGCTCTCTAAAAGAAATTGGGCAGCACAATAACTGGGCCTTTTACCCTTTAAAAAAAACTGTTTTCCCTACTCCCTTTCACTAATGTGTCCTGTATCTAAAGGGTTGACACTTTAATTGTAATGATTCTCTGTCACCAAAATGCTCTCAATCTTAAATATAAATTGGGCATGCTTTTGTAAAGCCGACAAATATGGTAAGATTGTGGACAGTGGAGTCAGAGTGCAATGTGTGGATTCCATCTCACATTGGTTTTAGATGCATGAAAAACTGATAAAATTTCTAAGCTGTATCTTTCAAAAAGGGGGTAATTACAATCTTGGGTTTTCTTTAGCAGTTTGGAACAAAATTCGAAAAAAAATTCAAATGAACTTTATTACTTAAAAACTTAGGGAGATTCACAAGTCAGTCCTTACATTTCCATCATGAGAGGAGCCCCAGTCTATGGGGAAACCCAAAAATAAGCAGACTTTGGGGTCACTACTGCCCCCTCCGGGGGGTTACAAAATCTTTGGCAGGTTAAATCACCACACAGATGTAACCAAACGAAATGTAACTTTGCAGATGGTATTTAACATTGCGTATTTTGTAGGAGTGTGATAAAATTAAATAATTTAAAACAATCCTCAGAATGTTCAAGAAAATGGCTAAGTATTTTTATCCCCAGTGTTATTTCAGACCATTCTGGAGAAATACCCTGACTTTACTCTGTAATAAAGCATTACCCATGTGTGCATGTGTGTGGTGTGTGTGTGTGTTGTGTGTGGTGTGTGTGGTGTGGTGTGTGTGTGTGTGGGTTTTTGGGTGGTGTGGGGTGTGTGTTGTGTGTGTGTGTGTGTGGGGGTGTGTGTGTGTGGTGTTTTTGTGTGTGTGGTGTGTGTGTGGGTGTGTGTGAGGGGGGGTGTGGGGGTGTGTGCGGGGTTTTTGGGGTGGGGTGTGGTGTGTGTGTGGTGTGTGTGTGTGTTGTGTGTGCGTGTGGGGGGGTGTGTGCGTGTGTGGGTGTGTGGGGGGTGTGTGTGTGTGTGTGTGTGGGTGTGTGTGTGTTTGGGTTGTGGGGTGTTGTGTGGGGGGGGTGTAGGGTGTGGTGTGTGGGTGTTGGTGTTGTGTGTGTGGGTGTGTGGTGTGTGTGTTGTGCGTGGTGTGTGGTGTGTGTGTGTGTGTGTGGGGTGTGTGTGTGGTGTGTGGGTGTGGGTTTTGGTGTGGGGGTGTGTGTGTGTGGGTGTGTGTGTTGTGGGGGGTGTGTGGGGGTGTGTGAGGGTTGTGTGTGTGGGTGTTGGTGTGTGTGTGTGGGGGTGTGTGGTTTGGGGGTGCTCCTGTGTGTTGCATATATTTGTACGCTGTGTGCACATGTCGTGCGTGCGCCCCCCGTGTGTTATGTGCCGAGCGTAGTGTGGGTTATGACCACTTAATTTTGTATTTATAACTCATTTCAATTTAGACCAGGTGTGGAGTTTCCCGTGGTTCATTACTTTGTAATTTTTTTCTGACGTAACCAGTATAGGAGGAAGTGATTTTATTACCTCTTAACTTGCCCCGATTAGTGACCCAAATTTCCCGGAGTTCTTACCTTTGTAAAAGTTCAGCTATCATAACTTTTGGGTCCAGCACTGGACCCATTTTGTACTTTGTTCTTTTGACTACCGCCCCAGGTTGGGGTTGGGGGGCATAAAGATATTTAAAATAAAGTGTGTGTGTGTTGGTGTTGGGGGTGTGTGTGTGTGTTGTGTGTGTTTTTGGGGTTTGTGGTGTGTGTGGTGTTGGACTCAAAACAATATTTTACAATAATCATTACAGTTGTGACCCGGGGGTTGGGAAATGTGAATTTCTCATTACACAAATTGTTTTATGATTGTAGCCCCAAAATATAAAAGTAAGTAACCTTCTCGAATTCTTTCTTTGTAACTTGTGACTCTTCCCTTTTTACTAGTTAGCTATCAAACCTTGGGGCCCCGTCCTGGGCCCATTTTCGTACCTCTGTAATCTGTAATACCTTTGAAATTTTTCAGATTGTGACCAGACTTACTGGGGTTATTCCTTGTAAATTGTGAGTTCATTACCTTTGTAAATTGTGAGTTCATTACCTTTGTAAATTGTGAGTTCATTACCTCTGTAACTTGCTCAGCTATCAAAACTTTGGAGTCCAGTCCCTGGACCAATTATGTACCTCTGTAATCTTTTGACTACCGCCCACAGGATGGGTATGGGGTGCATAATAAACATATTAAACTAAACTAACATGTATATACATATTCTCTGGATGATCATAAACATTAAATTTTGTTATTACAAGACACACAAGACAACTACTTTGCATATTAACACATTTTATTTATAAAACATTAAATTTAAATTTCATAATGAATTGTGTAAACTATTTTGCATTAATATGTATCAGAAATTTTCATAAATCACAAAAATTTGTTGACTCTTAGCACGAGTAGACTAAGGTAAACCAGACAACACATTGAGTTGGATGAATTATAGTAAGTCATTGTTCGCATCGCTGTTGGGCCGTGCGGACGCACTGCGCAGTAGCTCCCACTACACCTGGTTTCTGCGCATTTTCACTGTTCAGACATGGCGGAGTACACCGGCAGGAGAATTAATACAGTCTGCATTGAGTTGTTGAAGGGTTCTCTGAGCCCTGATACGACGAACGTCCTTCTTCCTGCGATTATTAGGGATTTATATGGAATCCCTAATGAGGAGCTGTATGGTGTGGCTCTTAATGGGATGAAACGAGTTTTTGTGAAGTTCCTGAGGACTAGCTACTACAGCAGTGTGGTGGAGGAGTATCAGGAACGCCGAATGTGCCTCAACTCGACGATGGATGTTTGCATGCATGACGTGTCTACTTACTACACGTGGGTACGGTGGAATGTACCCTTTGAGGCAACTAAGTTAGTATAGTGGAAGTTTTTAGAAAAATATGGAGTCATTCATGAAGCTAGAGGAGGGGTATGGCGGGATGGACCATATGAGGGCCTTCCGGAAGGGTCATACAACATCAAGATGACCTTGAAGACGCCTATACCTTCGTATGTCATGTTGACAGGCACCAGAAATCAGGTATATGTGTCCTATGTGGGGCAGAGGAGAACGTGTCGTCTTTGCGGCTCTTATGACCATATAGCGGCACAATGTGCACGTAGAGTTGCCCCAGGGGTGTCTGCCCCGGTAGAGGAGGTCCAGCAAGCGAGTGTGGTGGAGGCGGCGAAGACTGGGACTCCTCTATGGAGTGAGGAGGTGGAGAAGGAGGGTGAACAGATGGGGACGTGTGTCACTCTCCCGGTGGAGGATGGAGATCCTACTCCAACGCCTGTGGTGGTGGCGGAAGTGGTGGAGTCGACACAGGAGGTGCCCTTTGGGAGTCAGTGCTCCAGGAATTCTTGGAGGAGGTTTTTGGTAGGAGAGGACATGGATGGACGGACCAGTGAAAAGCAGCAATTGCAAGGGCAGAGTGAGAAGACGGAAGTAGCAGGGAATACTAGAAAGGATACATTGTAGTGGCAAAAGGTGCACAAGGGAGGATGTACCTGAGGAAGAGATGGCTGTGGGAAGGCATCTAGGAAGCGGCCAGCGGGGTTGTTGGATTAGATGATGTTTTAACACTGGGCAAAGACCAGGCAAGAAGGCATGGGCAGAGGTGGTTCGCAAATCCCCTACAGGGGGGGGAGTACGGGAAAAAAATCGGGGGGGGAGAGACAAGGTGGGGTAGGGGGTCTTTTTAAAAAAGAGTAATAAGGGGAAAGTGTGAGCAGCTTAAAGGGGAAGTGTGAGCAAGCCACAGCGGAACAGAGGTAAGCCGCCTTTACTTGACCATTCAGGTGTGTAACGTTAAATGCTAATGGCCTAAAGACTGAAGTAAAAAGGGTATGGTTGGAGTGGTTCCTCAAAAGGTATGACGTGGATGTTTGTTTCCTAGGGGCATAACCATAAGTCAGGTAGTGAGTTGCGACTGAGAGGCTATAAGTTGTTTGTAAGCATGGCTATCCTTTTAAAGGGAGGAGTGGCTGTTTTAGTAAAGGACCAGTCCATTGGAGTCATGGGGTGGGAGGAGGGGGGAGGGGGGAGGGTTGTTCGGGTGGATGGGTGGTGGGGGGAGAGCAGGGTATGTTTTGTGGGAGTTTATATGCCCGCGATTGGAAAAGTGAGGATAAAAACAGACTTTGTTCGGGATGTATTGTTATACTATCTCAGGGGTTTCCCTTTCTATCGTGAAAAATTGGAGGTGATTGGAATTGTGTGATTAGGCATGCAGACGTCATTACCTTAGGGGGGCGGGGTGCATGTTGGGTGTCTTACGGGATGCATTGCGTGATGTCGGGGTCGTAGATTTTGGTCGGCAGGGGGGGGTATCAGGTCGAGCACACCTATGTACAGGGAGTTATGAGGCAAGGTTGGATGGGATTATGTGAGACAGGGGATAGGAGTGGAGAGGGTTAGAACAGTAGACGTGGGTTTATCTGACACAGAGCAGTGTTGGCTGACCTTGGGTGGATGGTATTCCGAGAATATATCAGAGTTATTGGAAATTAAATGTGAGGCTTTTACAGGAGGAAGATCAAGGTTTGGTCCTTTCAGACATGGGGGAAAGGGGTTTTTTGGGAGGCTAGGGATGAGGAGGTGGATTTGCTAGATTGGTGGGAGTTGCAGGCAAAGGTGCGATTGCAGGATTTTTTAAGAAGAGGGGCAGGGAACGGGCACGCTGGAGGTTTGGATTGCAAAATTTATTTAGAGGGCCAGTTGAATGATTGTTAGGGGGGGGTAGGGGGGTGTGGGAGGAGTTAGGGGGGAACTTAGAAGTCGTTTAGTGGAGATGCATAATGAACGTTTTGATGCACTCAGGGTCAGGGCAGGATTGGAGGATGTACTAAAAGGTGATAGGCAACGGGGTATGTACTCCGAAAATTAAAGGACAGACAGTTGAGGAATACGGTGGCACATATTGTCGTGGAGGGAGGGGAGGTTTATGTGCAGGGACAGGGTCTCTCTGACACAGATTCTATCAGTGGGTTTATGCTGATTATTGGTTTACGAGAAATGGAAGAGAAGGGGGGGGTGGTTGGGTTAAAAACTTTAGAGCTATAGGGTTCAGCAGGGTATGGGGCAGGGGGATCGGGATTTGTTGGAGGGAGGCATTAGGGGGCAGAGGGGGGGAGGTGGTGAATGGGTTGAGTCAGGGGAAGGCACCGGGAATAGAGGGGTATCTAATGATTTTACAGAGCACATTGGGAGGGAATCTCAGGGAGTGCCTAGTGGCAGTTCTGAATTATATGATGAAACGTGGTAGAATGGCGCAAACACAGAGAACTGGGGTTGTTGTTTTGGTGCCAAAGAAGGGGGAGAGGGAGAAGGGTTTGGGAGATTATCGTCCTTGTCGTTATGTGTACGGATTACAAAATTTTTGCGAAGGTAATTGGGTAACAGATTAAAGAAGGCAATTGGGGTAGCGTACATGAGGGGCAGTATGGATCCCGGGGATGGACTATGAAGAATGGGCACAGTGTGATAAGGAAATTTTATAGAGAACTGCCAGGGAGGGGCGTCCTGGATTGGATTGGGCGCAGGCCTATGACTGTGTGAAAAGGGACTTTTTTTGGGGCTGTTTGGAGAAATTGGGTTTTTGGGGGGGGGGTAGTGAGGTGGGTGCGCACTCTTACGAGGGGGCTGTCATGAGGGTGCAGGTTAATGGAAAGCTGGGGGGGGCGGTGATGATGGAACAGGGATTAAGGCAGGGTTGCCCGCTGTCGCAGTTGCTCTTTGCAAGTGTGCAACATCCTTTCTTTGAGGCTGTGGAGGAGGAATTGCAGGGGTAGGGGGGGGAAGAAATGGGGGGAATAGTAGGTTATGTAGATGACAACAACTGTGTTAGTTACGAGTGGGGAGGCTTTAAGAAGGGTGGGAGAGGTGATAAGGAGTTTTGGGAAGCTTTCAGGAATGGTAGTTAATTAGCAAAATCTAGGTTATTGGAAAATAGGAACATGGGTTGGGGGGGGATTGGGGAGGGGATGGGATGGATGGTTTGTGACAGAATTAGGGTGTGTGGGATATGGTATATGAAGCAGTTGCAGGAATGTAGGAGGATTAACTCAGAAACTGTCACGAGTAGGGTTATAGGCAAGTTTTAAAAGGGTTTTAGGGTTTAGTGAAGTGGCGTTACAGCAGAGGGCATTGGTATTAATCCGGTGTGTATAGTAGGGTCTGGGGTGTGGCGGAGGTGTTCCCTTTGAGGGTGCAGGATATACAGGAAATACAAGAGGGGGTTTGAGGGTTTTTTGTGGGGGTTTGGGAGGGCCTGGTTGTCCAAGGATGTGGTCATGACGGAGGTGAAACTGGGGGGACTAGGATTGTTGGACTTAGGGCCTAGGGTAATGGCAAATTTTTTATTAAGCAGAGGTATCTTAAGAGTGGGGGGGGAGAGGGGTGTTAGGGTGGATAGGGTGATGAGGGGATGCTAGAAACTGGTGGTGTGGTAGGGATTTGAGAAAGTGTGAAGATGTAAAAAAGATTCATGTTGACAGTGGGGCAGGTTAAAAGTTTTTAAGGTAAACACTGTGGTGGGTGTGGTGTGGGGAAGGGTTTTATTGCAGGGGGGCGCAGTATACCCCATGTATAACTGGGGGTCAAATGGGGGGAGTTCAGGAAGCTTAGGATACCAGCAAGGGTTAGGGAGATGGTTATACCGGTTTCTCATGGGGTGTGGTTGCATCTAAGCACATGTTGCATAAGATGGGGTTGGTGAGAGAGGCAACATGTTTATTCTGTGGGGAGAGGAAACGCCTATCAGTGGTATATTTTTGTTCATTCTTGGGGGTGGTGAGAGTCTGGATGGCGGGGGTTATTAGGTTGTTGGGGGGGGGGAGTTGGTCTTTTCTTAGATCTTTGTCGATGGATGTTAGTGGGGGTTGCAAGTGAAGTGGGGAGGGCTTTGATGTATGTTATGGCAGATTATTTGCATGTTTCTTGGGGTATGAGGCAGATTACAGGGCAGTTGAGGATTAAAAGCGTTAGCAGCAAGGTTCTTTAGGACAAGGTGTAGGAATAGATTAATAATGGGGGAAGATGGGAATCAAGTTTTCGGTAGGTTATCGTAATCTCACTGTAGCACAACTTCTCAGGGAACAGGGGGGGGGGCAAGGGACGGGTCTCCTTTTATGTGAGGGGGGCGGTGTAAGGTTGTGCTAGTAGTGTGGAAGGTGATGAGAGAGTGAGCTAGTGAGAGCGTACATTCGTGAACTGGTTATGTTCCTGAGAGTTATTTGATATTTGCGTTCAGTACCATGGTTTCATTCAATAACACCTGGAACGTCATACATTTACATATTTTGGTTTGGGGATATTATTGCACTCACTGTCAAGGATAGGTGGCTTACGCAGCTGTTATGGTGTTTTATGTCAGGCAGTACTAAACATGTACAAAATAGTACTGCCTCTTTATTGATATGAGATGTGTTAAAAAATTTAAAATAAAACAAGGAAACACTAAGTCAAGAGTACGTTAGTATCGGATGATGCTTGTATATTTGTAGTTTTAAACACGTAGCTGCAAGTACTTTCCTTATAGTCCTTGTGGCTTAGCGTTTCTTTTGATTTTAATAATAAAAAAGTACTTTCCTTTAAAGCTGATCTCCTATATAGAAGAAGGATTGTAATACTTTTCACACTTTCATGTAGTGAATTTACAATGTCAAGGATGTTTAATTTGTGTTTCAGATAGGGATTGGATTTTATGTCCAGTCATTGGCATGTTTGATCTTAAGCTAGGATTTAGTTAGTTGTAGAGGGGTGTTTCAATATATTAATTCTAGTCTAGGATTATATTAAATGTTTACATAAGCTAGTTTTTAAACTGAGGCAGCATGTAATGTATTCTCTTATATTTTACGAGTAAACTCCATAGTATACAATGTAATGACAGTTTGAAGTTTATGGTTGATGCTTTATTATTATTGATATTAAATATTGTGGGTGTATATCCTTCCGCTTATGCAGGTGTGTATAGCAATGTAATGTCCATATCTGTTTTTCTATGTACTTTTATATTTTTGTGTTTTGTTTTGTTCATGCATCACCAACTTCTGGTAAATACTCATTAGGTTTAATGAGGGAAGGGGAAAAACCCTAATTGTTAGGTTACTTAAGGTATTTCTTTGAACGGGGCATGTAAATATTTTTGTCTGCACTGCATTATTATTATTGTAAGAGGAGGGTTTTGTAGGGGCTGTTGTTGGATGTGTAACTGGTGGTAATATGGCTTCAGCTATAGTGTATTTTAGGTAATGGGATTGTGGGATAGAGGATTTTGTTAATATCCGAAAATAGTTCTCCTTTTATTAAACCTTATACATTCTTGTATTTGTTGTAAGTAAATGAGTGGGCAATGAACTGGATTATATGAGAATGTCTTTGTATAAAACTTCCATGTACAAAGTAAATAAGTGTGACATTCTTTGGATTATATAGCCTTCTGTGTTATAAGATACGGGTTTATTTTATGGATATAATAAACCCCCCTGTATGTTCAGGTGTGGTTTGCCCTTTGGGGTTTTACATTTTTTTGGCATTTTTTTTTTTTTGGGGGTATCAAACATTTAAAGTTGTACGTTTGTTAATTTTTGAAAAGTTTAGTGCGGGATGGGGAACGGGGTTTGTTTTGTTTTTATAGTTTTTTAAGGTTAACATGTCTTTGGTTATGTGCGTGTATGCTACTTAAAATTTTGTATTGTTTTTTTTAAATAAAATAAAAAAAAAAAATTATGTAATATCTTGGGTGATTTTGGCTTTTACCATATACAACCCCCAAATAAAACTTTTACTAATGATCCTGTTTTTAAAGAACATTTAATAAAAAAAGACAAAAAAAAAATTGTTGTGTGTTAAAAATGGTTTCAAAACAATGATACATATATACAGTAGCCCCTCGGGTAACAACATTAATCTTTCCCCAAGAGCTTTCTTTACCCCTTAAAATTTGCCCCAAACACGGACTACTTTCGAATTTTTTGAAAAATAAGAGATTTTTTGTTTTTAAATTAAAGGGGGTATTTTCTGTGGTAAAGACCAAAAAAATAATTGTGGGCCCAGTCTTCCAAGATAAAAACGGGAATTTGGCTCGGGATGCTACCTACGGCAACATCCACCCTGTGTTGCCGAAGTGTTCCCAATTTATCTTTTTTACTCTTTTTATTTTAATTTATAAAATTTTTGTTCTGATAATTACAATTTATAATTTCTTGTGATTTCATAGCCAATCTTTTTCTGACCTAATATTATGACTGAAATAGTACTCAAATTGTAACAAACACAGACAGGTAAAAATTATTACCTTCCCCGGTCATTTTCTATTGTCTAGAAATGTTTAAAAAAAGATTTAAGCTCCCAGCAATGTTTTATACCTCTGGAGTAAAACCCTTAAGATGGTGTTATGACGGGGGCAGATAATTTACATTTTGATCAATATGTTCTGCTGGAGAGATCTTACCCCTTATGTTTTTACTCTTCCACCAAACATGTCTTTGTATGCTGTCTTCTGTCATCTTCTTTTTGCCTATCTGCGCCCGTCTATCGTACATCTATCGTTTCCTATCTGTACATCTATCTGTCCATCTATCTGTGCATCTATCTGTCTATCTGTACATCTATCTGTCTGTCTGCCTGTTTATCTGTCTGTCCAGTTCAGCTTATCTGTCTTTCTGTCTTCCGTGTGTGTGCCTGGAGTGTAATACGAGCTCCTTCAATAATGGTGTTATGACAAGATTTAGATTTTTAGATTTTGCCACCGAAGTGGCTAGTTTATTGTGCACCCCATATTCATCCTGTGGACGGAAGGGCAAGAGAATATGGTTACACAAAAGGCCTAGGAACTAGGCCCCAAGGGTTAACAGAAATACATAAGGATTTATATCTACATATCTATAGTTCACTTATCTGTTACAAGCAAATTTAGGAAATTTGCTGAGTATATTTGGTATCATATTTTCATTAATAAGATATCTTGACATGTCACATAGGTTATTATACTGTCTGTCTCTGTATTCATCAATAAGTGGACAATTAAGCACATAGTGTTCAAGACAGTGACCATATGCCTGATCACATAATTTACATTTAGTTTGATCATCATCTGTGTGTCTCCCAAACTGCCAGAAGTACTTGTAACCAAGCCTAAGCCTGGCCGCTACAACATCAGTCAGTACTTGTAACCAAGCCTAAGCCTGGCCACTACATCATCAGTCAGTCTGTTCACATTGCACGTTGCTCCATGAACATCTTTATCTACGTTCATGTTATCATAGTGGGTTATAGATCTACTCAGGCTCCTGTTTGCATTCCTATAACAATCTTTTTCATTATTTACTTCTCTCCAAATATTATTCCTAATGCTAGAGACAGTTATACCATAGTTATATTCTACATTCTTCTTCTGGGTACTCTTCTTGGCTAAAATATCAACTTTATCATGAAGGAGTAATCCAATGTTGTGGGATCCTAGCAACTGTATTTTTAAATTCCCTTGTCCCCTGATTTATGAGTATCTATACCTGGCTTCTCCAATGATCATGTTATTGGAGTCATTATATGAGTCAAAAGCATTCAATGATGGCATAGAATCAGTAATGATGATAGAGTCAAGCTCAGTGTCATAGGTTAGCTTTAGCGCCATTAGGATTGCAAACAATTCAGTTTTTCAGT
The DNA here is from genome assembly GCF_026875155.1 of Cherax quadricarinatus. Classification (NCBI taxonomy): domain Eukaryota; kingdom Metazoa; phylum Arthropoda; class Malacostraca; order Decapoda; family Parastacidae; genus Cherax; species Cherax quadricarinatus. The sequence continues at coordinate 13,428,241 of NC_069475.1, forward strand.
GTAGACACCAGTTGTTAATTCTTATGCCAAACTCAAATTTATTGTCGTTCTTAATGGGGAGGTGGAACAAGAGAGATGCGCCCTGCCAAAAGACCCCTGTTTAGATCCATCAGTGTATTAATTTGTGAAACTTATTATACAGCTGGGAAAAAAAATTTTTCTTTTTGAGAAGTTCTTTATCAAGTGATTTAAGGGAAGGGATTACTACAATGAGCTTTTTGGGGGGGGACTTGTAGGTTTTGGAATTAAATGAACCATTTCCCAGTAGGGGTGAAATGCTTTGTTGTCACAGTGATACATTTCAGAGGTTAAAAAAATTAATGAAATTTACATTTTAAAACCCATTTAGTCTGTGTGTATTTGCCTTTCACTTTGTAAGATTCATTGGAAAAGTTGGGTTTATTTCTCAAAATTCTAATACCGAGTAAATGTTAAACCAACAGTCCTACACTGATCTAGAAATACAAAGCTCCTCCCCTATTTTTAATTTTTTGATTTGGGCACTCAAGAATAATTTTGAAGAGCCCTTTGCTTAACTCCAAGGGTCGGAGAGAACTTTCTCTAGCTAAATAACATGGGAGCAGCATAACAATTAAGGATCTTTCACAGGTATTACATCTTTTTCATGATTTTTATATTAGCACCATAGTTGGGGTTGTAGCCCGCAACGCTTTTAAAGCATTTTGCCATCTTTGCATTTTTTTTTGTGTGGTATAGTGGTTTGTTAAAGGTAATCTAAAACCCAAGATCTCATTAAGGACCCTAAAATTGTTCAATCGATCTGCTGAAAAATGACAGGATGGGATAAAGAAACCTTCAAAAAAGGGGGCCAAGCCCCTGATGACACTCTTCAGTCACTTTTCTTTTAGGGGAATATTGCTGCACCTAACGCCCTTCAAGGGAGGTGAAATTGCCCACCTAAAAAGGAAAACTTCACCGGCGCGCATAACGGGGATAAAACACCTCAATTATTGGACGCTTGAGGTTCCTAAACCCGTATTCCCCGGAAGCAGGAGGGAGATAATGATTAATCACCTGGGGAAAACCCAAGGGACTATCCGAACTTCACACAAAATCACTCACACGAAAGCAAAAGATTGGCGACGATGCAACATCCCCAATGAAAAGCAGGGGTGTCCTAACGTTAAAACCTACAATAAGTGTCAGGGGCCGAGACGTTAACTGCCCCCCAGCACAATAAGGGGGATTCCCAACAGCCCCCGGGCAGTCTTCAAGCTGGAAACTGGACAACACTAAAGTAGTTCCTGATCAGCCGGGCTGTGGCTCTACTTTTGGTTTGCGGGCCCCAGTGAACAGCCTGGTTATCAGGTGCGATCCACCAGGTGCCTGGTAACAGACCGGGCCGGGGGGGCGTTAACCCCGGGAAAACCCTCCAGGTAAACTCCAGGTAAGATATCTGTGGGTTTTTAACGAGCTAAAAATTTTACCTGCTTATACTATAGTTTAGGTGAGGAGGTTAGAGCATTTAGGAGAGCATTAATCGAATATTAAATAGCAGGGGAAAAGAACTCCTCCTTGGGTACCAAAGCTTTTCTTTGCCACTTCTAAAGCCTTGTAAAGGACGAAGATACCTTTTTGACAGGTTCTATACCCGAAGAAAACTACATTTTGGTAGTTCAGTTTTTAATGAAGTTTGTTTGCATATCAAAGCGATTGGAAAGCGTCAGATAACGTGACATTTGAGAATGTGCATGTGGAGGGGAAACCTTGTTTTTACTCTTGCTTATAAGCATGTCTCTGTATGTCTGTCAGTCTATCTGTACATTAGAACATAAGAACATAAGAAAGAAGGAACACTGCAACAGGCCTACTGACCCATGTGGAGCAGGTCCATGTACCCTCGGATTAGCCCAATGACCCACCCAATCTGGTCACCTCCACTCAAGGATGGAGCACAGCACCAGACGCAGCAGCACAAGCTAGTCAGGTCCAACTCACACCCACCCACCCCAACTCATGTATTTATCTAACCTATTTATGAAACTTCACAAAATTTTAGCCTGAATAACTGTAAGTGGGAGTTTGTTCCATTCATCCACTATTCTATTACCAAACCAGTGCCTTCCTATATCCTTCCTGAATCTGAATTTTCCCAACTTGAAACCATTGCTGCGAGTCCTGTCTTGGCTGGAAGTTTTCAGCATGCTATTTACATCCCCTTTATTTATTCCTGTTTTCCATTTATACACCTTGATCATATCTTACTAATTCTACGCCTTTCGAGAGAGTGCAGATTCAGGGCCTCAGTCTATCCTCATAGGGAAGATTTCTGATACATGGGATCATCTTTGTCATCCTCCTCTGTACGTTTTTCAGAGCATTTATATCCATTCTGTTATACGGTGACCAGAACTGAGCAGCATAGTCTAAATGAGGCCTAACCAAGGATATCTAGAGTTGAAGAACAACCTGAGGACTTATATTATTTATACTTCTATATATGAAGCCAAGAATTCTGTTATATTATTGTGAACACTAATGCACTGTTGTCTTGGTTTTAGATTACTGCTAATCAGAACTCCTAAATTCTTTTCGTAATCAGTAGTATTAAGATCTACATTATTTAATTTAAGTGTAGCATGGTTATTTACCTGTCCAACATTTAGAACTTTGCATTTGTCAATATTAAACTGCATCTGCCACTTCTCCGACCAATGCATCAGTCTATACAAATCATCCTGGAGTGCTCTAGTGTTCTCATTAGAATGAATTGGACAGCCTATTTTGGTGGAATAAATAGCGACACAAGCAAATTTGCTTATGTCGCTATTTATTCCCTCATCTATGTCCTTTATATAAATTGTGAACAACAACGGGCTCAACACTGACCCCTGAGGAACACCACTTGTGATGTGCCCCCATTCTGATTTCTCTCAACTACTGGGAGCGCTTGAGGTTCCTAAACCTGTATTCCCTGGAATGCAGGAGGGAGAGATACATGATTATATACACCTGGAAAATCCTAGAGGGACTAGTACCGAACTTGCACACGAAAATCACTCACTACGAAAGCAAAAGACTTGGCTGACGATGCAACATCCCCCCAATGAAAAGCAGGGGTGTCACTAGCACGTTAAGAGACCATACAATAAGTGTCAGGGGCCCGAGACTGTTCAACTGCCTCCCAGCATACATAAGGAGGATTACCAACAGTCCCCTGGCACTCTCAAGCTGGCACTCGAACAAGCAACATAAAGTCGGTTCCTGACCAGCCAGGCTGTGGCTCGTACGTTGGTTTGCGTGCAGCCAGCAGTAACAGCCTGGTTGATTAGCCTCTGATCCACCAGAGGCCTGGTCACAAGACCGGGCCGCGGGGCGTTGACCCCCGAAACTCTCTCCAGGTAAACTCCAATAAAAACATCCAGTCTCCCCGAACTATGCAAACTCTCTGCTGCCTATTTGTCAGCCATGCCTCTACCCAGGAAAAAATTTCTCCTCCTATTCTATGTGCCTAAGTTTCCTCAATAGCCCCTCGGTGTGGAAACCTCTATGAAAGCCTTACTGAAGTCCATAATACACAATATCATATTCATTAACCAGATTTACCCCCTCAAACACCTTGCTGAAAAAGTTTTATAAATTCGTTAAAAAAGGGAAACCAGGGAACACCTCTTTTGTAAACCCGTGTTTTAGGTTTCATTAATCAACCTGCCTCTCAAGAATGGCTTAGCGAATTGCTTCGGCAATTATTGATTTCCATAAATTTTCACCACCTATGAAGGTAAGGCCTTTGGTCTATAGTTCAAAGCCAAGGACCTGTCACCTCCTTATAAAGAGGTATTACAATTTGCCATTTTCCACTTACCATGCACTGTGGCAGTAGACCTGTTGCAGTGTTCCTTCTTTCTTATGTTCTTATGTTAAAAAGATTAGCCAAAGGTACGCTAAGTTTCTCTTTACATTCCTTTAACACCCTTGCAAACAGTACATCAGGGCCTCGGGATTTGTTAGGTTTTAGTTTCTCTATTTGTCTGAGGACCATGTCACTAGTTACCACAATCCTACATAGTTCATTATCATCCTGTTCTACAGATTTAGATTTTGCCACCGAAGTGGCTAGTTTATTGTGCACCCCATATCCATCCTGTGGACGGTAGCGCGAGAGCATATGGATACACAAAAGGCCTAGGAACTAGGCCCCAAAGGGTTAACAGGAATACATATGGATTTATATCTACATATCTATAGTTCACTTATCTGTTACAAGCAAATTTAGGAAATTTGCTTAGTATATCTGGTATCTTATTTTCATTAATAAGATATCTTGACATGTCACATAGGTTATTATACTGTCTGTCTCTGTATTCCTCAATAAGTGGACAATTAAGCACATAGTGTTCAAGAGAATGACCATATGCCTGATCACATAATTTACATTTAGTTTGATCATCATCTGTGTGTCTCCCCCAAACTGCTAGAATGTACTTGTAACCAGCATAAGCCTGGCCACTACAACATCAGTCAGTCATGTTCACATTGCCAAGTTGCTCCATAACTACTTTATTACGTCATGTTATCATAGTGGGGTTATAGATCTACTCAGGCTTCTAACTGCATTCCCCTATAACAATCATTTTCATTATTTTACTTCTCTCCTAATATTATTCTAATGCTAGACACAGTTTATACCAAAGTTATATTCTACATTCTCCTTCTCGTAACCTTCTGGGCTACATAATCAACTTATCATGAAGGAGTAATCCAATGTGTGATGGGATTCCATAGCAATTGACATTAATTCCTTTGTCCCTAATTTTTGAGTATCTATACCTGGCTTCCCCAATGAGCATGTTGTTGGAGTCATTATATGAGCCAAGAGCCTTCAATGATGACATAGAATCAGTAATGATGATAGAGTCAAGCTCAGTGTCATAGGTTAGCTTTAGCGCCATTAGGATTGCAAACAATTCAGTTTGCAGTGTAGACGCCCAGTTGTTAATTCTTATGCCTAACTCAACAAATTTATTATCGTTCTTAACTAGGGAGGTGGCAACAAGAGCAGATGCAGCCCTGCCAGAAGACTCCTGTTTAGATCCATCAGTGTATATAACTTGTGATAACTTGTTACTACCAGCTAGGTGAGAAATTTCTTCTTGAGCAGTTCTACATAATCTGTTATTTCAGGAATATTGCTAGCATTTTCCTGAGTGAAAACTGAGAGGAAGTAGGTATTGAGAATTTCACACATATCCTTATCACTGTCAGTGATCTGACTAGAGTTACTCTTAAGTGGGCCAATCTTGTCCCTAATCTTACTTCTGTATACCTGAAAGAACCCTTCTGGGTTAGTCTTTGAATCTCTTGTGACCTTAGCCTAATAATCCCTTTTTGCTTTTCTTATTCCTTTCTTTATTTCTCTCTCTTATTGAATATATTGATTGTTTAACTGCCCATCCCCTCTTTTGATATGCCTATATATTCCTCTCTTTTGACAATGAGATGTTTTAATCTAATGTTCTTCCCCATTTGGGGTCATTTTTGTTAAATCTAATTCCCTACTCGGAAACAAAGGTTGTCTGGGCAGCTAGAAACTATGCTCTGAAAAACGTCAATTGGCAACCAAGACACACTACCTCAACCCAGTCCAGGACATCCAATTTAGCCACCCAGGTATTTTTCAAGTCCCATGAAGTCGGCCAAGCGAAAATCTGGGACAGAGATTTGATTGCAGTTATCTGGGTAATTCATGATATATTGAAACTAAGTGATTTTTGATCACTTTTCCCAAGCTCATCATTAACCTCAAGATTATTAATATATGTGAATCTTGTTTGGCAAGAACCAAGTCAAGCAGATTGTTTCCTCTAGTTGGTTCTGTCACAACCTGTTCTGAAAAACAATCTTGAACCTTATCAAGAAAATCACTAGACTCAAGATTTCCTGTCTGCCTAGCTCTGCTTATCTGTCTGTCTAGTTTTGCTTATCAGTCTCTGTCTGCCTGTGTGTCTGTCTTTCCATCTGCTTGTCTCTGTCTCAGGGAGTGGCTGGTAAACCTGTTGGTTTGTGGTGTATGTGCCGCTCCCTGATTGCTGAGCAAGTGACTCTGTTATTATTTGTGTCATGTTTATTTGTGTCTTATATCTACAAACACTGTATAGCGCATAACGGAGATAAAACACCTCAATTATTGGGAGCGCTTGAGGTTCCTAAACCTGTATTCCCTGGAACGCAGGAGGGAGAGATACATGATTATATACACCTGGAAAATCCTAGAGGGACTAGTACCGAACTTGCACACGAAAATCACCCACTACGAAAGCAAAAGACTTGGCAGACGATGCACCATCCCCCCAATGAAAAGCAGGGGTGTCACTAGCACGTTAAGATACATACAATAAAGAGTCAGGGCCCGAGACGTTTCAAAAACTGCTCCCAGCACACATAAGGGGAATTAGGCAACAGACCCCTGGCAGTCTTCAAGCGGCACTGGACAAGCACCTAAAGTCAAGGGTTTCCGGGTCCGCCGGGCTGTGGCTCGATGTTGGTTTGGGGTGCAGCCCCAGCAACAGCCTGGTTGATCAGGCCTGATCCACCAGGGGGCCTGGTCCTTTAAACCCCCCGGGCCGGGGGGGGGGGGGGGGGGGGGGGGGGGGGGGGGGGGGGGGGGGGGGGGGGGGGGGGGGCTTGCCCCCGGAATTTTTTTTGGGGAAAACCAAGGGGTAATTTTTGGGGGATCCCCAGGTAATTTTTTTGTTTTTTAAGAGTACAGGGGAGAGACAAGATACAAACAGACAGAGAAAGTAGACAGATAGACAAGATATAGACAGATGAAAATATAGACAATACTGGCAAGACAGCCACTAGCCCGCCGAATACATAAGAACATAAGACCGGAAAAACTGAACATCCTACCATCCATGCAAAACAGTTTCCCTTTCATCCCCGGCTTAGACAAATGACCCACCTAAACAGGGCGCATCCAAGAAAGGGAAAAAAGCAAGACATCTGACCTAGTACACAAGCTAGTCCAGTCCGGCTCACAAACCCACCCACCCCCAACTCCCTGCATTTATCTAACCTATTTTTACTTCCCCTTTAAAAGAAGTGTTAAAAATGACATAACATCAGTGAATCACTGGTTTTGCCACCATAAATTTTTTCTAGCTGGAGGGTCAGTTGAACTTGTGCTCCAACAAGGAAATAATTTCTCCCCCGATTTTTTTTATAGTGTGCACACCCGAGTGCACAGAAACCTTTCTTTCCCTGTCAGGCAACTCAGGGCCCATTTTAAACCAAAAATTTGGGAAAGGGAAACGAAAAAAAAAACGTTTATCTACTTCAGACCTCCGCACCTCAAAATATATCACGTGGGAAAAGTTTAAGGGTTAATTGATTTTTTTTTTTTAGCTGAAAATTTATTTATTACATTTCCTACAAAGCCCGAATGAAATAAAAATAATAAATTCTAATAGGAACAATGAGGGAGATGGAGGAGCAGAGTTTAGAGTTAATTTAATCCCCCATCCCTTGTGGTCTAAATCAACTTGGGGGTAGAAAAGTAAGGTACAAATGGTAAAAGGACTATAAATTTGATAAGAGTTAGAGAATGAATCAAATACAAGAAAATTCCAATTTCAAGGAAGGGCAGGTAGGGTAAAATAAGTCAAAGTATTTGGAGGAGAAAGAGGTATATGGTCAGGACTGGGCCCCAAATTTTATAGCAAATAAAGGAAATGATAAAATTTAAAGGGTTAATATTAGAAAAGGTTATTTTAAAAATGCTACAATCATGAACAAAAGGGGGAGGTGGTAATTTTTTGGGGGGAATTTCATAAAGATTAGAAAATTTTCGGGGTTATACTTTGATTTTAATGGACAAGGAAAGCTTGGGGTTCATTGTGAAAAATGTTAATGAGTTTTGATCGTAATTTTGAAGGGACCAATATAAATGAAGTGGCCTTGGGGAACTGTGTCCCGGAAGGGTTCACCATAAAGTTTGCACTTCCCCTTTGAGATGTCCTTAAAATTTATGAATGAACTTCTCATTTTCCCCCGAAAAAATTTGAGGTGTTTTTGTTTATAATTTGTTTGTATGAAAAAATTCTTTTAAATTTCGGGGGGAAAAAAAAAATTTTTTAAAAAAGGGGACATGCTAATTTTAAGGAAAAAATTTAAAAATTTTTTTAAATAAAATTTTTTTTTTGGGGTTGAGTACCCCCTTTTTTTTGGGAGGGGGGGGGGTTGATTTTTTAAAAAAAAAAAAAGGGTTTAAACAAATCCCATTGGGAAAAAAGGGGGTTTTTTCGGGGAAAAATTTCCCAAACCCTTGGGGGTTTTGGTTTTTTTTTAATTTTTTGGGGGTTTTTTTTAAAGGGGGGGGGTTTTTTTAAGGGGTTGGGGGGGAAAAAGGGGGGGCCCCCAAAAAAAAAAGGGGGTTTTTTTTTAAAAGGGGGGTTTTTTAAGGTCTTTTTTTTTAAATAAAGGGGTTTAAAAAAAAGGGGTAAAAAAGGGGTTTTTGGGTAAAAATTTTTAAAATTTTAAAAAAGGGTTAATTAAAATTTTTAAAAAAAAAATTGTATTTTTGGGGGGGGGGAAAAGTCACAATTTTTTTTTTTTAAAATTTTTTGGGGGGCCCCGGGGAAAAAATTTTTGAGGTTTTGGGGTTTTTCTTAAACCCAATTTATTTTTTTTTTTTTTTTTTTTTTTTTTTTTTTTTTTTTTTTTTTTTTTTTTTTTTTTTTTTTTTTTTTTTTTTTTTTTTTTTTTTTTTTTTTTTTTTTTTTTTTTTTTTTTTTTTTTTTTTTTTTTTTTTTTTTTTTCCCCCCCCCCCCCCCCCCCCCCCCCCCCCCCATTGAGGTCAGAAAAGTAATACTATATGATTTAAAATTTGGTGCCCTTAAAGGTTTGGGTAAAAGGTAGGTGATTATTTCCTAATCCCCAAAACTTTCTTTTGCCAAAAATTGCTTTGGTTTTTTCCCTTTAAACCCCCGGACCCCGGTTTGATTGTAAAGTGCCAAGGGGGAGGGCTTAATACCGACCGGCAATGAGGGGTTTATTTCAAATTTTTTTAATTATTTTTTTTTAAATTTCTTTCATTCTAAACCATTTATAGAAAAAAATTTTTAATTTTAATTATTATATTTAATTAGGGGGCCCTCAAGGGTTATTTTAATAATGATTGTGGTTTAAAAAATGAAAGATCCGGTATATGATTTGGTGGCCCTTTGTGGAAGGTTTACTATTGAGATGGCTCTAAATTGGAATGGGGACTTTTGGTCAAAGTATTTTGACTATTTTTTGGGAATTGCTTTGAAGAAGGTTCTTGGGTTGCTATTAATTGGCGGGGTATGTATAATCGGTTTTTAAAGCCAAAGAATCGACTTAGAGGGTCAAAAAGTTTCTAAAGGAAATATGTTTTGGGGTTAGATCAATCTAAAATTTTTGGGTAAAGTTCTGATTATATGTAGATGAGAGGACTTTGAGAGGGAAAGTATTTTAAGGGTAGGTCTACATAATACGGGGAAGGGTTAAATGAGGGTCAGAGTTGCAAATATAAGGTCAGAAAGTAAAATGGGGTATCTGGACTATATGAGGGTATTAAAAGAGTAAAATGGGAAATTGAATGAATTTTAAACATTTTTGTAAGAAGACTAGTTTTCGGCGGGCTAAATAAACAAATTTTGGTAATTTTGAGGTCAAGGATCTGATATGGTCAAAAAGTTAAGTGAGGGAAGAAACAAAAGGAGAGATATGTTAAAAAGAGACTAAAAGGGGGGTTTTGGGACAAAAAAAAGGGGAAGAAAAATTTGCAAAATTGGGCCCGGGGCCCCTTGGCTAAATTTAGGGGAAAATTTAAAAAAAATTTTACAGTGGGGGGAAAAACCAAAAAGGGGAAAAAGGGTAAAGGTAAAAGGGGGAAAATTTGAGAAATTTCGCTTTGGAAAAATCCGAAAAAAGGAAATAAAAAATTTTGGGTAAAGGGTAAATAAGGGGCGAAAATTTTTGGGTTAAATTTGGTTTAAAAAGGCCGGGTGGGTTTTTAAATTTTTAAAATAAAGGTTTTTTTTTCCCCCCTTTTTTTTTTTTCGTTTTGTTTTTTTTGGGGTTTTTTTATAAAAGGGTTTAAAAAAATTTTTAAAAATTTTCTTTGGGGGTAAAAGGGGGTTAATTTTTTTGGGGGGGGGGAAAAGGGTTATGAGGTAGAAAAAGTTTTTAATATGATGGTAAAAATATGATGGTCAAGGGGACTATATGCAAAGATAGCCACTTATGATGGTCAAGGATCTGAATAGGGTTTGGATGTCAATGATGTCCAAGAGAGTGCTGTTTTATGAGGAGGTAAACAAAATTTTAAATTTAAAAGCTACAAAAGGAAGAAACTCAATTCAAGAAGAATTATTAAAGTCAGGGGGAGATGCCCAATATGGGTAAGGGGAAGATGTCAGATTTATTATGAAAAAGGGAAGTGGAATATATGCAGAAAGCTGACAATGATGGGGGGACGGAAAAAAGGAGTAGGCAAGACACTTTAGGGCAAAGATTGCTAATTGACCCAAGAGTATTTAATTGATGTTCGAGGAGTGCAATAGTTGAAGTGCGAACTTTTATGGAAGGAGAAGGCAAGAGAGGTGGATTTTTAAGGGGAATAGGGTTTAAGGGTGGAAAGGAACACTTTGATTTTTGGGGGTTTTGGGAAAGGAATAGTCTCTGTATAATTGGGGGGGGAAAAGCATTATCGGTGTGGCCAAAGTTAAATTAAGAGAGGGATTATGTGGGTGGCTAAAGGGGGGAAAAGGGTAATTCATTAATAAAATTGTTTTTTTTTAAATTTTTTGTAAAGGGTTTAAAATTTTAAAGGGTTTTTGGGTTTCCTGGTTTTATCAAGCCCGCTGGACCTCCATTTGGTCCGGTATCACCAAGTTTTGCACGTCCCTTAGTTTCCCCCAGTCCCATTGGAACGCATTGGGGTTTTTAATTTTTTAATTTTTTTCCTTTTTGGTTTTGAATGGCCAAAATTTAAAATGGGGGTTAATTTGGGGAAAAAAGGGTGGAAGGGGGGGGTTCTGTGTTCTTTTTCCCCCTTTTAAAATTCCAAACGGGAAAAAAAGGGTTATTTCCCTGTTGCAGGGGTTTTTCTTGGGCCTTGTTTTAAAATTAAAAAAAGGACAAATTTGGGCCTTTAAAATGGGGCCCGGGTTTTTAAAAAAATTTAAAAAATTTTTTTGGGGGGTTTTTAAAAATTTCTAAAATCCTTTGGGGAAAATTTTTTAACTTTTTTAAGGGGCCCTTGGGAGGGGGGGGTTTTTGGGGGGTTTTAAAAGGGTTTAAAAAAGAAAAAAAAAAAAATTTTTTTTTTTTTTTTATTTTTTTTTTTTTTTTTTGGGGGGGATTTTGGGGGTTTTTGGGGGTTAAG
>NC_069475.1:13440114-13469896 GCF_026875155.1 Cherax quadricarinatus
TGAACGTAATCAACGTTTTTTTTTTCGTTTCCCTTAAAATTTGGGCTTAATGGGCCGGGTTTGCCTAGACATGAAAGAAAGGATCTGTGCACTCAGTGTGCACACTATGAAAAAAATCTGTGAGAACTTAGTACCTTGTTGGAGCACAAGTTCAACTGAGCTCCAGCTAGAACAAATATCGTGGCAAACACCAGTGATTCACTGATGTTATGTCATATTAACACTCTCATTTTAAGAGGGAAGTAAAAATAGGTTAGATAAATGCATGAGTTGGTGTGGGTGGGTGTGAGCCGGACCTGACTAGCTTGTGCTACTTGGTCAGATGTCTTGCTTCTTCTTTCAGTGGATGCGACCTGATTAGGTGGGTCATTTGTCTAAGCCGGGGATGACATGGACCTGCTTTGCATGGACTTGTAGGACTGCTTCAGTGTTCCTTGTCTTATGTTCTTATGTATTCGGCTGGCTAGCTGGCTGTCTCTGCCAGTATCTGTCTATATTTTCATCTGTCTATATCTCTGTCTATCTGTCTACATCTCTGTCTGTTTGTATCTCTGTCTCTCACATGTACTCATAAATACATAAATTACCTAGGATAATCCAAATTACCTAGGATAACCCAAAAATTCCAGGCCAAGCGCTATACAGTGTTTGTAGATATAAGACACAAATAAACATGACACAAATAATAACAGAGTCACTTGCTCAGCAATCAGGGAGCGGCACATACACCACAAACCAACAGGTTTACCAGCCACTCCCTGAGACAGAGTCAAGCAGATGGAAAGACAGACACACAGGCAGACAGAGACTGATAAGCAAAACTAGACAGACAGATAAGCAGAGCTAGGCAGACAGGAAATCTTGAGTCTAGTGATTTTCTTGATAAGGTTCAAGATTGCTTTTCAGAACAGGTTGTGACAGAACCAACTAGAGGAAACAATCTGCTTGACTTGGTTCTTGCCAACAAAGATTCACTAATTAATAATCTTGAGGTTAATGATGAGCTTGGGGAAAGTGATCAAAAATCACTTAGTTTCAATATATCATGGAATTACCCAGATAACTGCAATCAAATCTCTGTCCCAGATTTTCGCTTGGCCGACTTCATGGGGACTGAAAAATTACCTGGGTGGGCTAAATTGGGATGTCCTGACTGGGTGAGGTAGGTGATCTTGGTTGCCAATATGACGTTTTTCAGAGCATAGTTCTAGCTGCCCAGACAACCTTTGTTCCGAGTAGGGAAATTAGATTTAACAAAAATGACCCCAAATGGATGAACAATAGATTAAAACATCTCATTGGTCAAAAGAGAGGCATATATAGGCATATCAAAAGAGGGGATGGGCAGTTAAACAATCAATATATTCAATAAGAGAGAGAAATAAAGAAAGGAATAAGAAAAGCAAAAAGGGATTATTAGGCTAAGGTCACAAGAGATTCAAAGACTAACCCAGAAGGGTTCTTTCAGGTATACAGAAGTAAGATTAGGGACAAGATTGGCCCACTTAAGAGTAACTCTGGTCAGATCACTGACAGTGATAAGGATATGTGTGAAATTCTCAATACCTACTTCCTCTCAGTTTTCACTCAGGAAAATGCTAGCAATATTCCTGAAATAACAGATTATGTAGAACAGGATGATAATGAACTATGTAGGATTGTGGTAACTAGTGACATGGTCCTCAGACAAATAGAGAAACTAAAACCTAACAAATCCCGAGGCCCTGATGTACTGTTTGCAAGGGTGTTAAAGGAATGTAAAGAGAAACTTAGCATACCTTTGGCTAATCTTTTTAACATAAGAACATAAGAAAGAAGGAACACTGCAACAGGTCTACTGCCACAGTGCATGATAAGTGGAAAATGGCAAATGTAATACCTATTTATAAGGCAGGTGACAGGTCCTTGGCTTTGAACTATAGACCAATAAGCCTTACCTTCATAGTGGGAAAATTTATGGAATCAATAATTGCCGAAGCAATTCGTAGCCATCTTGATAGGCAGGTTGATTAATGAACCTAAACACGGTTTTACAAAGAGGTGTTCCTGTCTTACGAATTTACTAACTTTTTCAGCAAGGTGTCTGAGGGGGTAAATCATGGTAATGAATATGATATTGTGTATATGGACTTCAGTAAGGCTTTCAATAGAGTTCCACACCAGAGGCTATTGAGGAAACTTAAGGCACACAGAATAGGAGGAGAAATTTTTTCCTGGGTAGAGGCATGGCTGACAAATAGGCAGCAGAGAGTGTGCATAGATGGGGAGACCTGGAGTTTACTTGGAGTTTACCTGGAGAGAGTTCCGGGGGTCAACGCCCCCGCGGCCCGGTCTGTGACCAGGCCTCTTGGTGGATCAGAGGCTGATCAACCAGGCTGTTACTGCTGGCTGCACGCAAACCAACGTACGAGCCACAGCCTGGCTCGTCAGGAACCGACTTTAGGTGCTTGTCGAGTGCCAGCTTGAAGACTGCCTGGGGGCTGTTTTGGTAATCCCCCTTATGTATGCTGGGAGGCAGTTGAACAGTCTCGGGCCCCTGACACTTATTGTATGGTCTCTTAACGTGCTAGTGAGACCCCTGCTTTTCATTGGGGGGATGTTGCATCGTCAGCCAAGTCTTTTGCTTTCGTAGTGAGTGATTTTTCGTGTGCAAGTTCGGTACTAGTCCCTCTAGGATTTTCCAGGTGTATATAATCATGTATCTCTCCCGCCTGCATTCCAGGGAATACAGGTTTAGGAACCTCAAGCGCTCCCAGTAATTGAGGTGTTTTATCTCCGTTATGGGTGCCGTGAAAGTCTCTGTACATTTTCTAGGTCGGCAATTTCACCTGCCTTGAAAGGTGCTGTTAGTGTGCAGCAATATTCCAGCCTAGATAGAACAAGTGACCTGAAGAGTGTCATCAGGGCTTGGCCCCCCTAGTTTTGAAGGTTCTCATTATCCATCCTGTCATTTTTCTAGCAGAATGCGATGATACAAAGTTATGGTCCTTGAAGGTGAGATCTTGGTGTAGATGTACCCTTTAACAAATCCACTATACCACAACTAAATAAGAAATGCAAAGATAGGCTAAATGCTCTTAAAGCTGTTGCTGGCTACAACCCCAACTATGGTGCTAATATGAGAATCATGAGAATGATGTACATAGCCTGTGTTAGATCCTTAATTGATTATGCTGCTCCCATGTTGATATTATCTAGAGAAAGTTCTCTCCAACCCTTGGAGTTAATGCAGAATGGCTCTCTCAGAATTATTCTTGAGTGTCCCCCAAAACAACAAAGGTTAATAATATGAGGGAAAGGGGCTTTGTATTTCTAGTATCAGTGATAGGATTGTTGAGATTAAGACTGTACTTGGTATTAGAATGTTGAGAAATGAACCAGACTCTGTCACAATGAATCTTACAAAGTGTCTAGAGGCAAATACACACAGATCTAAATGGATTGTGAAAATGTGTAATTGCATTAAGTTTTATAACCTGCATGAAATGTATCACTGTAGACAACAAGAGCATTTCACCCCTCCATGGAAGATGTGTTCATTTAATATCACATACCTGCAAGTCCCTCCCAAGAAGCTCATTGCTAGTATCCCTTCCTTAAATCTCTTGTTAGAGCAACTGCTCAAGAAGAAATTTCTCACCTAGCTGGTAGTAAAAGTTATCACAATTATATACACGATGGATCTAGACAGGAGTCTTCTGGCAGGGCTGCATCTGCTCTTGTTCCCACCTCCCTAGTTAAGAACGACAAAAAATTTGATTTAGGCATAAAAATTTAACCTGGTTCTACACTGCAAACTGAATTTTTTTTCAACCCTAATGGCGCAAAGCTAACCTATGACACTAGCTTGACTCTACACTTTCCTGAGGGAACCACAGTCGAGGGCCTTCCCTCCAAACCAACAGATAAATCTAATGCCAAAAAAAATCCCCCCCCAGTACCAACAAACCACCAGTCCGATAACATTCTTCTTTGAAAAATTTACAGGGTCTAAACCAGCAACAAACAACAAAATACCTTTCACCCGTGGACGCTTGCAGAGGCAAAGGAAATGTTTGCGGCTTTCACTGAACCCAAAAAAGGATCATTTGGAAACGACATAGACCCAGTTACAACCTAACAGATGTGACAGAGTGAACAGAAAAAGGGGGGGGGGTTGGCCTGACATTGCAGAGCCCTTTTTTTTGCACAGAACGCTAAATGCCTCAAAGATTAGTAATTTTGCATAAAGGTCGAGAACCAAAACCTACATTTGATAGTCTAAAACCTCCGATCAACACCCCAGAAATTTCCCGGGAACAGCTTTTAAAAATTGACCACTGTCGGAAAAACCCTTCCAGCCCCTGCACCCAACTCTTGCTCCGGGGGGTTTTCAACTTAAGGCCCAAAAATGGGGGAAATAGCAAATAATATTGTTGCAGTATAACACCGGGGGCACCGAAAAAAATCACACCCCACGCGACTTTTAAATCTCTGCACAAAATTAAATTTTAAAACCCAGCAAATAATAGAGCCTACTAGACTGGAGAATCACAACCCATCTTCACTAACAAGATACTGATAAAATATCACCATATAAAAAAACAAAATACTCAGATCACAACATTTGGGGTTTCATCAGTAGGCGCAAAAACCCCCCAGACCGACATAATGAATTAGCACGAGGAGCTTTTCACCAAATTAAACTTCAATAACAAAAAAAAAAAGTGGGACCAAGTAAACCAAAGTCCAAACCCGATATAAGCGGAAGATATACAAGAAAACACAGCCCCCCCAATTTATGCCTAGAACAATTAAAACTCGGTAGCACTCGATGTATCACAAGGCTTTTTCCCTAAAAAAAGGGGGAGTAGAGTAAAACAAAAAGAGACAGGGCTCCCTTTTAAAGGGCGAGGGGAAAAGAATAACAAGGGGCAAAAGAGGTCTTATCTAAAGGTGGGGAACACGGGTAAAGAAAATAGCAAGCACGAACTTAACAAAAAAATCCTTAGGATCGGAATCACGGGAAAACTAAAAGCCTAAATGAAATCGAAAGAAACCCAAAGTATTTCTTCTCCTATCCCAAAATCAAAATCGAAACAACTCCATTTTGGGGCCCCCTACTTAAACAAATGGGTCCTAACAGATGACAAAAAGGAAATGATGACTACTAAAGTCCCAAAGATAAATTTTTGAAAAGCCGCTAACCAACTGAAGTCGAAGATCAAAAGAATTTTTTTTAGAGAAGCCAAAAAATTTTGATTAAACACAAGCCATCCGATGTTATCCTGACCCCAAATGACTTCGAACAGGCTAAATGAATCCCAGCACTCTGCCCCAGGGCCAGACCGGGAACTCTGGTTACAAGAACTGCAAGAACCCCAACACGAGCCTTTTCCATCCTAGGGAGAGGGAGCAGGGACAGGGGGGTCGTCCCCACATTACAAAAACAACAGACATAGCCCCACTCCACAAAGGGGGCAGTAAAGCAACAGCAAAGAACTACAGACCAAAGCAACAACCCCATATCATAAAATTTTTGAAAGGGTCCTAAAAAAGCAAGATCCCCACCATCTAGAAACCCATCGTTTAACAACCCAGGCAACAGGGGTTTAGAACAGGTCCTCCTGTCTGTCTCAACTAGGGACCACTACGAAAAGGTCCTAAATCACTAAAGCAAAAGAATGCGATTTAAATATATACAGACTTTGAAAAACCCTTTCGACAATGGACCATGGCGTAATAGCCCCAAAAAAATGCTGCTAAAGGAATAACAGGAAAAGCGGTCGATGGATCTATAATTTCCTCACAACAAACACAGAGAAGTCGTCCGGGTAAAGTCCGAGGCAGCTACGTAAAAAAGCTCTTTTCCCCAAAAGGCACAGTACTCGCTCCCATCTTTCCTCACCTTATTCCGACATAGACAAGGATGCAGCCACAGCACCTTTTTCCTTTGCAGTGACCCCCAAAAACTGCATGAAGGTCTTCCCCTTGCGACACGCAAAGCCCCGGGCAACATCAACCAAATCTTTCAGTGGGCTGCAGAAAACAAATGAAGTTCAACATGAGAAATTTAAATTTTCTCGATAGGTAAACATGGGGAAAATTAAATTTTCATCAAGAAAAAAACAAATTCTGGCCACAAAATAGAGCGAAACCCCAAACGTCAAAGACTGGATGATCATGTCGGAGGATCTCACCTTCAAGGACCATAACATTGTATCAACGCATCTGCTATAAAATAAACAGAGGGATAATGAGAACCTTCAAAACGGGGAGGCCAAGCCCAGATAAACCCCTTTTTCAGGTCACTTGTTCTACTGGGCGGAATATTGCTGCACACTAACAGCACCTTTAAAGGAAAGGGAAATTGCCGACCTAAAAAATGTACGAGAATTTTTCACGGCCGCAAAAGGGAGAAAAAACACCTCAATTTTTGGGAGCGCTTGAGGCCTAAACCTGATTCCCGGGGAACGCAGGGGGGAGAGATACATGTTTTATATACACCTGGAAAATCCTAGAGGGACTATACCGAATTTGCACACAAAAATCACCCACTACGAAAGCAAAAGATTTGGCAGACGATGCCCCCATCCCCCCAATGAAAAGCAGGGTTCCACTAGCACGTTAAGACCATACAATAATTTGGGCCCGAGACTGTTCAATTTCCCCCAGCACACAAAAGGGGGGATTACCAACAACCCCTGGCATCTTCAAGCTGGCACTGGACAAGCCCCAAAAAGTCATTTCCCGGGATCGCCGGCTGTGGCTCGTATGTTGGTTTGCGTGCAGCCAGCGCAACACCGGGTTTGATCGGGCTCTGATCCACCAGGGGGCCGGGTCCAAGGGGGCCGCGGGCGTTGCCCCCCCGGAACTCTCTCCAGGAAAAACCCAGGTAAACTCTATGCCTCTTTGAATGCTCTTGACTCAAAATGACCCCAAATTAACATCTCCTGGAGAACCCAGGTTTAGAATCAAAAATCAGGCGGGGAATTAAAACAGTTGCTAGGATCCCATCACACATTGGATTACTCCTTCATGATAAAGTTGATATTTTAGCCAAGAAGATACCCGAAGAAAATGTAGAATAAAAATTTGGTAAAACTGTCTCACATTGGGAATAATTTTTAAGAGAATAAATAATGAAAAGATGTTATGGGAATCAAACGGGACCTGAGTAGACTAAACCCACTAGATAACAAACGAATAAAGATTTTCAGGGAAAACTGCAATGTAAACAACTGACTGATGGGTGTGGCCGGCTTAGGCTTGGTTACAAGTATTTCTGGCATTTTGGGAGACACACAGATGATCAAACAAATGTAAATATGTGATCAGGCATATGGTCACTGTTTTGAACACTATTGTTTAAATTGTCCACTATTGATGAATACAGGACAGACAGATAATAACCTATGTGACATGAAAGATATCTATTGAAAAAATATAAAAAAATACCTAATATACCAGCAAATTTCCCTAAATTTGCTTGTAACGATAAGTGAACTATAATATTAATAAAATCCTTATTTTTTTCTGTTAACCCTTTGGGGGCCCTTTTCCTGGGCCTTTTTTGTAACCATATCTCTTGGCAAACCGCCACGGGAGGGATATGGGGTGACAATAAACACCACTCGGTGGCAAAAATCTAAAAATCTAAATCTTGTCATATCACCATATTAAGGGAGCTCGTATTACATTTCCAGGCACACACACGGAAGACAAAAAGAAGATAACTGAACTGACAGACAGATAAACAGGAGACAACAGATAATTACAATAGACGATAATCACAATAGACAGACAGAAGATTACGAAGCAGAGAGATAGATGTACAGATAACGGGGCGACATATGGGCAAACAGATAGACTGAAAGACAGACATACAAAGACATGTTTGTGGGGAAGAGAAAAAAACATATAGGGGCAAGATTCTCTCCAGAAACATATTGATCAAAGTCAATTATCTGCCCCCTGCAAAAACACCATGCTTCAAGGAGTTTCATACCCCATGTGTTAAACATTGCTGGGAGCTATAAATATTTGTATACTTTTTCTAGACAATAGTAAATGACCGGGGAAAGGAAAAATTTTTACCTGTCAGGTGTTTGTTACAATTTGAGTACATTTCAGTGCATAATATAGTGTCAGAACAAAGATTGGCTATAAAATCAAAAGAACTATTATAAATTGTAATTATCAAACATAAACATTTTAAAATTTTAAAATAAAACGAGTAAAAAAAAAAATTTGGCAACACTTCGGCAAGCACGGGGCTGGATTTTTCCCGTCGGGTGAGCTCCAGAGCCCTCCACCGGCTTATATCTTGGTGTACTGGCCCAAAATTTTTTTTTTGGTCTTATACCACACAGAAAATACCCCTCTTAATTTAAAAAAAAAAAAAAAGAATTTTTATTTTAAAAAAAAATTCGGAAAGATCCCCTTTTTTTTTTTTGGGAAATTTAAAAAACAAGTTTTGGGAATGGATAATTTTTTTCCCCCGGGGGCCCTTGTAAGTATTATCTTTGTTTGAAACCATTTTAACAAAAAAAAATTTTGTTTTTTTATATTAAAAAGCCTTAAAAGACAAAAAAGATTTTTTCTTTTAAAAAACCACCCAAGATCACCTACGATTTACATAATTCATCCAACTCAATGTTTTCCTGTTTACCTTTCTACTGGTGCTAAGATCAACAAATTTTTGTGATTTATGAAATTTCTGAACATATTAAGCAAAATAGTTTACACAATTCATTATAAAAATTAAATTTAATGTTTTAAAAATAAAATGTGTTAATAGCAAAGTATTGTCTTGTTTTCTTGTAATAACAAAAACATTCGTCTCTCGACCTGGGGGGAAGAGGCCCGTTTCTACAGGTCTCTTGCACCCCCCCTGGTAGGAAAACATAGCTTAGCACCAAGATGGCGGACCGACTGTACCGGGCATAAATACTGTCTGCATTGAGCTGTTAGAGATCTTTAAGCAACGCCACGATGAACGTTCTCCTGCCAACATTATCAGGGACGTTAGGCACCCCCAATGAAAGCTGTAGGTGTGGCACTAAAGGGAAATCAAGGGTCTTCTGAAGTTCATGAGGGCTGACTTTACTCTACCATCGCGACAAAATTTCAAGAAAGGGATGATATAAATTTGGGCAGTGGAAGTAGCTTGCATGATGGTCTAAGTTTTTTTACTTGGGGAAGGAAAGGGAAATGTCCCTTTTTTGGGGCAACAGCAACAGCCTACAAGAGTGTTCAGGGTTAGGGACGTACACTCGACAGCAGGGGAATGGGGAGGGAGGGCCCTTTGAGGGATCCGGAAGGATCCTTCACACTGAAAATGACTCTGAGGGGGCCGATACCATCAATTTACTTTTCATAACCATAGAAAAAACAGGTTTTTTTTACACTATGTGGGGGGAGGAAGACGTGCCATTTTTTGTGACCTTATGAGCACATGGTGGCCAAAGCCCCAGGAGACGGGGGCCCAGCATCAGGAGCACTTCTGTGGATACGCCATAAAGCCGCAGACTTTATGACGGGGGAAGTGGGAAAACCGGGGTACAGGCCTATGGAGGAGGAGGGCGCAGGGCAAGGTGGTTTTGGAGAAAGGTGTTACACTACCATGGAAACGGGGGGGGGGGAATTCGCTGTCAGACAACCGTTAGGTACTGCAGAGTCAGCTCAAAAGGGCGGGATTTTGGGGGCTGTGCTGAAGGGTTTTTTGGAAGAGTTGGAGCTGGTGTGGAAAGTGAGTGAGGGCAGGTGATGACAAGGTGATGGATGAACAGAAAACAGGTAAGGAAGACTTTAGCGAGGTTCGAAAAGGGGAAACAATTGGGTGGAGGTCCACAAGAAGATGTGGTTTCAGAAGAAATGTGTGTAGAGGGGAGCTCCCGCAAGAGATCACGGGGGGATCAACTGGACGAAGTCCCCACACCAGCGCAGAGGCCCGGGAAAAAAGATGGGGCGCTGGGTAGCAAAGGCAAGTCCGGGGGAGGGGGGGAAAAAGGGGAACTAGGGGGGAAGGACAGGGAGGGGTTGGGGGGCAGGAAGAGGGATTGATAAGAAGAACCGAGACCAGAAAGGGGGACCAAGTAAGCCTCATGGCACAGGGTAAGCCCCAGTAAAGGGGATGGGTTGAGTGGTTTTGAGAGATTTAGTATTGATGTCTGTTTTTTGCAGGAACAAACCATAGGTTAGGATTTTAGTTGTTGTTGAAAGGGTTATAGGTTGTTTTTCATGTGATGCTTGAGGTTGAAAGGAGGTTGGCGTGGCGGGAAAGGAACCAGTCCCCTTTTTTACCTGGGGGTTGGGAGGAGGGGGGGGGAGGGTTTTTCAGGGGGGATGGGTTTTTGGGGGGCCCGGAGGGTTAGTTTTGTAGGGTGCACTGCCCGCAACAAATAACGCTAAATGAAGGGGGGATTTTGTATCGGGTTCTGGTATACACTTGAGAGGTTCCTGCTTTTACGGTGATTGGTGGGGGGTTGGGAAATTGTGTCATTAGGAATGGGATGGGTTCCGAGGGGGGCGGTTTTGTTTGGGTTCTGCGGGATGTTTTTTCGATATTTGGGGTGGTAAAGTGGTGGGAAGTAGGGATATGAAGTGGGGCCACTTTTTTTTTCGTAGGGATATAGCACGGTTAGATAGGATTTTTGTTAGGCAGGGCATAGGTTTTGGAAGGTGAGGACTATCGATGTGGTTTTTCTGATCTCGGCGTTTTAGCAGATTTGAGGGGAATGGCATATGAAAGTTTATGCAGGGTACGGGGAAAATTAAATGTGAGGCTACTTAGGGACGAGGGTGACCCCACAGGGTTTTTAAGATTGGGGGAAAACCTTTTGGGGGACTAGAATATAAATGGATTTGCTGGGTTGGTGGGAAATGAGGGCAAAATTGAAATCGCGAATTTTTTAAAATACGGGGGGAAGGAATGGGAGGGGCTATGGCCTACAAAATTTTCTTGAGGGTCTTTTAAAAGACTGAATCAGAGACGGGTGGGGCGAGTGAGGACAGGAAGTTTGGAAATAGGTTTGGGGGAAATTCACAAAGAAAAATTTGAGCAATTCGAGTTTGGGGGGGTTGGGGGATGTTTTAAGGGGGATAGGGGCCCTCGGGGTTTTTTATTAAGGAGGTTTAAGGAACGGCAGGCGAAGACCACCTTGCGTTATTGAGGGAGGTACAGGGGGGGTGGCTTGAGGAGGCAAAAGGGCCCATCCACCACGGGAAAAAATTTGTTTGTATCAATTTTTTTTTTAGGGAGAAGTGGGGGGGGGTTGGCGGGGGGGGGGGAGGGACGGTTTGGGGGTAAGGGTTTTAATGGGTATTAAGTGACAGGACGTGACAGAATCGAGGGGAGATTAATGTAGAGGAGGTAAGGGGCAGTTTTTGGGAGTGCCAGGGGGAAAAAACCCCCGGCATAACGGAAACCAAACGTTTTTTTTAGGTATCATTGGGGAGTGTACGGCATTGTCTGGTGGAGGTTTTGAGTTGTATGTTAAGTAGTGGGGGGATGGGGAAATCACAAGAACGGGGGTTTACGGTTTTTTGTGCCCAAAAAGAAGGAAAGCCGAGTTTGAATGATTCCGGCATTACGTTAAAAGTGCTCGGGTTACAAGATTTTTCTAAGGGTTTTTGGGGAACAGAAAAGAGGAAGTGTTGGGTTTAGGGTTTCATAGAGGACATTTGGGAAATTCCCGGGAAAAAGGATGAGGGGTGGAAGGGTTTTATTAGGGGGTTTTTAGAAAATGTCGGGAGGGGGAATCTAGGTTTTGATTGGGGGAATGCTTATGATTGCGTGGACAGAGATTTCTTTGGGTTTACTTAGAGAGGTTGGGGTTTCGGGAGGGGGTAGTGAGGTGGGGGAACACCCTGTAGATGGGGCAGAGTGAGGTACAGGCTGGGGGGTTGGGGAAATGTACCAATGGAGAGGTTTGAGGCAGGCTGCCGATGTCACAGCTGCTCTTTGCGTGTGTGAAATCCTTTTTTTAATCTGTAGAGAGGGAGATGAACAATCTGGGGGGGGGGGTCAAAGGGGCCCCTTGGGGGGAAAAACGTTTTTTAAGGGGGAAGGGGAGTTGGAGGGGGTAAGTGAATTGATTTTTGGAAAAGAATACTGGAATGAGATTAATTTCGGTGAATCAAGGTTACTAGAGGTCGTAATTGGAAGGGGGGGGGGGTTGGGATTGGGTTAGGATGGCAGTGGGGTTGAAGAATCAAGGTATTGGGATAGGATTTGGGGGAAGAGCAGGGATGCAAAGGGTAAATTCGGAGTCTGCAGGGGAAAGGGTTTTTAAAAGACTAGGGGGTTTTTAATGTGAGGGACTTACTTTACATCAAAGGGGAGTGGGGGTAAATTCACTTGTCTATAGCAAGGTATGGGGGGGCAGAGGTTTTTTTTCCCTTTGAGGTACGAGATATTGTGGAAATGCAAAGGGGGTGCTGAAGTTTGTGTGGGGGTTTGGGGGGGCAGGTTTTAAATAAGGAGGATTTGAAAAGGATTTGGAGAGGGGGTTTTGGTTTGTTGCCTTTTGACTGAGAGTAATGGTGTATTATCAAGTGGAGTATATGAGGGAAAGGGGTGTGAGGGGCGCTAAAGTAGGAAGAGTTATGGAGGAGCACTAAATGGGGAGGGGAAGGAATTGGGGTTTGTAAGATACGTTTTAGATTTTTTTTTGACAGTGCAACAGGTGGGTAAAAAAAGTGAAACGGTTTTGGGAGGGGAGTGAAAGGGCAAGGAATTATGCAAGGGTAGCCTGTATCCAACGAAAGATTGGGGGGGATTTGGAAAGATTTTAGTAACTTCGGATACCGGCTAGAGTAAAAAGAATTTGTATATGTTTTCATGGGGATTCTGGCTTCCAAGGAGGTGTTACGAGTATGGGTTTGTGGAAGAGGCTTTTTGTCATTTTTTTTGGTGATGTTGAAACGGCTTTTTATGTGGGCTTTTTTTGCCTCCTTGGGGGGGGGAGATCAGATGGTGGGGTTATCAACTGTTGGGGGATCGTTTGCCGCTTTTAAGGCTTTACTACTAGATTTTAAGGGAGTGCCTAGGATGTTGGAAGGGGTATAATTATACAAAATGGATTTTCTGGACTTTCAGGGGGAAAGAGGGATTAAGGGGTGTATAGGGTAAAAGCGTTGGCGGCTAGATTTTAAGGCGAAGGTAGGAAAATGCTGGTTTTTTGGGGGGTCCGGGAAAAAAATTCCCGGGAAAGGGTTTTAGGGAAACCCCACTGTGGGGTTTCCCTTGGCGGGGTCCCTGAGGATGGACAAAGGATGGGCTCCTTATGGGGGGAGTAAAGGGGGGGGGTTTTTTTTGGTTTTTTTCTGGAACTGTGTAGTGTGTAAGAGGAAGGGATGAGAATTAGGTTTTGGGGGTACCCATGTTTCACGTAATGTTTGTCTTTGGAGAAAAGTGTGGTTTTCCCGGGGTTTAATTTCTAGCCTGATGGTTATTTTTACTGGGTTTTTAAAATTTCCTTGAAAGCCAGGATACCGAGCCCTTTGATTCGTTTTAATAATTTGATTGGGACGTTGGATCAACACAAAATTTTCTGAATACGTGTCATTCTTTTGGGATGGGGATTTCAGCAGCCCTTTTCCTTTTTACTTATCTAGTCCCTTTTTTTAACTTTTATTGCCGATGAAAAGGTTCTAGTGAAAAAATTTAAGTTATGTATAGGTTTTTTGGGGCTATACCATGTTTTTATGGGGGTTAAACCACAGTCTTGTGGACAAGATTTTTGGTTTAATCATGTGGGAGGTATAATTATTTATAGGGTTTGGTTTTTAAAAAACCCTTTAATGTGCCGAGGTTTTTTTATAAATACTGTTTTTGGAATCTTTTATTATTGTATTTTACATGCATGTTTGTTCTTTTCTGAAAACAACTTATTGTATTAAGGGTTAACAATTAATAATAGTAAAACCTTTCTCTATGGTTTTTGTTAAGGAATCATATGTTCCTTCCGGGGGTTTCCCATTGGTTAGGACTAATGTACCCCAAAATTAAAACCCAAAAATCTGTACCCTGGGCTAGCGGGTATGTTATGTTTTGTTTTATTTTTTAGAGGTATGGGGTTTTGGTTCATTTGTGATGTTGACATTTGTATGTGTTTTTGTTTTTTAATGAACATGTCAGGTATTCATTTTTAAATTTTTAAAAATGTAATTTTTTTTTGGTGTGTTTTCTTTGGGGACAATGGTTGGCGGCAACTATTAATGCTGATAAACTTTATGAGGTTTTTCTTAGCGTGTATTTTTTTGTTTTAAAAAAGATTTATAATACTGTCCCGCAAGAAATAACCTGGTACATAGAACAAAAGAATGTTTTTATTCCTGTACTTATTTGATCCCTTTGACTTTTTTAAGGTTTTTTAAAAAAAATAAAAAAAAAAAAAATTCATGGTTAACATTAATAATTTTATATTAATGGGGGTATATTCCTACTTTTTTACATGATGTGTAATGAATGTAATGTTTCATACTGTTTTTTGTCTTAAATTTAGTTTTTTTTGTCTTGTTCACCACTACCAACTCTTTGGGAAATACTCAGTAAGGTTTTGAATGAGGGCAGGGTATGACCATCATTTGGATAATTTAATGTATGGTTTTTTAGAACGGGGACTGTACATACGGGGGGGGGGGGGTAGAAGTGTCAGCTGTTTTTCACTGCAATAAGTATTATAAAAGGAGGGTTTAGGTTATGTATATGGTTGTGGGTTATGTATATGGTTGTAATATGGCCATGATCTATGGTGTTCTTAAAATGTACTGGGATTGTGTACTAGAGGTTTTGTAATATCTAGTATGGTTTTTAATTTTATACTCTTATACATTATTGTATTTGCTCTGTTTTAAATAAAAATATAAAAAAAAAATAACAAAATTTAATGTTTATGATCATCCAGAGAATATGTATATACATGTAAATATAAATAAGTTCAATCAATCAATCAAAGTTTATTCTCTATAAGGATTACAATGTGGGGTTTACAGATTTTGGTTATTGTGTGGTTTACATGTAGCAAAATACTAATTACAGAGGGGGCCACTAGAACACCTAGCATGGCTAGGCATTTCGGGCAAACTTAGATTAACTTTTAACCCTAAATTATAACAAATTGTGGAGTAAGTTGACTAAATACTTAGTGACAAATACTAGTTTGTGAGTTTAGCAATGTGAATTGTCATATTAGTCTTAAGATAGTCTTAAGTTTGTCAGAAATGTTCGCAGAACCCAATGGTCTTTCTGCATGAACACCTAAATATTTTCACCAAATCTCTGTACAAACACTGTATCATGCTTAATAAAGATTATGATAACATGAGCTTAGTTTACCTGTTTAGTATTGAACACTTCTCTACGCTCATGTTGGGAGGGGATTATGAACAACTTTAAATTTTTGGCCACCAAGACACTAGCTTTTTTATCATTTATTTTGGGGAAAAAATTACTCAAAAACTGTAAATACCATAATTTTACTAACACATAAACAAGGAAATGCATTATGGAGAGTGACCTGAAAAATGTTGCTATTTGTAAAAGTGAAACCTCTCTCAATAAAAGTTTTGCTCTGAAATTGCCGTGTGCTCCAATAGATATTTCTTTAAAACACTAGCTGTCTCCTACCAAGGCAGTTAATCCAAAAGAAGAAACAACCCTTTCACCAACACTCACTCCATCGCTGCTTTGTCAGAGGCACCAAAACAATTCAAAACTGAAAATATCTCAGCCCCCTCCATTAGAGTGCAGTCAATGTACCACTTACCTCCAGGTTTCAAGCTGGCTAACCACATAATTTCATACAAAGATGAGAGAAGCAGTGCATTTTTTTGTAACCATAGCACCCTGGTATTGAATACCTTAACAAGTAATACAACACAGGTTTTCAAGACTCAATTCCTCTTTCATTTGAAAAAGAGAACAGAAACAAAAAGACTAATATAGCCTGGTCACAGACCGGGTCGTGGGGCGTTTGACCCCCCGGAACTCTCTCCAGGTAAACCTCCAGTTATAGATATAATTAAAGTTTGTTAAGTTTTACCATTGTTTGTGGGAAATTTCTAATAAATACTGTTAAAAGAATGAATATCTTAGATTATAGTAAGACACTAGGTTTCCTTACTGACTTTTTTCCCACTACCACTTTTGTTCACTGAATATTTTCACTACCACTGTGTTCACTGAATATTTAAACTACTGTTGTTTCACTGAATAATTTCATTACTGTTGTTCACTGAATATTTCACTTACTTTTGTTCACTGAATTTTCACTACTTTTGTTCACTGAATATTTCACTACTGTTGTTCACTGAATATTTCACTACTGTTGTTCACTGAATATTTCACTACTGTTGTTCATTGAATATTTCACTACTGTTGTTCACTGAATATTTCACTACTGTTGTTCACTGAATATTTCACTACTCTTGTTCACTGAATATTTCACTACTCTTGTTCACTGAATATTTCACTACTGTTGTTCACTGAAAATTTCAATGTTGCTCAATGAACATTTCACTACTCTTGTTCACTGAATATTTCACTGTTGTTCACTGAATATTTCACTGTTGCTCACTGAACATTTCATTACTGTTGTTCACTGAATATTTCGTTATTGTTATTCACTGAATATTTCATTACTGTTGTTCACTGAATATTTCACTACTGTTGTTCACTGAATATTTCATTACTGTTGTTCACTGAATATTTCACTATTGTTATTCATTGAATATTTCATTACTGTTGTTCACTGAATATTTCATTACTGTTGTTCACTGAATATTTCACTACTGTTGTTCACTGAATATTTCATTACTGTTGTTCACTGAATATTTCACTACTGTTGTTCACTGAATATTTCATTACTGTTGTTCACTGAATATTTCACTACTGTTGTTCACTGAATATTTCATTACTGTTGTTCACTGAATATTTCACTATTGTTATTCATTGAATATTTCATTACTGTTGTTCACTGAATATTTCACTACTGTTGTTCACTGAATATTTCACTGTAGAAATCTTGGTTACTGAAGTACACAGATTACAGACTTGACCTTACAGTATTTTCCATATAGAGTGGACTCCCGAGTTTCATTATTGATCCATTCCAGAGAGCCTGCCGGAAGTCGAAAATCACAAAACTCGAAACCATTTTCCCCATAAGAAATAATGGAAATAAAATTAATCCTTTCCAGACACCCAAAAATATTAAAATAAAATATATTTTTTAAATTAAATGAAGATTTACATAGTGAAATCAATAACAAATCAAGTACATACATATAAAAAATGATAATATCATTACACTTACCTTTACTGAAGACTTCTGGGGGGAAAGGAAGACGGGAGGAGGGATTAGGAGGAAGGTGTACAATATTGTTTGGAAGGAGAACTTCCTTCCATTAGGACTTTAGGTAGAAAGTCCTTATCTGGGGTTACTTCCCTTCTTCTTTTAATGCCACTGGGAACAACTTGAGAGTCACTGGACCCCCGTCGCACAAAATAAACTGTCCATAGAGATCTTTTTCTTGTGTTTCTTTTAAAATTTCCCTGAAGTGGGACACAACACTGTCATTGTACAAGTTGCAGATACGGCTTGTTTCACCTTGGTCAGGGTGATACCTTTCAACAAAATTTTGCAACTCATTCCACATTCCACACATGTCCTTAATCACTGAAGAAGGCACCTCATCAACTCCCTCTTCCTCCTCCTCTGAAGCAAGTTCCTTGGCTGAGGTCTGATGCTGATCTAGCTGAAGCTCTTGCAGTTCGTCAGTGGTTAGCTCTTCCCTGTGGTTATCCACCAACTCTTCCACATCCCCGTCACTCACTTTATTTACCAAAGGGCTTGCACTAGCTTTCCTTGGGTCCATCACCCGCCGGGTGATGGTCACGTGTTGGTAAACAATGGCACACTGAGCGTGAATGGCGTGGGAGACTTGCTTTGTGTGTGCGGTGATGGGCGGACGGGTACTGGACGGTCACCAAAACACGAATTTTTTCACAAAACTCGAGGCCAAATTTTTCCAAAAAAAACTTGCTGAAGGTCGAATTTCACAAAAGTCGAGGCTGCCAAAAACTCGAGGGTCTACTATATATATATATATATATATATATATATATATATATATATATATATAAAATATATATATATATATAAAATATATATAATATATAAATATATATATATACGTGGACCTCCCGTATTCGATGGCATCAGTATCCGATAAATCTGGTATTCTATGCATTTTAACCCCAAAAATTTCACCTCAGTACCAATTTAAAACCCGGTATTCGATGCATTTCATACGAGAACGTGTCCACGCGTGGGCCTGAACTGCCCCGTGTTTGTGCCAGTGTTTACAAGCCAGGCAGTGTTCACGCTTCTAAGAATACATTCGGGACATTCCAATATTATCCTGTTTTTGGTGCTTGTTTCTGCAAAATAAGTCCCCCATGGGCCCCAAGAAAGCTTCTAGTGCCAACCTTTTTAGAAAAAAGGTGCTGATGACTATTGAAATGAAGAAAGAGATAATTGCAAATACGAAAGTGGAGTGTGTGGTCGGAGCTGGCCAGTGTGTATAAATAACCCAATCAACCATCTCTACTGTAGTGACCAGGAAAATGGCAATCAAGGAACTGTTTTTTGCAAAAGGCACAACGTGATTATGAAACAGCGACCACAAGTGTTAGAAGATGTTGAGAGACTGCTATTGGTGTGGAAAATGAAAAGCAAAATGCAGGATATAGTATTTCTCAAGCGATCATTTGTGAAAGGCTAGGCAGTTGCATGACGATTTCGTAAAGAAATTGCCTGCAACTATTGATGAAAGCGAGTGAATTTAAGGTCAGCAAAGGTTGGTTTTGAAAGATTTAAGAATCATAGTGGCATACATAGTGTGATTAGGCATTGTGAGGCTGCCAGTTCAGACCAAAAAGCAGCTGAAAAATATGCAAAGGAATTCAAGGAGTACATAGATAATGAAGAATTGAAACCTGAACAAATGTTTAATTGTGACAAAACGGGCCTGTTTTGGAAGAAAATGCAAAGCAGGACCTACATTAGTCATGAGGAAAAGGCACTCCCAGGACACAAGCCTATGAAAGACAGGCTTACTCTGTTGATGTGTGCCAATGCTAGTGGTGATTGTAAAGTGAAGCCTTTATTGGTGTATTGCTCTGAAACTCCCAGTGTGCTCAGGAAAAACAATGTCCTCAAGGCTAATTTGCGTGTGCTGTGGAGGGAAACAGTAAGGCATGGGTCACTAGGGACTTTTTTTATGACTGGTTACACCATGCATTTGCCTCCACTGTGAAAAATTGCCTCCTGGAAAATGAATTGGACCTTAAGTGCCTCCTGGTATTAGAAAATGCTCCTGGTCATCCTTCAGACATGGCAGAGCGACTTTTTTCCGACACGAGCTTCATTAAGGTCAAGCTTTTGCCTCCTAATACCACTCCTCTCCTGCAGCCCATGGACCAGCAGGTCATTTCCATCTTCAAGAAACTGTACACAAAAGCTATGTTTCAAAAGTGCTTTGTAGTGGCCACAGAAACTCAACTGACTAAGAGAGTTTTGGAAAGATCACTTTACCATCCTCAACTGTATGAACCTTATAGGTAAGGCTTAGGAGGGAATGACTGAGAGGATCTTGAACTCTGCTTGGAAAAAACTGTGGCCAGAACGTGTAGACAAAAGGGATTTTGAGGCTAACCCTGAGAAGTGTATGCCAATTGAGGAATCCATTGTGGCATTGGGGAAGTCCTTGGGGTTGGAGGTTAGTGGGGAGGATATGGAAGAATTGGTGGAGGCGGACAATGATGAACTAACCACTGATGAGCTGCTAGATCATCTTCAACAGCAAGAGGCCAGACCTGAGGACACTGCTTCGGAGGAGGGGGATAGAGAAATTGAGGAAGTTGCCTACTTCAAAGATTAAGGATATGTGTCCACTGTTTACCTGGAGTTTACCTGGAGAGAGTTCCGGGGGTCAACGCCCCCGCAGCCCGTCTGTGACCAGGCCTCCTGGTGGTATCAGCGCCTGATCAACCAGGCTGTTGCTGCTGGCTGCACGCAAACCAACGTACGAGCCACAGCCCGGCTGATCAGGAACTGATTTTAGGTGCTTGTCCAGTGCCAGCTTGAAGACTGCCAGGGGTCTGTTGGTAATCCCCCTATGGTGCTGGGAGGCAGTTGAACAGTCTCCCGGGCCCCTGCACTTATTGTATGGTCTCTTAACGTGCTAGTGACACCCCTGCTTTTCATTGGGGGATGGTGCATCGTCTGCCAAGTTTTTTTGCTTCGTAGTGAGTGATTTTCGTGTGCAAGTTCGGTACTAGTCCCTCTAGGATTTTCCAGGTGTATAAATCATGTATCTCTCCCTCCTGCGTTCCAGGGAATACAGTTTAGGAACCTCAAGCGCTCCCAGTAATTGAGGTGTTTTATCTCCGTTATGCGCACCGTGAAAGTTCTCTGTAACATTTTCTAGGTCGCAATTTCACCTGCCTTGAAAGGTGCTGTTAGTGTGCAGAAAATATTCCCCTAGATAGAACAAGTGACCTGAAGAGTGTATCAAGGGCTTGGCCTCCCTAGTTTTGAAGGTTCCATTATCCATCCTGCCCATTTTTCTAGCAGATGCGATTGATACAATTTTAAAGGGTCCATGAAGGTGAGATCCTCCGACATAATCACTCCCAGGTCTTTGACGTTGGTGTTTCGCTCTTTTTGTGGCCAGAATTTGTTTTGTACTCTGATGAAGATTTAATTTTCTCATGTTTACCATATCTGAGTAATTGAAATTTCTCATCGTTGAACTTCATATTGTTTTCTGCAGCCCACTGAAAGATTTGGTTGATGTCTGCCTGGAGCCTTGCAGTGTCTGCAATGGAAGACACTGTCAAAGCAATTCGGGGTGTAATCTGCAAAGGAAGACACGGTGCTGTGGCTGACATCCTTGTCTTTTTGTCGGATATGAGGATGAGGAACAAGATGGGAGCGAGTACTGTGCCTTGTGGAACAGAGCTTTTCACCGTAGCTGCCTCGGACTTTACTCTGTTGACGACTACTCTCTGTGTTCTGTTAGTGAGGAAAAATTATAGATCCATCGACCGACTTTCCTGTTATTCCTTTAGCACGCATTTTGTGCGCTATTACGCCATGGTCACACTTGTCGAAGGCTTTTGCAAAGTCTGTATATATTACATCTGCATTCTTTTTGTCTTCTAGTGCATTTAGGAACTTGTCGTAGTGATCCAATAGTTGAGACAGACAGGAGCGACCCTGTTCTAAACCCATGTTGCCCTGGGTTGTGTAACTGATGGGTTTCTCGATGGGTGGTGATCTTGCTTCTTAGGACCCTTTCAAAGATTTTTTATGATATGGGATGTTAGTGCTATTGGTCTGTAGTTCTTTGCTGTTGCTTTACTGCCCCCTATGTGGAGTGGGGCTATGTCTGTGTTTTTAGTAACTGTGGGACAACCCCCGTGTCCATGCTCCCTCTCCATAGGATGGAAAAGGCTCGTGATAGGGGCTTCTTGCAGTTCTTGATGAACACAGTACAAGTACAAACCTTTTTTTGATGAAAATCACCCTGACACAGCTACTGCAAACCGTGTTGGCAACCTGTACAATGACAATGTTGTGAACCACTTTAGGAAAGTCATAAAGGAACGAGAGGTACAGGCTCTATTGACAGATATGTTGTGTGACAGAAGTCCAGTGACTCTCAAGCTGGTTCCAGTGGCATTAAAAGAAGAAGGGAAGTAACTTCAGAAAAGGAATTGCTACCTCAAGTCCTAATGGAAGGGGATTCCCCTTCTAAACAGTAACAACTTCGACACTCTCCCCTCCTCTCATCCCATCAATCATCACCAGATCTTCATTAAACTTAAGTGTCAATTATTCTATTGCTATTATTCTAATGTTATTGTAATTATTCTATTGCATTAAACTTAATATTTCATGTGGTAAAAATTTTTTTCATACTTTTGGGTGTCTTGCACGGATTGATATGATTCCCCTTATTTCATATGGGAAAATTGATTCGCTTTTCGATAATTTCGGTATTCGATGAGTTCTCAGGAACAGATTAATATCAAATACCAGGGGTCCACTGTATATGTATTATAGGTAGTAGGTTGGTAGACAGCAACCATCCATGGAGGTACTATCGTCCTGCCAAGTGAGTCTAAAATGAAAGCTTGTAGTTATTTTACATGATGGTAGGATTTCTGGTGTTCTTTTTTCTGCTTCATAAACATGCAAGATTTCAGGTACATCTTGCTACTTCTACTTACACTTAGGTCACACTACACATACATTTACAAGCATATATATACACACCCCTCTGGGTTTTCTTCTATTTTCTAACTAGTTCTTGTTCTTGTTCATTTCCTCTTATCTCCATGGGGAAGTGGAACAGAATTCTTCCTCCACAAGCCATGCGTGTTGTAAGAGGCGACTAAAATACTGGGAGCAAGGGGCTAGTAACCCGTTCTTCTGTATATATTACAAAATTTAAAAAAGGGACTTTCGTTTTTCCTTTTGGGCCACTCTGCCTTGGTGGGATACGGCTGGCACGTTGAAAGAAAGAAGAATATAGAATTGACCCCCGAATTTCGTCTGCATCAAGTTTCATAAAATCTGACTTTCGGCAAATTTTTTCAGAAAAATTTAACCTTGCGGTTCGTGATTGGACTTGTGATTCGGCGACCGTCCGGTACCCGTCCGCCCGTCACCATGCATGCAAAGCCAGTCTCTCACACCATACACATTCAGTGTGCCATGGTTTACCAGCATGTGACCATCACCCCGCGGGTTCATACAATACACTCCATAATAAACCATTGTTTTTTTGTTTACCTGGAGTTTACATGGAGAGAGTTCCGGGGGTCAACGCCCCCGTGGCCCGGACTGTGACCAGGCCTCCTCGTGGATCACAAGCTGATCAACCAGGCTGTTACTGCTGACCACACACAAACCAACGTACGAGCCACAGCCTGGTTGGTCAGGTACCAACTTTAGGTGCTTGTCCAGTGCCAGCTTGAAGACTGCCAGGGGTCTATTGGTAATCCCCCTTATGTATGCTGGGAGGCAGTTGAACAATCTTGGGCCCCTGACACTTATTGCATGGTCTCATAACGTACTAGTGATACCACTGCTTTTCATTGAGGGGATGTTGCATCATCTGTCAAGTGTTTTGCTTTCGTTGTGAGCGGTTTTCATTTGCAAGTTCGGTACTAGTCCCTCTAGAATTTTCCAGGTGTATATAATCATATATCTCTCCCACCTGCATTCCAGGGAATACAGGTTCAGGAACTTCAAGCGCTCCCAGTAATTGAGGTGTTTTATCTCTGTTATGCATGCTGTGAAGGTTCTCTGTACATTTTCTAGATCAGCAATTTCACCTACCTTGAAAGGTGCTGTTAGTGTGCAGCAATATTCCAGCCTAGATAAAACAAGTGACCTGAAGAGTGTCATCATGGGCTTGGCATCCCTAGATTTGAAGGTTTTCATTATCCATCCTGTCATTTTTCTAGCAGCTGTGATTGACACAATGTTATGATCCTTGAAGATGAGATCATCCGACATGATCACTCCCAGGTCTTTTACGTTGGTGTTTCGCTCTATTGTGTGGCTGGAATTTGTTTTGTACTCTGATGAAGTTTTGATTTCCTCGTGTCTACCATATCGGAGTAATTGAAATTTCTAATCGTTGAACTTCACATAGTTTTCTGCAGCCCATTGAAAGATTTGGTTGATGTCTGCCTGGAGCCTTGCAGTGTCTGCAATGGAAGACACTGTCATGCAGATTCGGGTGTCATCTGCAAAGGAAGACACGGTGCTCTGGCTGACATCCTTGTCTACGTCAGATATGAGGATGAGAAACAAGATGGGAGCGAGTATTGTGCCTTGTGGAACAGAGCTTTTCACCGTAGCCGCCTCGGACTTTACTCTGTTGACTACTACTCTTTGTGTTCTGTCTGAGAGGAAATTATTGATCCATCTACCAACTTTTCCTGTTATTCCTTTAGCATGCATTTTGTGCGCTATTACGCCATGGTCACACTTGTCGAAGGCTTTTGCAAAGTCTGTATATATTACATCTGCATTCTTTTTGTCGTCTAGGGCATCTAGGACCTTGTCGTAGTGATCCAATAGTTGAGGCAGACAGGAGCGACCTGTTCTAAACCCATGTTGCCCTTGGTTGTGTAATTGATGTGTTTCTAGATGGGTGGCCATCTTGCTTCTTAGGACCCTTTCAAAGATTTTTATGATATAGGATGTTAGTGCTATCGGTTTGAAGTTCTTTGCTATTGCTTTACTGCCCCCTTTGTGGAGTGGGGCTATGTCTCTTGTTTTTAGTAACTGTGGGCCGACCCCCGTGTCCATGCTTCCTCTCCATAGGATGGTAAAAGCTCGTGATAGGGGCTTATTGCAGTTCTTGATGAACACGGAGTTCCATGAGTCTGGCCCTGGGGCAGAGTGCATGGGCATGTCATTTATCGCCTGTTTGAAGTCATTTGGCAACAGAATAACATCAGACAGGCTTGTGTTAGCTAAATTCTGTGGCTGTCTCATAAAAAAATAATTTTGATCTTCGACTCTAAGTCTGGTTAGCAGCTTGCTAAAAACTGAGTCATATTGGGACTTGAGTAGCTCACTCATTTCCTCGCTGTCATCTGTGTAGGACCCATCTTGTTTAAGTAGGGGCCCAACACTGGACGTTGTTCTCGACTTTGATTTGGCATAGGAGAAGAAATACTTTGTGTTTCTTTCGATTTCATTTATGGCTTTTAGTTCTTCCTGCGATTCCTGACTCCTATAAGATTCTTTTAGCTTAAGTTCAATGTTTGTTATTTCTCTGACCAGTGACTCCCTACGCATTTCAGATATTTTGGCCTCTTTTAGCTGCTCTGTTATTCTTTTCCATCGCCTGTAAAGGGAGTGCCTGTCTCTTTCCATTTTACATCTACTCCTCCTTTTTCTTAGAGGAATAAGCCTTGTGCATACATCAAGTGCCACCAAGTTAATCTGTTCTAGGCATAAGTTGGGGTCTGTGTTGCTTAGTCTATCTTCCCAGCTTATATCGGTTAGGACTTGGTTTACTTGGTCCCACTTTGTTTTTGTTATTGAAGTTGAATTTGGTAAATGCTGCCTTGTGACTTATCTCATTATGTCGATCTTGGGCTCCGCACATACATGTCTGAACCTCAATTATGTTGTGATTTGAGTATATTGTTTTTGATATGACGACATTTCGTATCAGATCATCATTATTAGTGAAGATGAGGTCTAGTGTATCCTCCAGTCTAGTAGGCTCTATTATTTGCTGGTTTAAATTTAATTTTGTGAAGAGATTTAAAAGCTAGTGTCTGTGTGTTTTCGTTAGAGCTGCCTCCTGGTGTTATCACTGCAACAACATTATTTGCTACATTCCTCCATTTTAGGTGCCTTAAGTTGAAATCCCCCAGGAGCAAGATGTTGGGGGCAGGAGCTCGCAGATTTTCAAGACAGTGGTCAATTTTTAACAGCTGTTCCTGGAATTGCTGGGACGTTGCATCTGGAAGCTTGTAACTACCACAATGACTAGGTTTTGGTTCTCGATCATTACTGCTAAAACTTCCACTACATCATTTGAGGCATTAAGCAGTTCTGTGCAAACAAGTAACTCTGCGATGTACAGGCCAACCCCCCAACCTTTTGCCTGTTCACTCTGTCACATCTGTAAGGGTTGTAACCTGGGATCCATATTTCGTTGTCCAAGTGATCCTTTATGTGGGTCTTTGTGAAATATGCGAACATTGCATTTGCCTCTGCAAGCAGTCCACGGATGAAAGGTATTTTGTTGTTCATTGCTGGCTTTAGACCCTGTACATTTGCAAAGAAGAATGTCATCGGACTGGTGGCATTGTTGGTGCTGGGGGAACTGATTGCAACTGCTAAATAAGTCACCATGGGCCCAAGGAAAGCTAGTGCTAGCCCTTTGGTAAAGAAAGTGAGGAACACATTCGAGTTCAAGAAGAAAATCATTGAAAAAAATGAGAGTGGAGTGAGAGTTACAGAACTTGCCAGGATGTATGGCAAACCACTTTCAACTATCACTTCAATCGTATTGAAGGGAAAGGATATAAAGTGTGCTGTTGTTGCAAAAGGGGTAGATCAGAAGGTTACAGAAAACTGCGGGGCAGGGGATAGTGTGGGGGTAGAGGGTAGCAAGAGATTAAGGTAGAAAAGGCTGAAGGTATCATCAGAGTTTGTGAAGTCAGTTGTTGCCAAAAAGTCAATGAGAGAGTCCGTATGAAAGGTGGGTCCATCAGCGAGAAGGGAAGGTAAAGAGAGAGCAGCGAGCGAAGACGATGTTGGAGGTAAATTCTGTGTGCTTGATAAAGTGGGCAGTCTAACAGAATGTGGCTGACCGATAATGGAACCTGGCAATTCTCACAGAGAGGAGAAGGTCGCCTCTCCATTAGATATCCATGAGTAAGACGAGTATGGCCAATGCAAAGGCAGGAGAGAGTAGTCTCCCAACCTCGACACTGGTGACAAGAAGACGGCCAGTAACCTATACTCGGTTTAACAGATTGAAGTTTGTTACCGAGCAGAGTAGACAACGTTGCTGCCAATGGGTGTGAAAGAGTGTAGCTATTGCAACAAAAAAATCCATAAATGGAACACCTCTATATGAAACTGGTAGGTCATGTACTGCTGGCCACGCAGCAGTGTCTGCCTGTTCATTGCCCTGTACGTCAACATGACCAGGGACCCATCAATAACAATATCTTCATGCTTGGTAGATTTAGATTTAGATTTTGCCACCGAAGTGGCTAGTTTATTGTGCACCCCATATTCCATCCTGTGGACGTAGCGCGAGAGCATATGGATACACAAAAGGCCTAGGAACTAGGCCCCAAAGGGTTAACAGGGATACATATGGATTTATATCTACATATCTATAGTTCACTTATCTGTTGCAAGCAAATTTAGGAAATTTGCTTAGTATATCTGGTATCTTATTTTCATTAATAAGATATCTTGACATGTCACATAGGTTATTATACTGTCTGTCTCTGTATTCCTCAATAAGTGGACAATTAAGCACATAGTTTTTCAACAGAGTGACCATATGCCTGATCACATAATTTACATTTAGTTTGATCATTATCTGTGTGTCCCCCAAACTGCCAGAAGTACTTGTAACCAAGCCTAAGCCTGGCCACTACAACATCAGTCAGTCCTGTTCACATTGAAAGTTGCTCCATAAACATACTTATCTACGTTCATGTTATCATAGTGGGTTACAGATCTACTCAGGTTTCTAACTGCATTCCTATAACAATCATTTTCATTATTTGCTTCTCTCCTAATATTATTCCTAATGCTAGACACAGTTATACCAAAGTTATATTCTACATTCTCCTTCTGGGTACTCTTCTTGGCTAACATATCAACTTTATCATGGAGTAATCCAATGCGTCATGGGATCCATAGCATTGTACATTAATTCCTTTGTTCCTAATTTTTGAGTATCTATACCTGGCTTCTCCAATGAGCATGTTGTTGGAGTCATTATACGAGTCAAGAGCCTTCAATGATGACATAGAATCAGTAATGATGATAGAGTCAAGCTCAGTGTCATAGGTTAGCTTTAGCGCCATTAGGATTGCAAACAATTCAGTTTGCAGTGTAGACGCCCAGTTGTTAATTCTTATGCCTAACTCAACAAATTTATTATCGTTCTTAACTAGCGAGGTGGCAACAAGAGCAGATGCAGCCCTGCCAGAAGACTCCTGTTTAGATCAATCAGTGTATATAACTTGTGATAACTTATTACTACCGGCTAGGTGAGAAATTTCTTCTTGAGCAGTTGCTCTAACAAGAGATCTAAGGAAGGGATTACTAGCAATAAGCTTCTTGGGAGGGACTTGTAGGTATGTGATATTAAATGAACACATCTTCCATGGAGGGGTGAAATGCTCTTGTTGCCTACAGTGACACAGGGCTCAACATGGCCGATGCGGCAGGTTGTGTAGTGGGCTAGCTGCGGGATTTTCAAGGATAGCTCCTGGTCAAAGAGGCTGACCAGGTCCCTACTTACAGAACTCAGTGTGAATGCTTTGAGAAGATACCAGAGCAGCGAACGGACATCCTAGTGCATTGTTTCAGCGTAAATAGTTGAAGTGTTGTACAGAAGGTTTGGTGTTGTTGAGTCAGGACCAGTCAGCGCCTCTCCCCCTCTCCGCTGGGGGGGAGGGGGAGGGCGTGTGTAGTAAACAGTGACCCTCTCATAACGCCTCACCCCTGCGCATCTCCCCCGCCTCACCCCTGCGCGTCTCCCCCGCCTCACCCCTGCGCGTCTCCCCGCCTCACCCCTGCGCGTCTCCCCCGCCTCACCCCTGCGCGTCTCCCCCGCCTCACCCCTGCGCGTCTCCCCTGCCTCACCCACCCAACTCCCAGCGCCACCCCATCTATAGAGGGTACTTCTCCCCTAACCCACGATATCAGCGATGGCACTGCATGGAGTGCCGGGCTCACAGGAACTTCCACTACAGGGACAGCATCGTGGAGTTCGACCGCGAGGCAGCTGTCAGGTGTGCCACAGGCAGTGTGTACTCAGTTCCTCAAGCTTCAGCATCCGTGCACACGAGGGCCTGGGATCTTCAGTCAACTTGGCGTCCACCAGGACGTTGCCATGTCCCTAGGACAGCTCTCCATCAGGCTGCTAACGGAGTCACTGGCTTCTTGGACCTCTTGGGGAGGGTCGATGGTGCTCGTGCAAGCAGCAGATCCCGGGGCAACTTGCTGCTGTTTGCAATGGCTGTCTGCCGAGGAGAGACAGGCACCTAGCAACATCTGTTGTTGGGGCAATGGATGAATTCCCTGC
Organism: Cherax quadricarinatus; assembly: GCF_026875155.1. Taxonomy (NCBI): domain Eukaryota; kingdom Metazoa; phylum Arthropoda; class Malacostraca; order Decapoda; family Parastacidae; genus Cherax; species Cherax quadricarinatus. The sequence continues at coordinate 13,468,987 of NC_069475.1, forward strand.
TTTGTTGTTAACTGCTCATTACTCTGTAATTTGTCTATGATTGTAAATCATGTGATAACGTGTTTATCATTCATTACCTTTGAAACTTGTCATAATTTTGACCAGCTCTACCTGGAGCTCATTACCTTTGTAAATTCTCATGATTAATGTGTTTATGATTCATTACCTTTGCAATTATTCATGAGTGTGACCAGCTCTACCTGGAGCTCATTATCTTTGTAACTTGGTCATGATTATGACCAGATCTAGTTCATTACCTTTGTAACTTGCTCAGCTATCAAAACTTTGGAGTCCAGTCCCTGGACCAATTATGTACCTCTGTAATCTTTTGACTACCGCCCACAGGATGGGTATGGGGTGCATAATAAACATATTAAACTAACTGCCTACAGTGATACAGTTCATGCAGGTTAAAAAACTTAATGCAATTGCACGTTTTCACAATCCATTTAGATATGTGTGTATTTACCTCTAGACACTTGGTAAGATTCACTGTGACAGTGTCGGGTTCGTTTCTCAACATTCTAATACCGAGTACAGTGTTAATTTCAACAATCCTTTCACTGATACTAGAAATACCAAGCTCCTTCCTCATGTTAAAAACTTTTGTAGATCTGGGACAGCCAAGAATAATCCTGAGAGCTTCATTTTGCATTAACTCCAAGGGTCGGAGAGAACTTTCTCTAGCTAATATCAACATGGGAGCAGCATAATCAATTAAGGACCTAATATAGGCTATGTACATCATTCTCACGATTCTCACATTAGCACCAGAGTTGGGATTGTAGCCAGCAACAGCTTTGAGAGCATTTAGCCCAGCTTGCATTTCTTGTTTTTTGGTGTTAATGGATTTGTTAAAGGGTACATCACACCAAGTTTTAGTTTTAAAATTTTTAGCACCCCATACCCC
>NC_069475.1:13470396-13498104 GCF_026875155.1 Cherax quadricarinatus
TATGAGACAAAAAAAAGAAACACCAGAAATCCTATTTTTTATCATGTAAAACAATTACAGGCTTTCATTTTACACTTATCTGCAACACAATCACCTCCACAGAACAACAGAGCATGTTCCGCCAGATGGTCAGTGTGAAGGTTTACTCAGCTCTGTATCAGTTTGAGACAGTATTACCAAGGCTGGCTCCTCCTCAGGAAAATTAATGAATAGAAAACGAAATAATAATTCACAAAGATAAACACTTTATTATTTATTAAAGCAAACATAAAACAAAAAAACATGAAAGGTATATCCTATTTGAAAGACAAAATGAAAAATGAAATGAATAAAATAACATTTGAACTCAACGCTAATATATATCGGGGTGTCTGGTGTTGGTGACACTGAGTGTTGTTGAAATTGTAGCAGTTGCTGATGATGGGGGGGGGTCGCAGGTGTTGGTTACAACCCACCGGTTCGTTCTTCACAGTATAGCCGTGAGTATTTTATCCCGATGACAGGAAAGCAGGTTCTTTACCGCTGCAATTATGAGGGGTTACGTCCTGCAATTTCATACAGGTGCACAGGTACTTAAATCCAAAAACGGGAAGTCTCAGGATGTTAGTCCATCTCCATCAATTCTACTCATTGATTGGTTGTGACCCTCTCTGTCATCCAAGCTGGAAAGATAGACAGGTTACCCACTGCTTAAGAAATCACTCTCCATGATAAGTACAATACCTAAAAGATGTGGTGACTGTTAAAATAGTCAACTTAGAGCAAGACTGAAAGGACTAAGTTTATTATTGGTCAAAAGTGAAGCTTTCAACCAATAAATCCACTAGAATACAAGGCAGGCATGTACTTACAGTAGTGCTGGGAGCTGTGAGTCTAGTGATTACTGTGTGGACTGGAGCCCCACACGTCACCTTTCGGGGGGGGGGAAGAAGGGTGGGGAAGGGATAGAGGGACCTTGACTGACCCTACCTTAACAAGCAGCCGGCAATCAAACTATCACTTTCGGGGTGGGGGAAAAAAGGAGGGAATAGTGGGAGCTAGACTTACCCTACCTTAACAAGTAGCCAGCAATCAAACTATTGTTACTATATACTCCATCGCTACTCCTATCTATTGAACTTTTCCCTCATAGTCAGCACACTCCTGAGGGTGTGCTTACTGACAGAGCAGGAAACAGTGGATGCCATGAATCTGCAGATTATCAGAGCAGACAGAGCCCAGTCCCCAGCTCAGGAAACAGCTGAGATGGAGTGACCTCAGTCGCTTATGAGGCACACTAGCTGAACTGTTCGGAACAGCGCTTGAGCAGCATATGCTGCAACAGCGAAGAATCAATTCTCCTTCAGGAGCCAGAGACGGGTCATCTCAAGATTAAGACCCGTGCGAGGACCCTGGTCTTGACCAACATTATACATACATACATGTACTGTTTGTAACGGCTTGACAAAGCTCCTGGAGGGCGAAACGTTGCCACCATAAAATGTCACATAAGTTGCACTTGTGTCCTTTTACTTCACACATTGTCGGTAATTCTACCAACATTATTTTTTTTTATATATTTTATTTAAAATACAATACATAGCTTAACATAAAGACCCCTTAAACAAGGGTTGATACACATTTAATATAAACACATTTTGAAACACAATCCCTCAGAACCTACAATAGCAAATAACAAACACAATATTAACAAACACAAAGAGGTTACACAAATATACTAGAAAATATCGCTTGTGACAAAACATAACATTAAGAAAGATGGGTAATCTTAACCCTATTTACACAAGAACAACAACAAGAACATAACATGTAGGTGACCCCTGTAACAGGTTCAATAATATAATTAAATCCATAATCCCTTCAGGTATACACTATTTACATAATATTACTGTGACATATTGCCAATGCACAATACAATACAATAAGAAGAATATATTACGATATATAATATATAATATATATATATATATATATATATATATATATATATATATATATATTATATATATATATATATATATAAATATATCGGTTACTCACAAACAGCACAAATAATCAATAAATGAAAGAACCTACATCACAGTCTCATGATAAAACAAAGTACATACTCTTACTCACCTAACCCCCCAGTACATAAGTTTCCTACAGTCACATACTCGCCTTACCACAAGTCTTACGAGTTAGCCACAAAACTAGAAAAGCCATAAGCATTCCGCACTCATCTACAGGCTATACACATTATATAATATAGCAATAAAATACTCGGTACAAACACATAAAACCCCGTTTGCCAGGCCATAGTCGAAAGGTAAATCAAGTACTTCAACAAAGAAAGCAGTAGACTGACATAAGACATCTATAACACATTATGTAACTGCACCACCACATCCACTCACACAACCACATTTACCTCAACCACGCATTACACAGATACATACAGCAACACAGCCCTTGTGCATACCCAACCCCGGAGACGAGCCCGTTCTATCCCCTGAAATTCAACCCCCCCCTTTCACAACGTTAACAATGCTCTCACACTCATACTATGGTACCCTGCTGAAAAAGCCTGGTCCCAGCGACTTCCATATATTTCCCGATTGCAACACAACATTCTATAAATGGTCCCCGCCAACACCTTTTTGTGCACCTCCCAATCCCCATTCCCTCTCATCGCCCAGGATACAAAAACAAAATCCGCAATTATATATGTGATTGCACATTGCACAGGAGCCTCGACGCCTCCCACATCCAAACTTGACGCCCTCAATACTGATATCCCGCCTCCTCCTACTGTCCTCAGAACCTTACCCATCCATTCCCTGATACTCCCCAAATTATCACAAAAAATACACTACATGAAACGCCGTCTCCTCATCCCCGCACACCTGACACGCGCCCTCCACCATCAACCTTCTTTCCTTAAGTGCAGCACCCGACGGCAGTATACCATGGAGAAAACGGAAAAATACCTCTCGCACATTTGAACGCACGTGCATCAACCATAATCTCTCTCATATATCCTTCCACGCATACATAGGGTAGATACTCTCAGCCTTCGCGACTACCGTCGCCCTTACAACACGCTCTAAAACACCCAATCGAACTTTATTAGGGTCCCGGACATGCAGCAATGCCTGCAACACGTCTTCACACACCTTCATCTCCGACCCTCCCCACCACATTCGCACCTCTTCATGCAAGTCATTCACGCCCCTCCCCGCGTGACCCCACACACAGCGTAACCCCCACTTCAAATAAATACACTTGACTCTTAACCGTAAATCAATCAACCCCAATCCTCCTCTGTTGACCGGTAAAGTAACCACATTCCTACTCAACCATTCACACCCAGAACCCCAAAGAAAATGGAAAACCCTCTTTAACAGCCTCGTTACATCCGGACCTGCTAACGGATATACCGCAGCCATGTGCCAGACTTTACTGTATAACAACCCATTCACAACAATTGCATGCTCAATACATAGTCATACCAAATTCATTAATATTAGACCAAGTGTAAATTACTAGTGAGAGTCCTGGTGCTATTATTAATTTGTATGTTTATATTATTAGATTTAACTTGTTGTACTATAGCCATTCTAGCTCAATACATAGACGATACCAAGTCATTAACAATTTACATTAGACCTAGTGCATTACAAGTGAGAGAGTCGTGCCTATTTTTATTTGAATTTTTATATTTAAGTTTATAACTAGTTGTAATTTAGCTCATTCCAGCACAACACAGAGACACACCACCTCCATTATGTTATTAGTGACTATACTCTACATGACCAAAAAGCTATAGCTATAACACTTGTCCCAACTTCCCAACCACTACAGAACAGTACAAAACCAACCCACAACTCAGATATAATAACCAAATTTAAAACCTAAAGATGGATTGAACACGTTGACCTTCCTGATCTAAAAAACCTCCATAAATCTGACACACAATCAAAACCTATTGGAAAGTAACTGCCTTTACTACATCACATCACAAGCCAGCACTATCCTAAACAATTGCTAAAAGTCTATCAGTACTTAACTACAACATTAGGTCCTTAAGCAAAAAACACTATGAATGACCCCTGGCACTCCTTGAATTCACTAAAGACACCCTTCTCCTGCATTTATTCTTACTGAACCAGGCTTAAGCAGGACAAAATAGATATCTACCCTCTACCAGGGATAACACAGCAATCCACAACTGCAGACCAAACCAAGTTGGGGGATATGGTATTGCAATCTATTACTCTAACCAATTATCTTGTATTAGGCACCACTTGCATAGTGATGAATATGGAGAATACAATTTTGCTAATTTACTGTAAAAAAACCTTAAACGCCATAACAATTGGTGCCATTTTACCGGATACCCCACACAACCATCCCAAATTTCGTGATAAACTAAAGCACTAATAACAAAACAGACAAATAATAAGGCAACCACCTTCTCTTAGCTTGGAGACTACAACATCAACCTGGCTTTACTAGATGATCCAGCCTGATGATTTCATCAACAATATGAACAACACACTCTCGATACCCAACAATAACTAAACCAACCAGGCTCACCCTGAAACAAGGTGCAACCATAATAGACCACATATGGACCAATATACTAGCCTCCCTTAAATCAGATAATCACAGATAGCACTACAGACGACTAACCCTACCCTTCCTCTTGACAAACCATTTAGTAAACCACCCACTTGAAATACAACAAAGTTCATTTTAGACTCCATGATGAGGCCTCAATTAAGGAAGTTCACAGCTGACTCTAGAGACTGTTGACTGGCCTACAGAATTCTCCAAGGCCAATGGTATTGATGACTGGACAACATTTTTCTAACAAATTACTTAGACTATACAACAAACTTATACTATAAAAACGAAACAGATTCAAAAAACAAACGGCTTGGTTTCCCAAGCTAACCAGCATCATTCTGAAATACCATTGATAAGAAACACCAATATGAAAAGCAATATAGGCAGGGCTTAATACACAAAGATATTCTAAAACACTAGTCATCAGTACTCACCAAAGTAATAAAGAAAACCAAACAACTATACTACTGGCAGTAGATTCACTGACACAAAGAGATATAAAAAGACCTGGAAAACACTCTCTCAGATTCTAGGGGACCCACAAACTGAAAAAGAAAACAAGAAATATTGCCCTAACTAAACCTAATGACAACACCATTGCATCCCACTGACACCGCTAACAAGATAAACGACTTCTTCCTTCTCAAACCATAGTTCTAATGCTCGCCAATTAAAATCCCATGCACCAATGCCCATGCCGGGGACTACCTAGATGGGAATTTCCCCAAATTCCTTCTATCTCTCCAACTGAGGCCCAAGGAAGTCACTGAGATTATAAAGCACTTATAAAATAACTCCGGGAATCTGTCTCCATATCCCACCATTATTGTACGAGAGAGCGGCCCATGTCCTCTCCATGCTATCTCATTACTTTTTAAACAAAGTCACTAGAAACTAGCACCATCCGAAACTACTCAAGACGGCAAGGGTTACACCTATACATAAAGTGGTGACCCTACAGATTTAAACAACTATAGGCCATATCCCAACTTAACCAGTTGCTATCCAAAATCTTTTGAGAAACTCGTGCACAGGAGACTATATTCATTTATAACGGCACAAAAACATACTCAACCCCCTGCCGAATTTGGATCAGGAAAAATAAAGCACTAACGATGCAATCATAAAAAGGCTAGATCTGCTTTTACACAGCATTGGAAAATAAGAATATCCACGAGGAATTTATTGACCTAAGAAAAAGCTTTTGACACAGTAGACCACAGCATCCTACTCCACAAACTTGACCATTATGGTATAAGAGGCCATTGCACTTTGCATATTTCAAACTTACCTTCCCTAATAGGTATCAAGTATGTTCACCATTAAAGACACAGCATCAACAACACAGCCCACTTTGGATACTGGAGTTCCCAGGAAGTGTTCCTTGTCCCCTGCCCTTGCCTCATATACATCAATGATTCTTCCAAACGTATCTCAACACCTGAACCCCATTCTCTTTGCTGACGACACGACTTATGTCATCTCTCACCCTAATCATGCCACCCTCAACACCATTGTTAATGAGAGAGCTGATCACAATATCGACTTGGATGACAGCCAACTAAAACTTACGCTTAACACTGACAAAACCTACTACATTATGTTTGGTAGCAGAGCAGGAATGCCAAATTAACATTAGATCGACAACAACTCTAATAGCCAGGCATATTGAGGGCAAATTCCTAGGCCAATACCTCGACAACAACCTAAACTTCAGCACCCATATCCAACATCATAACCAAAAAAGTATCCAAAACGGTTGGGAATCCTCCCAAGCTACCGATACTACAGTGCCACAAACTGCCCTTCTCACACTATAACCATTCACTTAATATCCATACTCACCTATGCTATCTGTCTTGGGGTTCAACTGCAGCAAAACACCTAAAGCCAATAATAACCCAACAAAAAGCGCGGCAGTAAGAATAATCACTAAATCCCATCCCTGGCAACACACCCCCCCACTCTTCATAGATCAAACTTACTCCCTGTTCACGTACATCCACACTTACACTGTGAAATCTACATCTACAGGACCCTTAAATTCCAATATTAACCTTGACTTGACGCTAAAATTCTTTCTTGATAGTTTGCGACAGAAACCCCAGGCACAACACCAGACAACAAACCTCTCTATGACATCCCCGTGGTCAGACTAAAACTCTAACAAAATTCAATGTATATCAAAGGCCCTAAAATCTGGAACACCCACCTGAAAATTCTAAAACTGCAGACACATTCATCACCATCAAAACTACCATCAGAAAACGTCTTTATCTCCAGATACACCCTGTCACCTAATTTACACTAATGCCACCTGGTGGTTGACAATTAAACTCACTCACCCATTTGACCATAAACAGAAATATCAATCTGCAAACTCAAAATAATTGTATCTTAACTAGTCATAAAGTTGGCCTGTGATACTCCAATACTGAAACTATGTATAGGCCAAATACAAAAGCATTCACCATTGCTAAAACTCATCAAACTAGTATTTAGTCCACTTAGGGCCTAAATACCAACATATACCCTCATAATTCGTAATACTTTAAACTTAAGATTTAATTTAATGCCTGCCCGAAATGCCCAGCCATGGCAGTGTTCTAGTGGTACACTCTGTAATTATTATTTTAACTACATGTAACCACAAAATAACCAAATTCTGTAAACTCAGCATTGAATCCTTATGAGAGAATAAACTTTGAATTGAACCCATCCAAGCGCCCACCACTCGATCCACACAAGCCGAATTAACCATCCCCGCCTCTCTCGCACTACCCACATACACTATCCCACACACTTTATCCAGTCCACCATATTTAATGTTACGTTCCATCCCCAACTTTCTCCTTCTTCCCAACCCAATCTCCTAAACCAGTAATTTTTGATTTTTTCCACATTAAACTCTTAAAATTGGAACCCCGCGCGAAATAATCAATAACATCTCCAACCCACACTTAAACACCTCAGCATTCGCACGAGAATTGTCCGTGTCATCCTCGTACCCTATTATTCCCCTTGCCCCCACTTCCCATTCCCCCACCACCTCCATACCGCTTCCCCACCTTTCTATAGAAAGGGTCTGTTTAAACAGGCAATCAACAATTGAGACAGGAACAACCCTACCTAATACCCCGACCCAGGATACCCACTTTCCCAACTTCATTTACCTTGTACACACACCTCCCACACCTTATACAATTCTCTGCCCAACGTACCACCACCTCCCCAAAACTTACCTCCTTTATTATATACCACAACACCTCACGTTCTACACTATCATACGCCGCCTGCCAATCTACCGCTAAGACACCCCCCCCCCTGTTTCCCCTCCTCACCGACCCTTCCCACAAAATTCTTTATAATACTATGCACATCATACATCGTCCTCGCCGACACTCATAATTGTTCCTCATCACAATCACTCTATTCCACCTCACTTACTTCAGCCCATTTCCTATATATTTTCGCAAAAATCTATAATCACCACACAGCAATGATATTATCCTAAAGTCCCACACCGTGTCTTGTCGCTTACCTTTTGGCACTAAAACCACAAACCGCAGTTTTCCTTGCAGCCTGCCCATTCCCTTCCCTCTCATTTCATCGTGTTCATTAGTTCTACTAAAAAGGACTTCAACTCATTCCAATGGCTCACAATAAAACTCAGCAGGGCAAGCCATCCAAACCTGTGCCTTTGCTTCATGCCCTCTAAAGCCTCCACACCTCCCCTTCTTCAATATCCCCCCAACGCCATGCGAATCACTTGCCACTTAGCACACTAGATACGTTCTCCCCCAATCCCCTGAAACCCCTCACATCCCACCCCTACACTCAGTAAATTTCTGCCTAACCACCTTATCCACGTAATGCACTCATCGCCTCGTTGTTCTTACTCCTGTCCCACGCTAAATCCACCTAAGTCCCTCATGTAACCACCAGTCTATCATTTCCACAGCCGATACGCCGCTGCCTCTGTCACCGTAACACACAGCCAATGTGATCACCCACACCCCTCTTCAAATCCACCCTGGCACTCTCACGGCATCAAATCTGTCATTCGTAAATCCCCGAATCTTCCCTTTTTAATAACAACTCGATTTTCCTCCATGGGTACTGCCTGCCTGCACGCCCCTCTCGATAACAAAGCTGCAACAACCTACCCTCGAAATACTGCTGCAGATCTGTTCGTCATCCAACCCCTGGTACTTTCCCCACTGCACAAAAAACCGCCGGATCCTCTCCTTAAGCTACCCCCATCTACACACACCGCCAGCAATCACCCACATCCCTACCCACTCCTCGCCCACAAATCCCCCTTGTCATTGTCCTAAAATCTAACCCCACCTCCTCCACCCCAAGAGGCTCACATTTAACTTCCAATACCCTGGATACCTCTTAGGTAAGCTGGCCCAGTCAATCCGTATAAACAGCTCTATGATCCTTGTATACAGCATCTACTGTACACACGCACCACCACCTGCAACACTTCTCGTCACACATATAACCTATCTAGCCTAGCCGCGTACACCCTGTCTATGAAACGTATGCTCAAACCATCAGGTCCCCATCTCAATAACATCCCTTAACCCCACTTCTACTATCCAGCAAAGATCCCTAAGGCTAACCAAAAAACACCCTGCCCCCGTGGTTCCACATCTTTCTTCTTACAATACAATTTCAATCAACAGCCTACGATTGTTACCCAAAGGAAGAGTCGCAAATAATAATAAAAATCAAAACATCAATGCACAAATTCATTCTTCACCCGCACATCAAGCTCCCCGGCCGCATACCACACAAACCCACCACCAGCCGCACACCTCTTCCACCATCCCCTCCACCCAGAGTACCCTACTCTCCTTACCTCCATCACAACTAATTACAAAACAACAAACGGCTCGTCTCCCGAATCAGGATTCCCAACCCCGACCTTCTTTCAAATGGACTGAATATTCCAAAACATCGATATCCATCCACATCAAATCCCGACCGCCTTAAAGTTTGCTCTGCATGAATACAATATCGATGTCATGATGCCTCAAAAAACCCCTGAGCACAAACGCTTCAACATTCACACACACAACCCATTTACATTCACAGTCTTAACCTGAAACTTTCTGAAGGGTTTTACACGCTGCCCTGTATCTCCTTTCATAGACCACGTCACCAGCCTTCCTACTTTTTCCCACCACGCTCACCACAGTGAGCGCTAATTCCCCCCCCCGGTCGAACACCCGACCGGACACACCTGTGGGCCTCCACTCACCACGTCGGCCCCGTTTCTTCCCCAGTCTCTGCGCCCGGGTGTCAAGACATCACGGAAATTAGAGTGCGTTGCCGCCCATCTCCGACGAACACTCTCTGCATCCATGGTCTGGTCGGGGGATGCCTCACATGCAATTCCGCCGCCGACCCGTCGACTCACGGGTCACCACTCCCTAGAAGTGGCACCTGCATCAGCTGTGGCTGTCTCTCCTCTCGTCCTCACTCTCCTCTGGTCCTACCACCGATTGTAAATCATCCCCGGCTCTCTCTTCGTCTCCAAAAACCTTTCCGTCAACTGCTCTAAAGCCACATCCTCTGCTCGTTCTCCTCCACTCAGCTTGGTCTCCCTTCCAACCAAAGCGGAGACCTTAGAGGCCTATCAGGCAAATGATGGCTCGAGCCCACATCGGAAACTCCCTCTCACACCTCCCTCGTTCCAAGAATAACCTAAGGCCCCTTTACAGGCGTCTCCCTCCTGTCAGGCCCCGCCTTCCTGTCAGGCCCTCACTCACCCGTCCCCTCTGTTCTGCATCCTGATGTCGCTTGCTGCCTCTCACCACTGTGCTGCCATATGGGTCATAAGCGCCACATAGCCTGCAAGTCTTGCGCTGCCCCTGTATAATACACAATCACTTGAGTCCGGAAGTCGTCCAAGATGACAAGCGACAGGATGAGGCAAGTCATCTTTAGGTTGAACGTACCCTCCGGCCAGCCGGCGTACGCCCCATCCACCCAGGTACCTGCCCGTTGCCAATGCACAGTAACCATAACGTTCAAAAACGGTTTCTTTATGTCTGCCTCGTCAGGGCTGTGTTCAATGGCGCCTTACGTACCTTCACCCAAGTGTAGTGTCGCAACACATCAATTAACTAACTCTATTGCCGAGTTACGTCCCACAGCCATCTGATAGAACTCCACCAGGCGCTCATATACACTGCCGTCCGTGGAGCTTAACGAATATTCGGTAAGCCCTGTTTAGCGATACTCCATACAAATCTTGATCAGCAATGCCTTATGTGTCGCGAATAATCAAAGGTAGAAGCACCTGTGTGGACTGAGGTGTAACTACACCCCCACTAAATAAAAAAACAGTGATTTTGGGGGAACTTCGCCTTCTTGTAGTCTGCGCCATCTTTGTGAAAAATGCAATCTGCGCAGGAAGGCCCTCTCAACCAGGAACGTGTGCGCAGGACACCTCACCAGACGGCTCCTAAAAAGCGAAAAATCAAACCATTATTACAACTTTTTATATAACATGGTACTGCCGATTTCAGAACGAGAAAGCTATATGATTAATTGTAGTTCGCTTGTAGAAAGAATTTAAATAGGCCGTTTATTGTGCACAACCTGAAACAACAATGTACATAAAATCTCAGGATTGCTCATTATACCATGGAGCCTCATGATCCTCCAGTGACGTTTGACCAGTGTCTGGGCATCAGAAATCATGTTACGTCCGTCGTGAATGGTACCACCCGTTATTGTGAACCCGGTTATGTGCTAAACTGAAAACTTATGTTTACAGTTACACAGGTTTAAGTGTTGTAATCAGTGATGCAATATGATCAATAATAAGAAATATTAATAGTTAATAAGTAGGCAGGTGAGTTTATTGCAGGCATGAGATGCCATCATGGCGGCTACGTGTCTGGTTTCACTCTAGGATGGTCGGAGGGAGGGGATCCTGTGGCTTATTTTATCTTGAGAGGTCCAAAACCCACTATGTTTTCAGGGCATACAAAAGTACACATGGGTGATCGCAACATGGTGATTGCAACATGGTGATTGCAACATGGTGATTGGAATATGGTGATTGGAATATGGTTATTGCAACATGGTGATTGGAACATGGTGATTGCAATGTGGTGATTGTAACATGGTGATTGCAACATGGTGATTGGAATATGGTGATTGCAACATGGTGATTGGAATATGGTGATTGCAACATGGTGATTGCAACATGGTGATTGCAACGTGGTGATTGCAACATGGTGATTGGAATATGGTGATTGCAACATGGTGATTGCAACATGGTTATTGGAGCAACAGGTGAATTGGTAACATGGTGATTGCAACGTATGATTGCAACATGGTGGATTGCAACCTGGTGATGGAAATGGTGATTGCAACCGTGGTGATTGCAACATGGTGATTGGAATATGGCGATTGCAACGGTAGATTGCAACATAGTGATTGAATATTGTGATTTGCAACATGGTGATTGGAATAATGGAGATTGCAACATGGTGATTGCAACATGGTGATTGCAACGTGGTGATTGCAACGTGGTGATTGGAATATGGTGATTGCAACATGGTGATTGCAACATGGTGACTGCAACTAGCCCAGTGTATTACAGAGTTCGGCTGTCAGTGGTGTTATAGGATATTCGAAAATTGGAATATTATAGGGATATTAAGGGAATGTTATAGAAGATGCATAAATAATACAGGCATATTAATCGATACTGAGAATATTGGTAGGGAGTATGTAGGAATATATGAAGAGATACTTCCGAGTATTTCCTGGGACATTCTAAAAGCCGAGACATACGGCTTTTAAAATGATGAACAAGTGCATTCATTCCGTATATGTATTATCCTATATTGCAACGTATTCTCTTATGTCACATGACTGTTCTCAGCGACTAGGAAAAGCTGCTATTATACCTCCTATTTTCCTGTTTTCCGCTTTCTATAAATTTGGTGGCCTTGTCTACCCTATATTGGGTGGGGCGGGGAGGGTGGAGGGGTGGGTGTTAAGAGGACCGGTGGGTGGGGTGGGAGGTTGGGGTGGGTTGTTTAAAGGACGCGGTGGGTGGGGGTGGGGAGGGTGGAGGGGTGGGTGTTAAGAGACCGGTGGGTGGGGCAGTTGGGAGTTTAAGAGGACTGGTGGGTGGCGGGAGGGTTGAGGGTGGTGTAAAGGACCGGTGGGTGGGGTGGGGAGGGGTGGAGGGGTGGTGTTAAGAGACCAGTGGGTGGGCAGGGAGGTGGAGAGTGGGTGTTAAGAGACTGGTGGGGTGGGGTGTGGAGGGGGAGGGGTGGGTGTTAAGAGGACCGGTGTAGTGGGGCAGGGAGGGTGGAGGGTGGGTATAAGAGGACTGGTGAGTGAGGCGGGGAGGGTGGAGGGGTTTGGGTGTTAAGAGTACCGTGAGTGGGGTGGGGAGGGGTGGAGGAGGTAGGGTGTTAAGAGGACCTGGTGGGTGGTGGGGAGGGTGGAGTGGGTGGGCGTTAAGAGGACCGGTGAGTGGGGCGGGGAGGGTGGAGGGTGGGTGTTAAGAGGACCAGTGAGTGGGGCAGGAGGGGGAGGGTTGGGTGTTAGAGGACGTGAGTGGGCAGGGAGGGTGGAGGGGTGGGTGATTAAGAGGACGCAATGGGTGGGTGGGAGGGTGGAGGGGTGGGTGTTAAGAGGACCATGAGTGGGGCAGGGAGGGTGGAGGGGTGGTGTTAAGAAGGACCGGTGAGTGGGCAGGAGGGTGGAGAGCTGGGTGTTAAGAAGACCAGTGGGGTGGGGTGGGAGGGTGGAGGGGTGGAGTGTTAAGAGAGACCGGTGAGTGGGGCAGTGAGGTGGAGGGGTGGGTGTTAAGAGGACCGGTGAGTGGGGTGGGGAGGGTGGAGGGGTGGGTGTTAAGAGGACCGGTGGGTGGGGTGGGGAGGGTGGAGGGGTGGGCGTTAAGAGGACCAGTGGGTGGGGCGGAGAGGGTGGAGGGATGGGTGTTAAGAGGACCTGTGCCTCTCACATTCTGAGAGAAGCTGGAGCTGGTGTCACCCCGCCCCGCTCTACTCTGAGAAAACTTATCCTCATTTCTTCAGTTGCTCCTCTTGCAATATTGCATAGCTCCTGATGATGCACTCAGAAGTGTGAAAGTACCTGAGCTAAGGATTTCCACCCCCCTCTTCCACCCTTTAGCTTATCTGCCTGAAGGCTGGCTGCCTTGGGCCAAAACTTCTAGCGTTAGCTGGGCGCCAAGGTATTGCACCAGTGTGGTATGGTGGTAGAGCACTGAGTACCTTGTTCCAAGGTTTGTAGGTTCGAATCTCCTTCGATCTGAGATTAGTGTTTGTGAATACTTCGCCTGTTCTGCGAATTCTAAATATATATATATATAATATATATAATATATATATATATATATAATATATATATATATATTATATATTATATATTTATATATATAATATATATATATATATATATATATATATATATATATACTTACCTCCTGTCTCCTCACATCCTTCCGGGGTAAAGGGAGGTGAAGGACCTCAGAGGTTAACAGACAGCAAGTTACAGAATATTAATGTAACGCGGTAGTCAGACCAAAACCACATCTAATTGATTTCAACCGATCTCTTGCTATATGGAATTATTTTACCTAAGTCGTCAGTGCACCCCTTAAACTTAAGTTTAAGCAACTTTGCATTACTATACGAATCAGAAAGTTCCAGAAAGTGTCAGTAGAAAAGATATTTGCCTACTACCAACATATTTACTTATCCTGCTATATTACATTTACACTGTTTCTTTATACTAGGACCCCAGAGGCACTAAATCACTAACACTTACTAACAGTATGGAATTCCCCATAAATGGCACTACCGAAGGTGGATCACAATCCTGATGGCAAACGTTGGATAGTCTGTGATCGTCTATCCCTGAAAACAAAAACCAAAGTAATTGAGCGTAGCACAGGTATAATCTCTCTCTCCTATACCACATCCCTCACTCGAGTACATAGGGAGAGCACCACACAGATTTAGCTAGCCACATTAACAGGTTACCTTGTCTCAGAGACCTTATAGGCAACCATCAGCCTGGCCGACCTTAAACACTCAGGTGACCTCTCGCGTTTTCCTACCCAGTGTCAAAAACAAAACACATATAGCTTCCTTCAATGTTTAAGCCCTCTTTATCACCTTTACTGATGCTGCAATAAATATTCTGAGACAGGCTCATCGACAACCACGATATCCCATTACTTCTTCTGGATTTCATCAGCCAGTGGGATTTTTTTCCAGTGTGTTATTCTATCCTCTTCAAGCATCAGGACAACTGCTGCAAAGCTTTGGGATAGCAATGGACAGCCTAGTCGTTGCTTTGTTTGCCAGTCTCTTCACGGAGAACCAGAGATGAGGAAATTTTAACCTCATTCCCAACACCATTACCTGGCTAAAATACGTTGAAGATAAGTTGGTTTTCTATCCGAGACGTTTCAGTGTTGTACTGCGGGCACAGTAACATTTTTGAAGGGACTAAGGGAGACCAGTTATCTAGACTTGAATCTTGGAGGTGGGAAGTACTTTGCAACAAGGTGGGAAGCATGTTATGGGAAGTACTGCATCACATCAACACGTGCTCTGATGGAGGAGTGTTAAGTTTTGAGACTCTCTGACCTCGGGTTCAAACCCCACCCGTGGTGTGGAGTGTTAATATGTTGCAGTTTTTTTTTAACTAGTGTAGGCACACCTCTAGAAAGACAGTGATGAAGTGAATGATGATGAAAGCATTTCTTCTTTTTTGGGTCATCATGTCGGGTCACCATGTCGGGTCACCATGTCGGGTCACCATGTCGGGTCACCATGTATCAGTGGGAAACTGTCGAGGTGTTAATGAAAAAAAAATAATTATGTTTTTATTATCAAATTTTGATTTTTTCTCGTTAATATCTAAATAAAAAATTTTATTTGTCGTATACTTTCAGTTTATGTATGTTGGTAGGATGTAACAACTAAACTACAACTACACTCTATGCTCATTAAAAGGAGTTTTGATTGTCCACGCTGCAAACTACCTCTTTGATTGTCCACGCTGCGAACTACCTCTTTGATTGTCCACGCTGCGAACTACCTCTTTGATGTCCACGCTGCAAACTACCTCTTTGATTGTCCACGCTGCGAACTACCTCTTTGATTGTCCACGCTGCAAACTACCTCTTTGATTGTCTACGCTGCGAACTACCTCTTTGATTGTCCACGCTGCGAACTACCTCTTTGATTGTCCACGCTGCGAACTACCTCTTTGATTGTCCATGCTGCGAACTACCTCTTTGATTGTCCACGCTGCAAACTACCTCTTTGATTGTCCACGCTGCAAACTACCTCTTTGATTGTCCACGCTGCGAACTACCTCTTTGATTGTCCACGCTGCGAACTACCTCTTTGATTGTCCATGCTGCGAACTACCTCTTTGATTGTCCACGCTGCGAATTACCTCTTTGATTGTCCATGCTGCGAACTACCTCTTTGATTGTCCACGCTGCAAACTACCTCTTTGATTGTCCACGCTGCAAACTACCTCTTTGATTGTCCACGCTGCGAACTACCTCTTTGATTGTCCACGCTGCAAACTACCTCTTTGATTGTCCACGCTGCAAACTACCTCTTTGATTGTCCACGCTGCAAACTACCTCTCTGATTGTCCACGCTGCAAACTACCTCTTTGATTGGTTACTGGCTGGCGAGGTAAGGCGGTAGAGGTCACCTACCTCTCTATCTCTCTATCTCTCTCTCTCTCTCTCTCTCTCTCTCTCTCACTCACACACTCAGCTCCTCGTAGAAGTAACATCTGACTGTCTCTCTCTCACTCACTCACACACTCAGCTCCTCGTAGAAGTAACATCTGACTGTCTCTCTCTCTCTCTCTCTCTCTCTCTCACTCACACACTCAGCTCCTCGTAGAAGTAACATCTGACTGTCTCTCTCTCTCTCTCACTCACACACTCAGCTCCTCGTAGAAGTAACATCTGACTGTCTCTCTCTCTCTCACTCACACACACAGGTCCTCGTAGAAGTAACATCTGACTGTCTCTCTCTCTCACTCACACACTCAGCTCCTCGTAGAAGTAACATCTGACTGTCTCTCTGGGAGAAAACTATCACCCCTCAGCACTGTTTTGGTGAGCAGAAATATACATCTTGTAACTTTGTGCAAGTCTCTTGACAGATCATTAGAGTTAGTGGTTTTTGACGTTTTCTAAGGTTGAGTTTCGTGAGACCTTGCGTATACGCACTGTTGTAGTCGGGGTTTGGAATTTGCTAAACGCAGTTTCAGTAATAAGGAAATTTTTTTGCTTTATGTGGAGGACTTACTGGTTCACAGACCGGACTGCGGGGGCGTTGACCCCCGGAACTCTCTATAGGTATACTCCAGGTATACCCAGTTTGGGTCGTTTTTTGTGTCTCCTTCCTTGCTGACACTGTGCTGTTCACTGCTGTTTTGACCTTTATTGCTGTTTCACTAACTGTTCTTCCTGTTGTTCAAGCAAACAGTTATATTGCCTTTTTGGGTCATATGTTAGTTCATCTTAGTTTCAGTCGAGTCTAACCGAGCACACTCAGCTCCTGGCGGGGCCAGGAGCTGAGTCTCGACCCCTGCAACCACAATTAGGTGAGTATATGTATTGTAGTCAGCTGGTCCAGTGGCTAACGCGTCGGTCTGGAGTTTCTGACTCTCTGATCGCGGGTTCTAACCCCACCCGTGGTATGGCTTGTTTGCAATCGTGTCATTACGATTTCGTGAGTCATGTTAACTAAGGTGTAATTAGGACAATGTAACTCACGAACATTAACACCTTTCCTTTGTTAACTAAAGACAAACAAAAAAAATTAACGCCTTTCCTTTGTTAACTAAAGATCAACAAAAATATAAAATATTCATTCAAACATTCAAAGTTTATTCTCTATAAGGATTACAATGCTGAGTTTACAGAAATTTGGTTATTGTGTGGTTTACATGTAGTAAAATTGTGATTACAGAGTGTACCACTAGAACGCTTAGCATGGCTAGGCATTTCGGGCAGACTTAGTTTTATTCTTAATTGTAAAATATTACAAATTATGAGGTAAGTTGGTATTATGGCTAAGTGACTAAATACTAGTTTGTGAGTTTAGCAATGTGAATGCTTTTGTTTTGGCACAGTACATAGTTTCAGTATTGGAGTATCACAGGATTCATTATTTTAAGACTGAGATTAATATTTCTGTTTATGGTCAAATGAGTGAGCGAGTGTAAGTGTGAACCACCAGGTGGTATTCCTGTAGTTAGTTGACGGGGTGTATCAGGGAGATAAGATGTTTTCTAATGGTAGTTTTGAAGGTGATGAATGTGTCTGCAGTTCTAGAGTTCTCAGGTAGGGTATTCCAGATTTTAGGGCATTTGACATACATTGAATTTTTGTAAAGGTTTAGTCGGACACGGGGAATGTCATAGAGATGTTTGTGTCTGCTGTTATGCCTGTGGGTTCTGTCACAACTATCAAGAAAGTATTTTAGGTCAAGGTTGATATTGGAGTTTAAGGTCCTGTAGATGAAGACTGCACAGTAGTAAGTGTGGATGTACTGAACTGGGAGCAAGTTCAGATCTATGAAGAGTGGGGGGGTGTGTTGCCAGGGATGGGATTAGTGATTATTCTTACTGCGGCTTTTTGTTGGGTTATTATTGGCTTAGGTGTGTTGCTGCAGTTGATCCCCAGCCAGCAAAATAGCATAGGTGAGGTATGGATAAATAAGTGAGTGGTCTAGTGTGAGAAGGGCATTTTGCGCACGTAGTATCGTATCTTGGAGAGGATCCCAACCGTTTTGGATACTTTTTGGCTATATGCTGGATGGGTGCTGAAATTCAGGTTGTTGTCAAGGTAATAGCCTAGGAATTTTCCCCCATTATTCTGGTAATTAGAGTGTTTCAATCTTAATGTTAATTTGTGCATCCTCCTGCTCTGCTACCAAACATAATATAGTAGGTTTTGTCAGTGTTAATCATAAGTTTATTGGCTGTCATCCAAGTCGATATTTTAATCAGCTCCTCATTCACAATGGTGTTGAGGGTGGCAAGATTAGGGTGAGAGATGACATAAGTCGTGTCATCAGCAAAGAGAATGGGTTTCAGTGTTGGGATACGTTGGAAGGTCATTGATGTATATGAGGAAGGAGCAGGGGACCAAGGACACTTCCTGCGGAACTCCAGTATCAAGTGGCCGTGTTGCTGATGCTGTGTCTTTAATGGTGACGTACTGTTACCTAATTAGTAATGTAAGATTTGAAATAAAGCAGCGCATGGCCTCTATACCGTAGTGATCAAGTTTGTGGAGTAGGATGTCGTGGTCTACTGTGTCAAAAGCTTTCCTTAGGTCAATAAAAATTCCTAGTGGATATCCTTATTTTCCAATGTGTGTAAAGCAGATCTAGCATTTTTATGATTGCTCATTAGTGCTTTTATTTTTCCTGAATCCAAACTGGCAGGGGTTGAGTATGTTTTGAGCCATTATAAAATGAATACAGTCTCCTGTGCACGAGTTTCTCAAAGATTTTGGATAGCAATGGTAAGTTTAGATATTGCCTATAGTTGTTTAAGTCTGTAGGGTCACCACCTTTATGTATAGGTGTAACCCTTGCATCTTGAGTAGTTTCGGGAAGGTGCTAGTCTCTATTGACTTGTTAAAAAAAGTAATGAAATAGCATGCGAAAGGACATGGGCCGCTCGCTTGTACAGTAATGGTGGGACATGGACATTTTCCCCGAGTTATTTATTAAGTGACTTTATGATCTCAATGACTTTCCGTGGCGCTCAGTTGGTGCAAGATAGAAGGAATTAGGGAAATTTCCATCTAGGTAGTCCCCGGCATGGGCATTGGTAGTGGGATTTTACTGGCGAGATTAGATCCTATGTTTGAGAAGAAGTCGTTTATCTTGTTAGCTGTGTCAGTGGGATGTAGTGGTGTTTCATTAGGTTTAGTTAGGACAATATTCTTGGTTTTTCTCAGTTTGTGGGTCCCTAGATCTGAGCGTTTTCCAGGTCTTTTTATATCTCCTCTAGTGTCTATGAATCTACTGGAGTAGTATAGTTGTTTGGCTTTTTTTATCACTTTGGTGAGAGCTGATGAATAGTGTTTAAGAGTATCTTTGTGTATTAAGCCCTGTCTATATTGCTTTTCATATTGGTGTTTCTTGTCAATGGATTTCAGAATGGTGCTGGTTAGCCATGGGCAACCAAGCCGTTTGTTTGTGATCTGTTTTTGTTTTTATAGGACAATGTTTGTTGTATAGTCTAAGTAATTTGTTAAGAAAAATGTCTGTCCAGTCATCAATACCATTGGCCTTGGAGAATTCTGTAGGCCAATCAACAGTCTCTAGGTCAGCGTGCCTAAGTTTTTTATTTTCTTGTTTATTTCGTTTTGTTTATATAAATGCTTGATTTTTGTTGTATTTAATACTTGTCTTCATCATTAGTTTGATTTTTTTATTTGTATTGTTTGTCTTACGACGATTTCCTTATTTTTTCTTCGTTGCTTCATTGCTTATTGTTTTCTTTTTGTATATTATTATATTTTGGTCTTTATATTTTGTTTAGTGTCAATTGTATTTATTCTTTATCTTATATTGTTATGACTGTCAGTTATTTTTTGTGTATTTGTTATTAATATTTTATAATTTGTGTCCAGCCATGAAGGAAGAGAAGGAGGTAACCTCATCATTTTTCATGTTATTATCGTCCTTTCCCTCGTCGTTTTCCTTTCCCTCTTTTTCTTCGTCGTTTTTGTTCATCTTTTTGTTCATCCTCTTCCTTCCCTCTGTCTTCTACTTTTATTCCCTCTGCTTTTTTTTACTGTTGTTTCTTTAGATTGTTGTATGGTGTTGGTTCTTCTGCTTGCACTGCCTCCTCAGCGGGTCGTAGACATTTATCAATACGACGCAACAGTTCCCGCAGTGATGGTCGATGTTTTGGGTTAGGATCCATAGCTTGACTGACTACGTTTATCCAACCCTTCAGGCCAGCTCTTCAGTGCTTTCAGGATTAATGACATTACATATCCATATGAGAAAACATCAGTAGCTGGAGTGGATGGTTTCCAGCAAAGGATCTCTGGAGCACACCAAGGAAAGTCTTGAGGATCACCTTCCATGAAGATAATACGTCCTTTAGGACACGCCAGTCCGTAGTCAATTATGCTAATCTGAGGTTCCTCAACTGATCCATCGATGATTATGTTATCCTCCTTCAAATTGTTATTGATATAACCAGCTTTGTGATCTCCTGCAACTTCTTGCCAATCTGTATTCCAACATCAAGGAGGTTGTATGTAGAACCCGTACGATGTCCAGAAGGTTTTTGGCTGCCCTTGTAGGACATGAGCATCGCAGAAGGATTGTCTTGAATTCTGTGAAGAACAGGGGCGCCACCGGCTCCTTTCAGGGCTTGATGAATTTTGGCCTCATTGAGGGAGCTTGAACAATATTTTTCTAAAGCTTTATCTTTTTTTTGTCGACAAGCTGTCCGGGACTTACGTCTCAGATGTTCCAAAGTCTTGTCCTGTGGTATACACCTGATGTCGCGCATAAAATACTGGATACAAACAATTTTCTCTGAAACAACAACTTGAACAACACCTGGAATGATGTGGTAGAGTGTACCAATTAACAGATTGTCACAATTTGTGAAGCAAGTGTAAGGTTGCTGAACAAGGTGGTGGTGGTGTTCTTAATCAAAGTAATGACGAATGATAATACTTGTGTTGATAACTGTAGTGAGCATCATAACGAAGGCTTTGGTGTCAATGATGTGTAGTAATGTGATGACCGTAATATAAGTGGTTGGGTTGAAAAGTGTGATGAGGGATTGGTTGTCTATACTGTTAGTAATAGTGATGAGCATAATTTAAGTGGTGGTGAAGAGTGTGATGAGAGACGGTGTGTGTCTTAATGTTAGTAATAGTGATGGCATATTTAAGTGGTGGTGGAAGTGTGTGATGAGGTGGTGGTGTCTTAATCTAGTAATTGTGATGAGGCATAATATTAAGTGGTGGTGAGAGTTGATGGAGGTTAGTCTCATAGACATTAATGTTGAATTACAATATGTTGACCAAATGTAATGAATACACAATGTTGTAGTGGCGCTGGGGATGACAGTTGGAGTGTTGAGTGTTAAAGTTTAGTGGAGGAGGGAAATGTGGTGGTGGTGTCACTATCATACATTCACACATTAACAGCGGTCATGCTCTGGGTTTACGAAGACTCCCACGTGGACCTGTCTATCTGAATTTCGTTGGTGCATCTTACTTTTCTCCAGGGTCTTGGGTAGCTATGGGGGTCTTGGTTAAGGGCTGCTAGGTTGTTGGTTATTTTGTTTAATTATGCTGAGAAGAAACTCAAGATCGATCCCAGGGAACTACTATATTGGATCAAAACCGTATAAACTTTCTTATATTAAGCTGCGAATGCAATATTGCAATCACTTTAGAAAAAGACTTCCTGAACTTCACCATAAAGTAACCACCGCCGAACCCATTGAGTTTGTGTGTTACAAGAGTGCAGAGTCCCTGAAAAATCCAACCCAAATTTCCATCTTTTGTGCATACAACCTCTAAATTACAAAAAACTCTTGTGTTCTATATATTATAAAAAATCACTTCCCCATCAAACTTCTTGATCTTAAGAAAACAAGAGGGGCTACAAGTATCACGTAGTTAGGATTTATATAGGGGACTCTGCTCTCAACTATTTAACTTGTATGCTACTGCTGATAAATTTATTTATTGGAGCGCCCAACTTGTGCTCATTCTGAGCTTACTCTTATTACTTGGCGATTTCAATGCGTGACCAAAAGCATTGGAAACTCATGTTTGGTAAATCGTTTATGGCTATCAATGTTGTCAACTTCTTAAAACCAGGTTCCATGATTAATGTTCACAAATTTGTAGGTGACCTTGTTACCCTCTCATTATCTATGGTGGCGTCATTGATCTGTGCCTGGGCTTCAACATTACTTCTGCCTGACCTGTGAGGCTTCTTTGGTATCTGTCTATTGCGTCTGTCTGTTCATTTCCATAGGCTAACTCTCTCTAGATATTGGTTTAATACTATCCTTCCTGGTGGGGAAATATTACAAGCGGAAACGTTTTAATGTTCACAGGATCAGCATGATGACTTGTTGCACACTTGTCGACTGACTGGTTTAATTCCTATGAGTGTTTCCTCTGTAGTGACCTTTAACAATGATCTTGTGAGCAGCTATTACAGAACTACTTAGTGCCGCCACCCTGCACCCTTTGGTACTCTAAACCATCAATAACTTCAGTAATAAATCATACCTCCTTCATATACCATATCTTATCCTACAATGATTCTAAACTTTGTTCACTGATTCCGTACTTGCTCGCAGACCTTAGGTCCTATGCCTATAGTATAACATCGTCACCCCCTGTATGCTGAGCTCTTCCAACATGCCCTTGCTGCTGCTGCCAGTGTGGCGTTGGTCTGAGCTGCGGTAACCAGTCTGTGGGGGGTTTTTGGTGGGACTTCGGGTCTTAATGCTCACACCCCACTTAGCCGGCATGGTAGGGACATATAAATAGAATTCCAAGGGTAAACGAACTGGGCTGATAGCGCACCACTCATCCACTTGCTTAGGCGGCGATTGACGTAGTCAGTTGCTTGGGCTGCTACATCTAAGCTAATTGACAATCTTCCCAGTGCCCACACAGGCAAAATTAATGCTTAAATATGATTGCAACGGGAGAGAATTGTTTGCTTTTTGCTCAGTAACGGCAGATGATTGCAAATCATTCCTTTCACTAATTTATGAACTTGATTGCAGCGCTAAACTCCAAGGGCAACTTCCACGTCGCCTGGTGAGGTTGGTATTACTTACATCATACTCAGATTGCTGTGTCCGAGTACCAGGGTAATCCATTACTTGTACTATAAACAATGAGCTATGTAACTGGGGAAGCTCCCTCAATCTTGGACCAACACAGCCAATCATCATTTCAATTCCTAAGCCCAATCAACAAAATGATTTGCCCAATATCTCTTACTAGCTGCTTGCTTGGTAAAACATATGAGAGAATGGATTCTTAATCGTCTCATGTACAGAATCAAACAATTTTTGTTCCCTGGTTACATGGTTTCCATTGCATGGAAGGACGCGTTTGCATCATTGCATCTGCCTCCTTCTCACCCTGCACATGACAGTCCTACTCTTACCTTCCTTGACCTTAAATCCGATTTTCGATGTAGCCAACCGACATGTAATTATTTAGTGAACTTGCCAGAATGGATGTTGGAGGATGGCTTCTCCGCATGGTTTAATGGCTACCTGTCAACAGAAAATCGTTTCTGTCGTTGTTCTGGGACATAGAAGTGTAAACTAAAGACTTTGAATTTTGGAAAAAACCCCACAGGGAGTGTGTCTCAGTCCCACACTGTTCAATATTCTATTAATGCATTACTTTATGCTATGCCTAGTCAGCCCCATAAATTTTGTGATTGTTTTACTGATGATATAATGATTCCACCACCCGGATTCTCAGCACCAAAACATTCTTAATCATGTACTAGCCTCGTCACGTAGGGACCTGGGGTTGATATTCTCTATGTATTAAAACAATGTTACTCAATAGGCGTCCTCTCGAAACCCAGACGGGCACAGTTCGTCAGATCCAATTTTGCTTGATGGGGTCTCTACTTGAATATGTAAGCAGATACAGGGTATCTAGGCTTTGAGGTTTTTCCACTAACTTGGACCTGCTTGTAACAGAATTTGTCGCCATACAAAGAACGACTAAGAGCATTAGAGTTGTGGCAGGCTTCACCCAGGTTTGGTGCTTAATGTTAAAATTGGGAAATGGATGTATCTTGCTTATATTAGATCTTGGTTGATTTATGCTGCGCATACTTGCTTTGTGTCTGATGGGAAGCTTGGAGGGCTGGAAAACTGCAAGAACGAACATGGGGTCACCCTGGATGCCCTGTACTGCCAAAATTTAATATGCAAAAGAACTTGATTTTCCAAGCATCGAGATCGTGTTACTAAAAGAAATATCCTATTTTGGGGTTAATATGCTCAGGAAATGTCATTCAACCCCTGCCAGAAGCCCTCCAATCTTTCCTCAGCACTGGTGAACCTCCTCCGTGGATCGAAAAAGACTGGAACCGACCTCCGCATGATAGATTAAATGACCTATGTCAAGTAAGGCACGCGGCCACTTCTCCGCTCATGGAATATTAACCCATTCCAAATCCATTCCCATTTCCCCCAAACTATTCTTAATCACAACAAAACTTCGCCTTGAAGCCAAACATGAGGCCTTAAGCTTTTATTGATAACTTAGTCACACTGCACACACTCTCGCAATTATTATTTCGTTGATGGTTCTGTTCACCAATCCAGGGGGTTTTGCATGGTAGTGCTGCTGTTGTCGTACAGAGTGATGGCTCTCTTAAAGAAATTGGAGCACGATCAATAATTGGGGCTCTCCCCTTCGACAGAACTGTTTGCCATACTCCTTGCACAAAAATTTGCATTATGTATAAAAGATTGACAGTTTTAATTGTAATGATTCTCTGTCTCCATAATGCTCTCAACTCATTAACCCATAAATTGTGGCTTGCTTGTGTCAGAAGCCAGACACGGTATGGTAGGATTGTGGGACAGTGGAGTCAGAGTGCACATGCTGTGGATTCCATCTCACAATTGGTCTTCGTGCATGATAGAACTGATAAATTGGCTAAGCTGTATGCTTTCAAAGAGGGAGTAGATTACAATCTTGGTTTGTCAGGTGTAGTTTGAGAACAATAATACGAAAAGAACTTCAGCTAAATTTTATGGACTTAAGGCTCGGGAGATTGACACCAGTGAGTCCATCTTATCATTCTTTTCATGCAGGGGGGCCAATGTCTAGGGTGCATCCAGCAAAATAAGCGGACTCTTGGATGTCACTACCGCCCGGCTCCGGCTGGGTTACAAGTATCTTTGGCAGGTTAAATCACCACCACCGATGTAGACCAAAGGAAATGTAAACTTTGCCGAGGATTATTGTCACACCTTGCGTCATTATGTACTGGAGTGTGATAAAATTAATGAATTTAGAAACAAATCACTCAGAAATGTTCAAGAAATGGCTAAGTATTTTATCCACAGTGGTATATTACAGACCATTTGGAGAAATACCCTGCTTTGCTAGCTGTAAATAAAAGCATTACACATATGTGCATTTTGTGTGTGTGTTTTGTGTGTGTGTTGTGTGTGTGTGGTGTGTGTGTGTGTGTTTTGTGTGTGTTGTGTGTTGTTTGTGTGTATGTGTGTGAGTGTGTGAGTGTGTGAGGGGTGTGTGTGTGTTGTGTGTGTGTGTGTGTTGTGTGTGTGTGTGTGGTGGTGTTGTGGTGTGTGAGTATGAGTGTGTGTGTGTATGAGTGTGTGTGTGTGTATGAGTGTGTGTGTGTGTGTATGGTGTGTGTGCGTGTGTGTGTATGAGTTGGTGTGTGGTGTGTGTGTGTGTGTGTGTGTGTGTGTGTTGTGTGTGTGTGTGTGTGTGTGTGGGGTGTGTGTGTGTGTGGTTTGTGTGTGTGTGTATGAATTTGTATGTGTGTGTGTGTGTGGGAGAGAGAGAGAGGGTCAGCAATCAACCCTTTGCACCAATAACTCACTACAGTTTTGACCGGGTGTGGAAGTGTGAATTGTCATTACTCTAAATTTGTTCATTGATTGCAGCCATGTATAAACGTAAGTAACCATTCTTACAGTATTCATTACCTTTGTAACTTTTGAGTTCATTACCTTTGTAAAATTGTGAGTTCATTCCTTGTACCTAGTTTAGCCATCAAAACTTCGGAGCCCGGTCCCTGGACCCATTGTGTACCTCTGTAATCTGTAAATACCTTTTGAACTTGTCATGATTGTGACTAGACCTACCTGGAGTTCATTACCTTTGTAAATTGTGAGTTCATTACCTTTGTAAATTGTGAATTCATTGCCTCTGTAACTTGCTCAGCTATCAAAACTTTGAGGCCCAGTCCCTGGACCAATTATGTACCTCTGTAATCTTTTGACTACCGCCCACAGGATGGGTATGTGGTAACTACCGCCCACAGGATGGGTATGTGGTGACTACCGCCCACAGGATGGGTATGGGGTGCATAATAAACATATTAAACTAACTAAACTTCAGAGCTGCTAGTTCGTCGCGGTAAGTCACAAGATAAACGTTGCCGTAAGATCCCTCGCCAAGGAGCCTCTCCTTGGTACGGATAAGATCCTCCACGACATCAGCGTCCAGGAACTCCATTGTTACCATTAATCAACAACTAACCGTAGCTGTGTATATACCAGGAACGAGAATCCAAAGTCTTGGATAATGAAAATTAATCTTTTCTCTGCCGAGATCTTGCTGAGTTACTTACTGAGTTGCTTACTGAACTGTCAAGTATAGAACACTGGGAAAATATATAGTGTATGAAGATACATAGCGATGTTAAGGGCCTGTAGTAATAGTTGTGGCGTGTGATTGTGGTGTTGTGATGATTGTGGTTTTAGTGATTATTGTGGTGCAGCGATTATTTGGTGTAGTGATTGTGGTGAAGTGGTGATTGTAGTGTAGGGTCATTGTAGTGAAGTGATTATTGAGGTGTAGTGATTATTGTGGTGTAGTGATTGTGGTGTAGTGGGGGTATTTGTAGTGTAGTGATTATTTTGGTGTGATGATTGTAGAGTAGTGAGTATTTCAGTGCAGCGATTATTGTGGTGAAGTGATTATTGTGATGTTATGATGGCTGTGTGTAGTAATGATAGTAGTGTAGTGATAGTTTGGGTAGTGATGATTGTGGTGTAGTGATAGTTGTGGTGTAGTGATGATAGTGGTGTAGCGAGGTTTGGGGATGTTATGATTATTGTGGTGTAGTGAAGACTGTGGTGAAGTGACGATCATAGTGTAGTGATTATTGTGGTGTATGGGAGTTGTGGTGTTGTGATGATTGTGGTGTAGTGATAGTTGGTAGGTGATTTTGGGTTGTGATAGTTGTGGGTGTTTGGGGAGGATTTTGGGGTAGTGGGTTGTAG
>NC_069475.1:13498604-13516603 GCF_026875155.1 Cherax quadricarinatus
TTTGGCTCGGGATTGGGTTTTTAGGGAAGTAAGGGGATAAAGCAAAAACCCCCAAAAAAAAAAAAAAACAGTAAAAAGCAAGGGAAAAAAATGAAACAGGGGGGGAAGAGGAGAAAAAAAATTTAAAAAAAAAACAAAAAAAAAGGGAAAGGAAAAAACCAGGAAAAAAAAAAAAGAAAAATTTTTAAAGGTTTTTTTTCCTTCCCATGGGCTGGACCTTTAATTTATGTAAATACAAAAAATAACTACAAGTTAACAAATTTAAAAATAAATACAAGGTAAAAACTAAAAATGACTATTTATACATCGCAATCAATGAAACAATTTTTAGAAGAAAATAAACTTCCAAAAGCAAAATTAATTAAAATTTCAAATGTTATTTTGAGCTTTTAAACAACAAACATCAATTTATAACAAAACAAAAAACAAAATAAAACAAACTTAAACCCCCAAAAATAAAACATTTAAAAAAAATCTAAAATTTTTTTCTTATTAAACAAAAACGAATTTTATCTTTAAAAAAAAATAATTTCAAACAAAAAAAACAACACCAACAACCTATTACAACTCACGACAAAAAATAAAACAAACAAACAACAACCAACTCACAAAAAACCCCACAAACAAACCACCACCACCTGACAAGTGGAATCTATTTTCACTACAATTGGGTATTTTTTTGTGGTCGTTAAACCACTTGGAAAACTTAGGATTTCTTGAACACCTTTAATAAAATTTTTCTAAATATTAAATTTTTAAAATAAACTTTCTGAAACCAGGGGACATTATGGCAAGTTAATTCGGTCACACGGGGGTGGAAACGGCAAGGGAAAGAACCACCCACCCGGTATACTTAGATCCTTAATTTCCGGGGGCCCCGACGCCCTGCTGAAAGAAGATACCCCTTTCATTTTCCGACTAGTCCTAAAATTCCAAACTTTTTTAAATTGTTCTCAATACTACGACAAACCAAATTAACTATTTTTAAACAACAGCTTGCCAATTTCAGCTTCAACATTAAGAAATTTTGAAAAAACAGATGTGATTTATATTCCCTCCAAACTGGGCTGGTTCTTCACAAGGAGCCCTTTTATGGTAAGAGGGAGAGCATTTTTTACAGGAACGTTAAGTAAATGTAAGAAAAGAGGAAGTGAAGGAGAGGCAAAAGTTTTACGAAAGGGGGAGGGAATAAGAAGGGAAAAAAGAGAGCATCATTGTTTCCACGAGACTCTGTGGAATGGAGGTGAAAAGAAAAACGAAAAAGCGAGAGGGGGGGGACAAATTCCCAAATTTCCTTAAGGCCTTGTTTGGTTAAGGAAGGGAGAAAGTGGGAGTAGGTGTTTTTTATGGGAAATTTTGGGGTGCGTGTTTGGGAGGGAAAGAGGATATCCTACCCCCGATCCCAGCCCGGGGCAACGAGGGAGTTCAAGTCAATGGGAAGTTTTTGGGGCCGTAGGAGGGGAATAAATCATACAATTAAAAAAATTTTTAAAAGAAACCAGACACACCATCGGTTAGACTACATGAAAACTAAGATGAACTAAACATATGACCCAAAAAGGCAATAAACGGTTTGGCTTGAACACAGGAAGTACAGTTAGTGAAACAGCAATTACAGGTCAAAAACAAGCAGTGAACAGCACAGTGTCAGGCAAGGAAGGAGACAAAAACGACCAAATCTTGGTATACTTGGAGTTATACCTATCGAAGAGTTCCGGGGGTTCAACGCCCCGCAGTCCGGTCTGTGAACCAGTAAGTCCTCCACTTTAAAGCAAAAAAATTTCATTATTACTGAATCTGGTTTAGGCCAAATTCCAAACCCGACTACAAACAAGTGCGTATACGCAAGGTCTCACGAAAACTCAACCTTAGAAAACGTAAATATCACTAACTCCTAAAGATCTGTCCAAGAGTCTTGCTCAAAGTTACAAGATGTATATTTCCTTGCTCACCAAAAACAGTGCTGAGGGGTGATAGTTTTCTCCCCAGAGAGACAGTCAGATGTTACTTCGACGAGGAGCCGTGTGTAGTGAGTGGAGAGAGAGAGAGACAGTAGATGTTCTTCTACAGAGGAAGCTGTTGTATGTGAGTGAGATGAGAGAGAGAGAAGAGGGAGAGAGAAGAGAGAGGCAAAGACTGTCAGATGTTACTTCTACGAGGAGCTGAGTTGTTGAGTGAGAGGAAGAGAGGAGAGAGAAGAGAGAGAGGGCCGTCAGTGTTACTTCTACGAGGCGCTGTGGTGATTGAGAGAGATGAGAGAGAGGAAAGAGAGGGAACAGGACAGACAGACAGAGACAGAGAGAGAGACAGTCAGATGTTACTTCTACGGGGAGCCTGTGTGTGTGAGTGAGAGAGAGGAAGGAGAGAGAGAGAGTGAGAGAGGACCAGTCAGTGTTACTTCTACGAGGGAAGTATGTGTGTGTGTGTGTGCTGTGTGTGTTTGAGAGAGAGAGTGAGAGAGAAATATCACTGCCACCTGAATCACCTACGGCGGCCGAAGTCGAACAGCAGGGACACGTCTGTCAGAAAACTGGTAGAGGACGGGGCAGAGGACGTGGAGGAGGACGTGGAGGGAGGAAGGACACTACATCGTCTCACCCTCCACTAACACAGTTACAGCGGAGAATCTGAGGACAAATCTGCAAAACACAGGAGGTGCAAACATCTCCTAGTCCACCCTCCAGGCACTAGCTGTGCTCTCGCTGTCACAGGAAGGGGCACACTGCCAACAACTGCCTGCGAGTACCGGTGTAATTACTGCTACAAGAAAGTACATAAGGTAGGACCAGATGTCCGATGAAAAAGGAAACTTGACAGGACCAGGGCCACCTGTTTAGAGACCTGTTTAGAACAAACAGCAGGGGATCTTCTGAATTGGTGAACACTCTCACACGTCTCCCACTTAGCTACTCCTATCCCAGCCCAGCAGGTGGGATGTGCCTTTGCCTTATACAAGACCACAGACCTACATCCTGCAGCTGCCTCAGTACCCTACCTCTCTCAAGGGCATACCTTACATTCCCTACACACCCACCACTCAAGTTGCCACTTCATCAAGAGGAGCAGTCTATAGCATCCTGTCGGCCAACAATAGAGGGTTCATTACTAATGTTGAGAGCTCACACATGTTTGTGAACACTCGAAGTCCCGGACATGTTAGCTGTTGTTGATAATTTTTGGATGACAGGACTCCAGAAAATTTTGCAAGAATTTGCTGGCTCTAAAGCCCTAAAGTCAGTTCCGGAATCAGCGGGCTGTGGCTCGTCGTTGGTTTGCGTGCAGCCAGCAGCAACCAGCCTGGTTGATCAGGCTTCTGATCACCAGGAGGCTGGTCACAGACCGGCGCGGGGGCGTGACCCCCGGAACTCTCTCAAGGTAAACTACAGGTATAAACACCTCATGGAGGACAAGAGACAAGGAGGGCAAGGGGGAGGTGTTGCTGTGTGCTCTCTAAAAGTGTTCATGCCCAGACACGATGTTGCCACCCTACACATTCTTGAAATGATGTTTCTTAATGCTCTGTATAAACACTAGTACTCCTGTACTAGCATTGGCAATGTACAGACTCAGTCGGCAACATTGCAGACCCTATCAACTTCAATGGAAAATATTGACTCCCCTTCTGCTACAACACAACGGTCAAATATTATAATTGTTGGTGACCTCAAACCAGCCCTTATTACAGAGGGACTTTTAAGACCTTCTTGCAGTGTTTGTTTGACATAGTAACTTTGTTGATTTCCCTACTCATATCCTCTGGCTCCTCCTTGACCAGTAGTGAGGATCTGGCAAGAAGGCATAGTCACTTGTCAAACCCTCGGCTACGTGATCGTATATGACCACAAAGCTGTTTTTACGCACTTAAGATCCCAAGACACGAGGTGAGGAGTTCCACACGCCACAAAAACCTGGTAGGGAAAAGAAGGTTAATTGGCCCAGCCTTTGCTTTGAGCTCGCCAGCCCCGACTGGAATGCCTCTTCTCCAAGGGGATGTTGACAACCATGTTGAAAGCCTTCACAGGACAATCCTTAATCTACAACAAGAACACATTTTCTCACCGGCATATGTGGGGGGGGGGGGGGGGGACGAAGCCCTACAGATCAGGCCTTGGTTGGCTTTCGTTTTGAAGAGAGGCTGCTTAATGCTATGTACAAAGCATGGCGAAGGTATAGAGACATCCTACCACCTATTTAACAGGAAACTTGCACATGCAAGCCTGTAGGCATTATGGGTGATGTTCAAAAGTGGCCATGGCCTAAATGGGAGGTGGAACTAAAACAAAGTTGCTTTCAGGTAGGGTAGGCTCCAAAACCTGGTGGTCCCCCTGGTCAAGGACAAGACAGGTTATCTGCCTGTTGGAACTTATTCCACCTTCGGTAAATCGACAGGATGGGACCACCTTTTACTAGTAGTCAAGAGAAGGCGGACTCTTTGCTGAACACTTTGATACCAAAAATGCAAGTTCCGGATCGAAGGGAACCCCTCCTTGGCTGAGCTGCTAAGAACTGTGCGACAAAACTGTCAGTGGTGACAATAAGGCAGGAGGAGGTGCATTTCCTACTTAAATCGCTTGACCACAAGAAAAGGCTGTGGGCCCAGACAAGTTGAGCCCATGATTGGTTTGAGAAGATGTGCAGGACAGTAGAGCACTTCTAACTCGCCATCTTCAGCACTGCCTAGTAGTACAGTGTAAATGACCTCTCTGTGTAAAGAGGGCAAATGTTGTCCCTGTCCAAAAACGAAGAGCAGAGCAGAAATCAGCAACTACAGACCGTGTCACTCCTTGTCAATCCATGTAAGTATCCTTGAGACAATAATCTCAAGACAAATGACCAGAGGTTTTTTGAATACACTCACTACTTTGTGATCGTCAATACTGCTTCAGGAAAGGTTTACCTGCTGCTGATCTGTTGTTTAAACACCTATCTACTAAGTGGCACAGTCACTGGATGAATCCAAAAGTCAGCTGTGTGTAGCACTGGACATTGCTGGCGCTTTCGACCGGGTGTGGCACCAGGCCTCTTAGCAAAACTTCAAGCATGGGAATTGCAGGCTCTATGCTATGTCTCATCAGTGATTACCTTCATGGTAGATCTCTAAGTGTAGTTATCATGGAAACAGAATCAGCAAAAAAGCATCCTATTGGGGCGCGAGTGTTCCAAAGGAAGCGTTGCTGGGTCCATTGTTTTGGAATGGTCTACTTCAACGACCTTCTTCATATCATCCAGAATCACATGCATATGCAGACGCGTACACTGACATTCACTTATCCAAGAGAAAGAATGCAGCTGCTCAAGCTACATCAATCACCAGCTGTGAGCTATATCAGCTTGGGGAAATAGATGGGGCAAGTAACATTTGCACCTGAGAAAACGCAAATGATGTTAGTCTCTAGGCACCATGATGGTAATGCGGTGCATAGTAGGATGAATGGAGGATGTTGGCACCTGGAGAAGAAGATTGATTCTTTGGGGGAAATTTGACTCCAAACTAACCAGGAAGAACCATGTATAAAAAAAAAAATCTTGGCAAACAAGGCAGCCTGGAAGGCTTACAGCACTTTGCCGTATTCCCCATCTGCTGCTATGACAGTAGGGGTTTGAAGGATCCTGTATGAGGCACAAAGTACGCTCGGCACCTTGAGTATGCTCCATTTCTTTGGTTTGCCTGCCCCCCCCCCTCTCATCTGCGATGCTTGACAGGTAGAGAAACAGAGCAAGGACGTCTCATCTCTCGCCGGGACCCATCCTGGATAGATCTGTCATTTCAGCAGAGCCTTCAAACATAGGAGGGATGTGGGGGCCTTACTGTTATGATACAAAGGCCAATATTGTCATAATACCACACTTGGATCACTTCGAGGACAGCGATGAAACAAGCTTTTATGCCACAAGACGGGCAGAAAGGCAGGCAACTTCACTCTGGCTGTACTTCTCCAGAGACTATCACTCCATCTGAGATCATACATACCCAGGATGACTCGAGTATGGAACACATTCGTTGACAGCATAATAATGTCCACGCAGGATAATGTCAGTTGATCATCAAATGAAAATGCTGGCCACTGATGCTCCACTTCATCCTGTTTCCTACTGTATGTCTCATCACAATATAAATGCTTTCAAAATGAGCTGATGTAGGTAACAGCTCTTAGCTTGCCAATAAAGTTAGGAATCCTTAACCTGTAAATAGCTGTCAATAAAGCTAGGGATCCTAACCTTGTCAAACCCTGTGTAAAAAAAAAAAAAAAAAAAAAAAAAAAAAAAAAGAGAGAGAGAGAGAGAGAGAGAGATGGAGGACACACCTGGAGAGGAGAGCGAAGATTGAGGGGAGAGCAAGAGAGAGAGAGAGTTAGAGGAGAAGAGAAGAGAGGAGAGAGAGAGGAGAGAAGAGAGAGAGGAGAGTCAGATGTTACTTCTACGAGGAGCTGTGTGAGAGAGAGAGAGAGAGAGAGAGAGAGGAGAGAGAGAGGAGAGGACAGTCAGATGTTACTTCTATGAGGAGCTGTATGTTGTGAGGAGAGAGAGAGAGAGATAGAGAAAGAGATACCGTCTTGATGTTGCTTCTACAACGAGCTGTTGTGTGTGAGTGAGATGAGAGAGGAGAGAGAGAGAAACAGTCAGATGTTACTTCTACGAGGAGGCTGTGTATGTGTGTCAGTGGAGTGAGAGAGATAAGAGAGAGAGAGAGAGGAAGAGAGAGGAGAAAAGAGAGAGAGCGAGAGTGAGAGAGAGAGAGAGAGGTGACCTCTACGCCTTACCTCGCCAGCCAGTAACCAATCAAAGAGTAGTTCGCAGCATGGACATTCATAGAGGTAGTTCGCAGCATGGACAATCAAGAGTAGTTCGCAGCGATGGACCAATCAAAGAGTAGTTCGCAGGCGTGGACAATCAAAGAGGTAGTTCGCATGCGTAGACAATCGAAGGGTAGTGCGCAGCGTAGACAATCGAAGGGAGGTAGTTCACAGCGTGGACAATCAAAGGGTAGTTTTGCAGCGTGGACATTCAAAGAGGTAGTTCGCAGCGTAGACAATCGAAGAGGTAGTTCTCAGCGTGGACAATCAAAGAGGTAGTTTGCAGCGTGGACAATCAAAGAGGTAGTTGATAGCGTGGACAGTCAAGAGGGTAGGTTTCGCAGCGTGGACAATCAATGATGTAGTTTGCAGGTGGATCAAATCAAAGAGGTAGTTCACAGCGTGACATCAAAGAGGGAGTTTGCAGCGTGGACAATCAAAGAGGTAGTTCGCAGCGTAGACAATCGAAGAGGTAGTTCGCAGCGTGGACAATCAAAGAGGTAGTTTGCGGTGGACAATCAAAAGAGGTAGTTTGCAGCGTGGACAATCAAAGAGGTAGTTCGCAGTGTGGACAACCAAAGAGGTAGTTTTGCAGCGTGGACAATCAAAGAGGTAGTTCGCAGGGTAGACAATCGAGGGTTAGTTCGCAGAGTGGACAATCAAAGAGGTAGTTTGCAGCGTGGCAATCAAAGAGGTAGTTCGCAGCGTGGACAATCAAAAGATGTCGTTCGCAGCATGGACAATAGAGAGGTAGTTCGCAGCAGCGTGGACAATCAAAGAGGTAGTTCGCAGCGTTAGACAATCAAAGAGGTAGTTCGCAGCGTTAGGTCAATCAAAGAGGTAGTTCGCAGCGTAGACAATCAAGAGGTAGTTTCGCAGCTGTGGACAATCAAAGATGGTAGTTCGCAGCGGTGGACAATCAAAGCAGGAGTTCGCAGCATCGACAATCAAAGAGGTAGTTCGCAGGCATGCCCACAATCAAAGGAGGTAGTTCGCGATAGACAAACAAAGAGGTAGTTGCAGCTGGGCAATCGAAGAGGTAGTTCGCAGCGTGGCAATCAAAGAGGTAGTTCGCAGCGTGGACAATCAAAAGAGGTAGTTCGCAGCAATGGACAAATCAAAGAGGTAGTTTCGCAGCGTGGACAATCAAAGAGGGAGTTTCGCCAGCGTTAGACAATCAAAGCGGGTAGTTCGCGCATGGACATTCAAAGGGTAGTTTGCAGCATGGACAATCAAGACGGGTTAGTTCGGCAGCGTGGACAATCAAGAGGTAGTTCGCAGCCGTAGACAATCAAGAGGTAGTTCGCAGCATGGACAATCAAGAGGAGTTCCGCAGAGCAGTTGGACAATCAAAAGAGGTTGTTCGCAGCGTGGGACATTCAAGAGGTAGTTCGCAGGTGGATCATCAAAGAGGTCAGTTGCAGCGTAGAAAAGCAAAGAGGTAGTTCGCAGCGTGGAAATCAAAGAGGTAGTTCCGCCAGCCGCTCTTGGAAATCAAGAGGTAGTTTGCAGCGTTAGACAATCAAAGAGGTTAGTTCGCAGCATGGACAATCAAAGAGGGTAGTTAGCGCATGGACAATCAAAGAGGTTAGTTCGCAGCTTGGACAATCAAAGAGGTAGTTTCGCGCATGGACAATCAAGAGGTAGTTAGCAGCATGGACAATCAAAAGGTGTTTGCAGCGTTGGTCAATCTAAGAGATAGTTCGCACAGCATGGACATCAAAGAGGTAGTTCGCAGCATGGACAATCAAAGAGGTAGTTCGCAGCATGGGACAATCAAAGAGGTATGTTCGCAGCATGGACAATCAAAGAGGGTAGTCGAGCGGGGACAATCAAACTCCTTTTATGAGCATAGAGTGTAGTTGTGTTTAGGTTGTTAACATCCTACCAACAAACATAAACTGAAAGTATACACAAATAAAATTATTTGATTTAGATATTAACGAGAAAAAAATCAAAAATTTGAATAAATAAAAACCAAATGATTTTTTTTTCATTAACACTGACAGTTTCCCACTGAGACATGGTGGACCGAACATGGTGACCCGACATGGTGACCCGACCCGCATGGTGACCCGACATTGGTGACCAAAAAGAAGAATGCTTTCATTCATCATTTCACTTCATCAAAACCCTGGGTCCCTTTCTAGAGGTGTGCCTACACTAGTTAAAAAAAACTGCCAACATATTAACACTCCAACCACGGGTGGGGTTTGAACCCGCGGTCAGAGAGTCTCAAAATTAAACACTCCTCTATCAGGACGCGTTGTTGATTTGGTTGCCGTACTTTCCTCAATAAACTACTTACCACCTTGTTGCAAATATTCCACCTCCATGTTTCAAGTCTAGATAACTGGTTTCCCTTAGTTCCCTTCAAAAATGTTACTGTGGCCCGCTGTACAACATGAACGTTCGGATAGAAAACCCAACTTATCTTCAAGTATTGTAGCCAGGTAATGGTGTTGGGAATGAGGTTAAATTTCTCGGTCTCTGGTTCTCCATGGAGAGACTGGCAAACAAAGCAACGACTAGGCTGTCCATTGCTATCCCAAAGCTTTGTAGCAGTTGTCCTGATGCTTGAAGAGGATAGATTAACACAATGATCCACTGGACTGATGAAATCCAGAAGAAGTAATGGGATATCGTGGTTGTCGATGAGCCTGTCTCAGAATATTTATTGCAGCATCAGTAAAGGTGATAAAGAGGGCTTAAACATTGAAGGAAGTTATATGTGTTTTGTTTTTGACACTGGGTAGGAAAACGCGAGAGGTCACCTGAGTGTTTAAGACGGCCATGGCTGATGGTGCCTATAAGGTCTGAGAGGTACCTGTTAAGGTGGCTAGCTAATCTGTGTGGTGCTCTCCCTATGCTCGAAGTGATGGGATGTGGTATAGGAGAGATTATACCTGTGCTAACGCTCAATTACTTTGGTTTTGTTTTCAGGGTAGACGATCACAGACTATCCCACACGTTTCGCCCATCAGGGATTGTGATCCACCTTCGGTAGTGCCATTTATGGGGAATTCCATACTGTTAGTAAGTGTTAGTGATGTAGTGACCTCCGGGGTCCTTGGATAAAGAAACAGTTGTAAATGTATATAGCAGGATAAGTAAATAGTTGGTAGTAGGCAAAATATCTTTTCTGCGACACTTTCTGGATCTTCTGATTTCGTATAGTATGCAAAGTTACTTAAACTTTAAGTTTAAGGAGGTGCACGACGGACTTAGGTAAAATTATCCATATAGCAAGAGATCGGTTGAAAATCAATTAGATGTGGTTGTGGTCTATGACTACCGCGTTACATTAATATTCTGTAACTTGCTGATGTTACCTTGATGGGTCCTTCACCTCCCTTTACCCCGGAAGGGGTGTGAGGAGACAGTATGGTAAGTTATATATATATATATATATATATAAATATATATTGTATATATATATTATATTTATATATATATATAATTAAATATATACATATTTAGATTTCGCAGAACAGGCCGAAAGTATTCTCAAACAATAATCTCAGATCGAAGGGAGATTCGACCTACCAACCTTGGAACAAGGTACTCCGTGCCTCTACCACGTACCACACTGGTGCAAATACCTTGGCGCCCAGCGAACGCTAGAAAGTTTTGGCCCAAGGCAGCCAGCACTTCAGGCAGATAAGCAAAGGGTTGGAGAGGGGGTGGAAATCCTTAGCCTCAGGTACTCTTTCACACTTCTGAGGTGCATCATCAGGAGCTATGCAATATTGCAAGGAGGAGCAACTGAAGGAAATGAGGATATGTTTTCTTCAGAGTAGAGCAGTAGGAGGGGTGACACCAGCTCAGCTTCTCTCAGAATGTGAGAGGCACAGGGGTCCTCCTTAACACCCATACCCTCCACCCTCCAACCCCCACCACCTGTTCCTCACTAACGCCCACCCCTCCACCCTCCCCACCCCACCCACCGTCTCTCTTAACACCCAACCCGCCTCCCTCCCCACCCCATCACCGGTCCTTTAACACACACCCCTCCACCCTCCCCGCATCTCCCACGGTCCTCCTTAAACGCCCACCCCTCCACCCTCCCCACCCCACCACCGGTCCTCTTAACACCCACCTCCACCATCCCCACCCCACACACCGCGCCGGTCCTCTTAACGCCCACCCTCCACCCTCCCACCCCACCTCCGGGTCTCTTAAAACACCCCTCTCCACCTCCCGCCTCACTCACGTCATTTTAACACCCACCCCTCCACCTCCCCCCTGACCCCATCACCGGTCCTCTAAACACCACCCCTCCACCATCCCACCCCACCCATCCAGGCCTCTTAAAACACCACCTCTCCACCCATCCCTGCCCACCCACCTGGTCTCTTAACTCCCTCCCCTCACCCTCCCCGGCCACAACCCACGGTTCTCTAAACACCAACCCGCTCAACCCTCCCCCGCCCCACCCACCAGTCCTTCTTATCACCCACCGCCCCACCACCGGTCCTCTTAACACCCACCTCCACCCTCCCCGCCCACCCAATATAGGGGTAGACAAGGCCACAATTTATAAGATAAGAAAGCGGAAAACAGGAAAATAGGATGGTATTTATATGCAGCTTTTCCTAGTCGCTGAGAACAGTCATGTGACATAGGAGAATATGTTGCAATAAAGGATAATACATATACAGAATGAATGCACTTGTTCATCATTTTAAAAGCCGTATGTCTCGGCTTTTAGAATGTCCCAGGAAATACTCGGAAGTATCTCTTCATATATTCCTACATACTCCCTACCAATATTCTCAGTATCGATTAATATGCCTGTATTATTTATGCATCTTCTATAACATTCCCTTAATATCCCTATATTATTCCAATTTTCGAATATCTATACTCCACTGACAGCCGAATCTGTAATACACTGGGCTAGTTGCAGTCACCATGTTGCAATCACCACGTTGCAATCACCACGTTGCAATCACCACGTTGCAATCACCATGTTGCAATCACCATTTTGCAATCACCATATTCCAATCACCATGTTGCAATCACCATATTCCAATCACTATGTTGCAATCACCACGTTGCAATCGCCATATTCCAATCAGGTTGTATCACACGTTGCAATACCATGTTGCAATCACCATATTCCAATCACCATGTTGCAATCACCATGTTGCAATCACCATGTTCCAATCACCATGTTGCAATCGCCATATTCCAATCACCATGTTGCAATCACCATATTCCAATCACTATGTTGCAATCACCACGTTGCAATCGCCATATTCCAATCACCATGTTGCCAATCACACGTTGCAATTCACCATGTTGCAATCTCCACGTTGCAATATCACCATGTTTGCAATCACCGGTTGCAATCACCATTTTTCCAATCACCATGTTGCATTACCATGTTGCAATCCCACGTTGCAATAACCATGGTTCAATCACGATGTTGCAATAACCTTGTTGGCAATCACCAATATTCCAATCACCATGTTGCAATACCAGTTGCAATCACCATGTTGCAATCACCATATTCCAATCACCATGTTGCAATCACCATATTGCAATCACCATGTTGCAATCACCATATTCCAATCACCATGTTGCAATCACCATGTTACAATCACCACGTTGCAATCACCTTGTTTCAATCACCATGTGGCAATAAACCATTGTTGCAATCACCTATTCCAATCACCCATTAGTTGCATCACATATTGCAATCACCATGTGGCAATCACCATATTCCAATCACCATGTTGCAATCACCATATTGCAATCACCATGTTGCAATCACCATGTTGCGATCACCCATGTGTACCTTTGTATGCCTGAACTTTAGTAGGTTTTGGGACCTCAAGAAGCAACAGCATCCCCCTCCCTCCGACATCCTAGGTGTGAAACAGACACGTGGCCGCCATGATGCATCTCTGCCTGAATAAACTCACTGCCTACTTATTAACTATTAATTTTACATATATTGATATATTTCCATCTACTCTTTACAACCATTAACCCTTGTGTACCTGTAAAAAATACGATATAGTAGACAAACATACCCGAGCGTTACATAACGTAGGTACCATTCACGACGACGTTACATGATTATCTGATGCCCAGACATGGTCAACGTCACGGAGGATCATTGAGGCTCCATGGTATAATGAGCAATCTGAGATTGTGTGTATACATTGTATGTTGAAGGTTGTGCACAATAAACGGCCTTATTTAAATTCTTTCTACTAGCGAACTAACAATTAATCATAAGTTTTCGTTCTTGAATTCGGCATTACCATGTTATATAAAAAGTTTGTATTTAATGGTATTGATCTTCATCGCTTTAGGGCCGTGAGGTTGTCCTGCGCACACACTCCTTGGTTGAGAGGCCTTCTGCGCAGATGGATTTTTCACATGATGGGCGCAGGGAACTACAAGAAGGCGATCAACACCCTCCCGCCCCACCACCGGTCCTCTAACCACCCACCCATCAACCCTCCCCGCCCCACCCTCCAGTCCTCTTAACACCACCGCCCCACCACGGTCCTCTTAACACCCACCCCTCCCCCCCCCGCCCCACCAATAGGGCGTTAGACAAGGCCACCAAATTTATAGAAAGCGGAAAACAGGAAAATAGGAGGTATAATAGCAGCTTTTCCTAGTCGCTGAGAACAGTCATGTGACATAGGAGAATATGTTGCAATAAAGGATAATACATATTCAGAATGAATGCACTTGTTCATCATTTTAAAAGCCGTATGTCTCGGCTTTTAGAATGTCCCAGGAAATACTCGGAAGTATCTCTTCATATATTCCTACATACTCCCTACCAATATTATCCAGTTATTTTTTTAAAAAAAAAATCGATTAAATGGCCTGTATTATTTATGGCTTCTTCTATAAACATTCCCCTTAATATCCCTATAATATTCCAATTTTCGAATATACTATAACACCATGACAGTCCGAACTCTGAATAACTGGGTAGTTTGCAAGTCACATGTTGCAATCGCCACGTTGCAATCACCACGTTGCAATCACCACGTTGCAATCAACCATGTGCAATCACCATTTTGCAATCACCATATTCCAATCACCATGTTGCAATCACCATATTCCAATCACTATGTTGCAATCACCACGTTGCAATCGCCATATTCCAAATCACCATGTTGCTATCACAACGTTGCAATCACCATGTTGCAATCACCATATTCCAATCACCACGTTGCAATCACCACGTTGCAATCACCACGTTGCAATCACCATGTTGCAATCACCCAGTTGCAATCCCATATTCCAATCACCATGTTGCAATCACCATATTCCCAATACATATGTTGTCAATCACCACGTTGCAATCGCCATATTACATTCATGTTGCTATTCACCGTTTGCAATCACCATGTTGCAATCACCATATTCCAATCACCATGTTGCAATCACCATGTTGCAATCACTATGTTCCAATCACCATGTTGCAATCGCCATATTCCAACCATGTTGCAATCACCATATTCCAATCACTATGTTGCAATCACCACGTTGCAATCGCCATATTCCAATCACCTTGTTGCACTCACACGTTGAATCACCATGTTGCAATCACCATGTTGCAATCACCATGTTGCAATCACCATGTTGCAATCACCATATTCCAATCACCATGTTGCAATCACCATGTTGCAATCACCACGTTGCAATAACCATATTCCAATCACCATGTTGCAATAACCATGGTGCATTCACCATATTTACATTCACCATGTTGCCAATCACCATGTTGCAATCCACTTTATTCCAATCACCATGTGGCAATCACCATATTCCATCACCTATGTTGCAATCACCATATTCCATTTTCCAACCCATGTTGCAATCACCCATGGTACAATCATCAAGTTGCAAATCACCTGGTTTTTTCAATCACCATGTTGCAATAACATGTTGCAAATCCACATATTCCAATCACCATGTTGCAATCACCATATGCAATCACCATGTTAGCAATCACCATATTCCATATCACCAGGTTGCAATCACCCATATTGCAATCACCCATGTTGCAATCACCATGTTGCGATCACCCATGTGTTCCGTTGTATGCCTCTGAAACTTAGTAGGGTTTTGGACCTCTAGAAATGCACAGCATCCCCTCCCTGCCGACATCCTAGGTGAACCAGACACGTGCCGCCATGTGCATCTCTGCCTGAATAAACTCACCTGCCTACTTATTAACTATTAATATTTACATATATTGATCATATTTCCATCACTCATTACAACCACTTAACCTTGTGTACCTGTAAACATACGATATAGTAGCACATAACCGGGTTACATAACGTGGTACCATTCACGACGGACGTAACATGATTTCTGATGCCCAGACACTGGTCAAACGTCACTGGAGGATCATGAGGCTCCATGGTATAATGAGCAATCCTGAGATTTTGTGTAACATTGTTGTTTAAGGTTGTGCACAATAAACGGCCTATTTAAATTCTTTCTACAAGCGAACTACAATTAATCATATAGCTTTCTCGTTCTGAAATCGGCAGTACCATGTTATATAAAAAGTTGTAATAATGGTATTGATCTCATCGCTTTAGGGCCGTGAGGTTGTCCTGCGCACACACTCCTGGTTGAGAGGCCTTCCTGCGCAGATTGATTTTTCACAAGATGGCGCAGACTACAAGAAGGCGAGTCAACACTGTGTGCTTGATTTATGCGGGTGTAGTTAACACCTCGTCCACACAGGTTGCTTCTACCTTTGAGATTCGCGAACATAAGGCATT
Source organism: Cherax quadricarinatus (assembly GCF_026875155.1). Lineage (NCBI taxonomy): Eukaryota > Metazoa > Arthropoda > Malacostraca > Decapoda > Parastacidae > Cherax > Cherax quadricarinatus. The sequence continues at coordinate 13,514,176 of NC_069475.1, forward strand.
GGCTGTCAAGATTTTGTATGGAGTATCGCTAAACCAGGGGCTTACCGAATGATTCGTTAAGCTACCATCGGACGGCAGTGTATGAGCGCCTGGTGGGCACTATCAAGATGGCTGTGGTGGACGTTAATCGGCAATACGAGTTAGTTTAATTGAGTCGTGTTTGCGACACTACACTTGGGGTGACGGTACGTTAATAATGGACCTTCGAGCTGACGAGGCAGGACATACAGAAACGTTTTTGAATTGTTATGGTACAGTGCATCTGGCAACGGCAGGGTACCTGGGGTGGGATGGGGCGTGTACGCGGGCTGCCGGAGGGACGTTCACCTAAAGATGACTTGCATCATCCTTCGATTGTCATCTTGGACGACTTCCGGACTAAATGATGTGTATTATTAGGGGGCAGCGCATAGACTTGCAGGCTATGTGGCGCTTTGACCATATGGCAGCACAGTGTGAAGAGGCAGCAGCGACAACAGGATGCAGACAAGAAGGACGGAGCGAGGGCCTGACAGGAGGCGGGGCCTGCAGTGGGAACGCCTCTTGTAAGGGCCATAGTTATTCTTGGAACGAGGAGGTTGGAGAGGGAGTTTCCGATGGGGGCTCGAGCCATCATAATGCCTGTAGGCTCTACGGTCTCCGGTTACGGTGGAAGGGGAGACCAAGCTGAGTGGAGGAGAACGAGCAGGAGGATGATGGCTTTAGAGCTGTTGACGGAAGGTTTTTGGGAGCCGAGAGAGCCGGGGGATGATATTACAATCGGTGGTAGGAGCAGCGAGGAGAGTTGAGGACGAGAGGAGAGACAGCCAGGTGACTGCAGGTCGCCACTTCTATGGAAGTGTGACGTGGTCGAGGTGGCGGCGGAATTGCATTGTGAGGCATCCCCCGACCAGACCATGGATGCAGAGAGTGTTCGTCGGAAGAGGGCGGCAACGCACTCTAATTCCGATGATGTCTTGACACCGGCGCAGAGACTGGGGAAGAAACCGTGGGCCGACGTGGTGAGTGGAGGCACCACAGGTGTGTCCGGTCAGGTGTTCGACCGGGGGGGAATAGCGCTCACTGTGGTGAGCGTGGTGGGAAAAGTAGGAAGGCTGGTGACGTGTCTATGAAAGGAGTTACAGGGCAGCGTGTAAAACCCTTCAAGAAAGTTTCAGGTGTATGACTGTGAATGTAAATGGGTTGTGTATGAATGTGAAGCGTTTGTGGCTCCAGGGGTTTTTGAGGCATCATGCCATAGATATTGTATTCATGCAGGAGCATAACTTTAAGGCGGGTCGGGATTTGAATGTGGATGGATATCATGTGTTTGTGGAATATTCAGACCATTTGAAAGGTGGGGTTGGGATCCTGATTCGGGAGACGAGCCCATTTGTTGTAATTAGATGTGAGGGAGGGAAGGAGGGTAGGGTACTCTGGGTGGATGGATGGTGGAGAGGTGAGCGGCTGGTGGTGGTTTGTGTGTATGCGCCGGCGGAGCGTGATGTGCGGGTGAAGAATGAATTTGTGCATGATGTTTTGATTTATTATTTGCGATCTCTTCCTTTGGTAACAATCGTAGGCGGTGATTGGAATTGTATTGTAAGAAGAAAGGATGTGGAACCACGGGGGGCAGGGTGTTTTTTGGTTAGCCTAAGGGATCTTTTGCTGGGAGTGGGGTTAAGGGATGTTATTGGAGATGGGGACCTGATGGTTGAGCATACGTTTCATAGACAGGGTTATGCGGCTAGGCTAGATAGGTTATATGTGATGAGAAGTGTGCAGGTGGTGTGCGTGTGTACAGTAGATGCTGTATACATGGATCATAGAGCTGTTTATACGGACTTAACTTGGGCCAGCTTACCTAAGAGGTATCCAGGGTATTGGAAGTTAAATGTGAGCCTTCTTGGGGTGGAGGAGGTGGGGTTAGATTTTAGGACAATGTGGGAGGATTTGTAGGGAGAGGGTAGGGATGTGGGTGATTTGCTGGGGTGGTGGGATGGGGTAGCTAAGGAGAGGATCCGGCGGTTTTATGTGCAGTGGGGAAAGTACCAGGGTTGGATGACGCACGGATTGCAGCAGTATTTCGAGGGTAGGTTGCAAGGTTGTTATGAGAGGGGCATGCAGGCAGGGCAGTACCCCATGGAGGAAATCGAGTTGTTAAAAGGGAAGATTCGGGATTTACAGAATGACAGATTTGATGCGGTGAGAGTGCAGGGTGGATTTGAAGAGGCGGTGTGGGGTGATCACCCATTGGCCTGTGTGTTACGGTGACAGAGGCAGCGGCATATGGCTGTGGAAATTGATAGACTGGTGGTACATGAGGACTTAGGTGGATATAGCGTGGGACAGGAGTTAAGAACAACGGAGGCGATGAGTGATTACGTGGATAGGTGGTTAGGCAGAAATTTACTGAGTGTAGGGGTGGATGTGAGGGCTTTCAGGGATT
>NC_069475.1:13517103-13540259 GCF_026875155.1 Cherax quadricarinatus
GGGCCCCCATGCGGGGAAAACTAAGGGGAATTTCCCAAATTCCTTCTATCTTGTCCAACTGAGCCCATGGAAGTCATGAGATTATAAAGTCACTTAAAAAAACTCGGGGAAATCGTTCAGTCCCCCCTTTAAGACTGAGAGCCCCCATGCCTCTCGCTGTTTATTTCATTACTTTTTAACAAGTCACTGAAATAGCCCCTTCCCAAAAATACTCAAGCGGCAAGGGTTAAACTATACATAAAGGTGGGCCCCTAAATTTTAACAACTATATCCCAAATATCAAAATTTTCCATTGCTACCCAAAATATTGAAAAAAACTCTCACGGGAGATATATTATTTAAAAAAACGGCAAAAAAACATCTAACCCTGCCTTTGGGATTGGGAAAAAAAAAAGCACTAACATGCAATCTTTTAAAAAATGCTGATCTGCTTTACACGATTGGAAAAAAAGGAAATACCCACTGGAAATTTTTATTGCCCTAAAAAAAAGCTTTTGGACACAGTGGACCACAGCATCCTTCAAAAACTTGCCATTATGGTAAAAGGGGCCAGCGCTTGCATTTTAAAAAACTTCCCTTCCCCAAAGGGTACGTATGTCCCCTTAAAGACCGCATCAACAGCCAGTTTGATACTGGATTTCCCGCGGGGAAAGTGCCTTGGCCCCTGTTTCCTATATAATAATGATCTTCCAAACGACCAACACCGAACCCCATTCTTTTTGCTGCGAAGCTTATGTCACTCTCCCCTAATCTTGCCACCTAACCCCATTGTTAATGGGAGCGATCAAAATATCGACTTGGATGACAACCCAATAAACTTACGCTTAACATGACAAAACTACTTTATGTTTGGTAGCAGAGCAGGAGAGCCAAATTAACATTAAGATCGACAACACTCAATTGCCAGGCATAATGAGGGGAAATTCCAGGGGGTATACCCCGACAACAAATGAATTTGCACCATATCCAACACATAACCAAAAAAGTATCCAAAACGGTTGGGATCTCTCCCAAAAATCGTACTAGGCCGCAAAAAAGCCCTTCTCACATATACCATTCCTTTTAATCCATACTACCTATGCTATCTGGCTTGGGGTTCAACTGCAGCAAACACCTAAAACCCAAAAATAACCCAACAAAAGCCCCAGTAAAAATAATCACTAATCCATCCCTGGCAACCCAAACCCCCCCACTCTTCTAGATTAAACTTTTCTCCCTGTTCAGTACATCCCACTTATACTGTCAGCTTAACGGACCTTAAAATTTCCAATATTAACCTTGACCTAAAAAAGCTTTCTTGATGTTGCGACAGAACCCCAGGCACAACCCAGACCAACATCTCTATGAATTCCCCGTGTTTAGTTAAAAATTTAAAAAATTAAAGTAATCAAAGGCCTAAATTTTGGAAAAAATACCTGAAAATTCTAAAAAATGCAGACACATTCATCACCCTTTAAAATAGATCAGAAAAAAAATCTTATCTTCCCTGATAACCCTGTCAACTAATTACATAATACCACCCGGTGGTTAACACTTCACTCATCACCATTTGACCATAAACAGAAAATTTAATCCAAATTTAAAATAATGAATCTTAAAGTCATAAGTTTGGGCCCGGTACTCCAATACTATGTACTGTGCCAAAACAAAAGCATTCCATTTCTAAAAACCCCAAACTGTATTTTGTCACTTACCATAATCCAAATTACCTCTAATTTTTGTAATTTTTTTAAAAATTAAGTTTTTTTAAATCTGCCCCAAATGCCCCGCCTGCTAGGTGTTCTTGTGGTATCTCTGTAATTATTATTTTATTGTAAACCCACAATAAACCCAAATTCTGTAAAACCCGCATTTTAAACCCCTTTAGAAATAAACTTTGAATTGAACCATCAAGCCCACACCCTCGATCCACAACAAGTCCAGATAAACCCTCCCCCCTCTTGCATACCCCCATACACTTTTCCCACACTTTTATCCTGTCCACCCCCATTTTTTAAGTACGTTCCATCCCCCAAATCTCTCTTCCCCAAAATTCCTAAAACCAGTAATTTTTATTTTTCCACATTTAATCTTAATTGGTAACCCCCCCGAAATTTTCAAAAAAATTCCAACCCCATTAAATCCTCAGCGTTTGAGGTATTTCGTTATCCTGACCCTATTATTCCCTGCCTCCACTTCCCATTCCCAACCACCCCCATACACGCTTCCACCTTTCTATAGAAAGGGTCTGTTAAAAAAGGCAAAAACAATTTAGCAGGGACAACCTGCCCAAACCCCCCCATGGTACCCCTTCCCCAAAATTTTTCCCTTTTCTTGTACCCCACCTCCCACCTTTAAAAATGTCTCTGCCCCAAAGCCCCTCCTCCCAAAAAACCCTTTCCCCCTTAATTATACCACAACACCTCAGTTCTACATATCATACGCCGCCTGCCCAAACTAAAAGCTAAGACACCCCCCCCCGTTCCCCTCCCGACCCCTTCCCCAAAATTCTTTATAATTATGTACATCAACTCATCCCCCCCAGAACTCCTTTTTGTCCTCTAACAATCATCTATCCACCAACTTTAGCCTTTTTCCAATATTTTTTGAAAAATCTTTAATCACCACACAGCAATGATATTATCCTAAAGTCCGCACCTGTCTTGTCGCTTACCTTTTGGCACTAAAACACAATCGCAGTTCCTTGCAGCTGCCCATCCTTCCCTCTCTTTTATTTGTGTTCATTAGTTCTACTTTAAAAAGGACTTCAACTCATTCCAATGGCTCACATAAAACTCGCAGGGCAAGCCATCCAAACCTGGTGCCTAGCCTCATGCCATCCCTCCTAAAGCCCTCCAACCCCCTCCCCCTTTTTCAATATCCCCCCCAAAGCCATGCGATCACTGCCACTTAGCACACTAGATACGTTCTCCCCAATCCCTGAAAGCCCTCACATCCACCCTACACTCAGTAAATTTTGCCTAACCACCTATCCCCGTAATCATCATCGCCCGTTGTTCTTAACTCCTGTCCCACGCTATATCCACCTAAATCCTCATGTACCACCCGTCTATCAATTCCATAGCCATAGCCGCTGCCTCTGTCACCGTTAACACACAGGCCCAATGGGTGATCACCCCACACCGCCTCTTGAAATCCACCCTGCACTCTCACCGCATCAAATCTGTCATTCTGTAAATCCCGAATCTTCCCTTTTAACAACTCGATTTCCTCCATGGGGTACTGCCCTGCCTGCACGCCCCTCTCATAACAACCTTGCAACCTACCCTCGAAATACTGCTGCAATCCGTGCGTCATCCAACCCTGGTACTTTCCCCACTGCACATAAAACCGCCGGATCCTCTCCTTAGCTACCCCATCCCACCACCCCAGCAAATCACCCACATCCCTACCCTTTCCACAAATCCTTCACATTGTCCTAAAATCTAACCCCCCACCTCTCCACCCAAGAAGGCTCACATTTAACTTCAATACCCTGGATACCTCTTAGGTAAGCTGGCCCAAGTCAAGTCCGTATAAACAGCTCTATGATCCGTGTATACAGCATCTACTGTACACACGCACACCACCCGCACACTTCTCGTCACATATAACCTATCTAGCCTAGCCGCGTAACCCTGTCTATGAAACGTATGCTCAACCATCAGGTCCCCATCTCCAATAACATCCCTTAACCCCACTCCCAGCAAAAGATCCCTTAGGCTAACCAAAAAATACCCTGCCCCCCGTGGTTCCACATCCTTTCTTCTTACAATACAATTCCAATCACCGCCTACGATTGTTACCAAAGGAAGAGATCGCAAATAATAAATCAAAACATCATGCACAAATTCATTCTTCACCCGCACATCACGCTCCGCCGGCGCATACACACAAACCACCACAGCCGCTCACTCTCCACCATCCATCCACCCAGAGTACCCTACCCTCCTTCCCTCCCTCACATCTAATATACAACAAACGGGCTCGTCTCCCAATCAGGATCCCAACCCCACCTTTCAAATGGTCGAATATTCCACAAACACACGATATCCATCCACATTCAAATCCCGACCCGCCTTAAAGTTATGCTCCTGCATGAATACAATATCTATGGCATGATGCCTCAAAAACCCCTGGAGCCACAAACCCTTCACATTCACACACAACCCATTTACATTCACAGTCATACACCTGAAACTTTCTTGAAGGGTTTTACACGCTGCCCTGTAACTCCTTTCATAGACACGTCACCAGCCTTCCTACTTTTCCCACCACGCTCACCACAGTGAGCGCTATTCCCCCCCCCCCGTCGAACACCTGACCGGACACACCTGTGGTGCCTCCACTCATCACGTCGGCCCAGGGTTTCTTCCCCAGTCTCTGCGCCGGTGTCAAGACATCATCGGAATTAGAGTGCGTTGCCGCCCTCTTCCGACGGACACTCTCTGCATCCATGGTCTGGTCTGGGGATGCCTCACAATGCAATTCCGCCACCACCTCGACCACGGTCACCACTCCCATAGAAGTGGCACCTGCAGTCAGCTGGCTGTCTCTCCTCTCGTCCTCACTCTCCTCTGGTCCTACCACCGATTGTATATCATCCCCGGCTCTCTTCGTCTCCAAACCTTTCCGTCAACTGCTCTAAAGCCACATCCTCTGCTCGTTCTCCTCCACTCAGCTTGGTCTCCCCTTCCACCTAAGCGGAGACCGTAGAGCCTACAGGCATTGATGGGCTCGAGCCCACCATCGGAAACTCCCTCTCCACCTCCTCGTTCCAAGAATAACTATGGCCCTTTACAGGCGTCCCTCTGGCAGGCCCCGCCTTCCTGTCAGGCCCTCGCTCCGTCCTTCTGTCTGCATCCTGTTGTCGCTGCTGCCTCTCACACTGTGCTGCCATATGGTCATAAGCGCCACATAGCCTGCAAGTCTTGCGCTGCCCTGAATAATACACAATCACTTGAGTCCGGAAGTCGTCCAAGATGACAAGCGACAGGATGAGGCAAGTCATCTTTAGGTTGAACGTACCCTCCGGCCAGCCGGCGTACGCCCCATCCACCCAGGTACCTGCCGTTGCCAGATGCACAGTACCATAACGTTCAAAAACGTTCTGTATGTCTGCCTCGTCAGCTTCGAAAGGCTCCTTACGTACCTTCACCCAAGTGTAGTGTCGCAACACATCAATTAAACTAACTCGTATTGCCGAGTTTACGTCCACACAGCCATCTTGATAGTGCTCCACCAGGCGCTCATACACTGCCGTCGATGGTAGCTTAACGAATATTCGGTAAGCCCTGTTTAGCGATACTCCATACAAATCTTGATCAGCAATGCCTTATGTGTCGCGAATAATCAAAGGTAGAAGCACCTGTGTGGACTGAGGTGTAACTACACCCCCACTAAATAAAAACACAGTGTTGACTCGCCTTCTTGTAGTCTGCGCCATCGTGTGAAAATATCAATCTGCGCAGGGAAGGCCTCTCAACAGGAAGTGTGTTGCGCCAGGACTAACCTCACGGCCCTAAAGCGATGAGATCAATACCATTATTACAACTTTTTATATAACATGGTACTGCCGATTTCAGAACGAGAAAGCTATATGATTAATTGTAGTTCGCTTGTAGAAAGAATTTAAATAGGCCGTTTATTGTGCACAACCTTAAACAACAATGTTACACAAAATCTCAGGATTGCTCATTATACCATGGAGCTCATTGATCCTCCAGTGACGTTTGACCAGTGTCTGGGCATCAGAAATCATGTTACGTCCGTCGTGAATGGTACCACGTTATGTAACCCGGTTATGTGCTACTATATCGTATGTTTACAGGTACACAAGGTTAAGTGGTTGTAATGAGTGATGGAAATATGATCAATATATGTAAATATTAATAGTTAATAAGTAGGCAGGTGAGTTTATTCAGGCAGGGATGCACATGGCGGCACGTGTCTGGTTCACCTAGGATGGTCGGAGGGAGGGGGATGCTGTGGCTTCTTGAGGTCCAAAACCCTACTAAGTTCAGGCATACAAAGGTACACATGGGTGATCGCAACATGGTGATTGCAACATGGTGATTGCAATATGGTGATTGCAACATGGTGATTGGAATATGGTGATTGCAACATGGTGATTGCAATATGGTGATTGCAACATGGTGATTGGAATATGGTGATTGCAACATGGTTATTGCAACATGGTGATTGGAACAAGGTGATTGCAACGTGGTGATTGTAACATGGTGATTGCAACATGGTGATTGGAATATGGTGATTGCAACATGGTGATTGAATTTATGTGATTTGCAAATGGTGATTGGGAATATGGTGATTGCAACATGGTGGATTGTGCAACATGTGATTGCAACATGGTGATTGGAATATGGCTGTTGCAATATGGTTATTGCCAAAACCATGGTTGGATTGGAACATGGTTATTGCAACGTGGTGATTGCAACATGTCCCCTCTTGCAACATGGAGATTGGAATATGGTGATTGCAACATGGTGATTGCAACATGGTGATTGCAACGTGGTGATTGCAACATGGTGATTGCAACGTGGTGATTGCAACATGGTGATTGGAATATGGCGATTGCAACGTGGTGATTGCAACATAGTGATTGGAATATGGTGATTGCAACATGGTGATTGGAATATGGCGATTGCAACATGGTGATTGGAACATGGTGATTGCAACATGGTGATTGGAATATGGTGATTGCAACATGGTGATTGCAACGTGGTGATAGCAACATGATTGGAATATGGCGATTGCAACGTGGTGATTGCAACATAGTGATTGGAATATGGTGATTGCAACATGGTGATGATTGGATAGAATATGGTGATTGCAAAATGGTTCGATGCAACATGGTGATTGCAACGTGGTGATTGCAACGTGGTGATTGCAACGTGGTGATTGGAATATGGTGATTGCAACATGGTGATTGCAACGTGGTGATAGCAACATGGTGATTGGAATATGGCGATTGCAACGTGGTGATTGCAACATAGTGATTGGAATATGGTGATTGCAACATGGTGATTGGAATATGGTGATTGCAAAATGGTGATTGCAACATGGTGATTGCAACGTGGTGATTGCAACGTGGTGATTGCAACGTGGTGATTGCAACATGGTGACTGCAACTAGCCCAGTGTATTACAGAGTTCGGCTGTCAGTGGTGTTATAGGATATTCGAAAATTGGAATATTATAGGGATATTAAGGGAATGTTATAGAAGATGCATAAATAATACAGGCATATTAATCGATACTGAGAATATTGGTAGGGAGTATGTAGGAATATATGAAGAGATACTTCCGAGTATTTCCTGGACATTCTAAAAGCCGAGACATACGGCTTTTAAAATGATGAACAAGTGCATTCATTCCGTATATGTATTATCCTTTATTGCAACATATTCTCTTATGTCACATGACTGTTCTCAGCGACTAGGAAAAGCTGCTATTATACCTCCTATTTTCCTGTTTTTTTTTTTTTTTTTTTTTTTTTTTTTTTTTTTTTTTTCCCCGGGCTTTCTTTAAATTTGGTGGCCTGTCTACCCTATATTGGGTGGGGCGGGGAGGGTGGAGGGGTGGGTGTTAAGAGGACCGGTGGGTGGGGCGGTGGGTGTTAAGAGGACTGGTGGGTGGGGGGGGGAGGAGTTTGAGGGGGGTGGGTGTTTAGAGGGACAGGTGGGTGGGGCTGGGGATGAGAGGGTGGAGGGGGTGGGTGTTTAAGAGACCAGTGGGTGGGGAAGGGAGGGTGATTGAGGTGGGTGTTAAGAGGATGGTGGGTGGGTTGGGGATGGTGGAGGGGTGGGTGTTAAGTGGACCCGGTGAGTGGGGCAGGGTCGAGGGTGGAGGGGTGGGTGTTATGAAGGACCGGTGAGTGAGGCGGGGAGGGTGGAGGGGTGGGTGTTCAGAGGAACCGGTGGGTGGGGTGGGGAGGGTGGAGGGGTGGGCGTTTAAGAGGACGGTGGGTGGGTATGGGGAGGGTGGATGGATGGGTTTTAAGAGGACCGGGTAGAAGTGTGGGTGGGGAGGGTGGAGGGGTGGGCGTTACGAGGACCGTGTGGTTGGGTGAGGGGGAGAAGGGTGGAGGGGTAGGGTGTTAAGAGGATGGGGAGTGGGGATGGGGAGGGTGAGGGGTGGGTGTTTAAGAGGACCGGTGGGTGGGGTGGGGGAGGGAGGAGGGGTTGGGCGTTAAGAGGACCGGTGGGGTGGGGTGGGGAGGGTGAGGGGATGGGTGTGTTAAGAGGACCTTGTGCTCTCACATTCTCTGAAGAGAAAGCGGAGCTGGTGTCACCCCGCCCTGCTCTACTTGAGAAAATTATCTCAATTTCCTTAGTTGCTCCTCTTGCAATATTGCATAGCTCCTGATGATGCACTCAGAAGTGTGAAAGTACCTGAGCTAAGGATTTCCACCCCCCTCTTCCACCCTTTAGCTTATCTGCCTGAAGGCTGGCTGCCTTGGGCCAAAACTTCTAGCGTTAGCTGGGCGCCAAGGTATTGCACCAGTGTGGTATGGTGGTAGAGCACTGAGTACCTTGTTCCAAGGTTTGTAGGTTCGAATCTCCTTCGATCTGAGATTAGTGTTTGTGAATACTTGGCCTGTTCTGCGAATTCTAAAATATGTATTATATATATATTAAATATATATTATATATATATATATATATATATATATTATATACTTACCCTCCGTCTCTAACACCCTTCCGGGGTTAAGGGAGGTGAAGGACCTCAGAGGTTAACAGACAGCAAGTTACAGAATATTAATGTAACGCGGTAGTCAGACCAAAACCACATCTAATTGATTTCAACCGATCTCTTGCTATATGGAATTATTTTACCTAAGTCGTCAGTGCACCCCATAAACTTAAGTTTAAGTAACTTTGCATTACTATACGAATCAGAAAGTTCCAGTAAGTGTCAGCAGAAAGATCATTTGGCTACTACCAAAAGATTTACTTATCCTGCATATTACATTTACACTGTTTCTTTATACTATGGACCCCAGGGACTAAATCACTAACACATACTAACAGTATGGAATTCCCCATAAATGGCACTACCGAAGGTGGATCACAATCCCTGATGGGCGAAACGTGTGGGATAGTCTGTGATCGTCTACCCTGAAAACAAAACCAAAGTAATTGAGCGTTAGCACAGGTATAATCTCTTCCTATACCACATCCAATCATTCGAGCATAGGGAGAGCACCCACAATTAGCTAGCCACTTAACAGGTACCTCTCAGACCTTATAGGCCCATTCAAGCCATGGCCGTCCTTAACACTCAGGTGACCTCTTTCGCGTTTTCCTACCCAGTGTCAAAAAACAAAAAAACATATAGCTTCCTTCAAATGTTTAAAGCCCTCTTATCACCTTTACTGATGCTGCAATAAATATTCTGAGACAGGCTCATCGACAACCACGATATCCCATTACTTCTTCTGGATTTCATCAGTCCAGTGGATCATTGTGTTAATCTATCCTCTTCAAGCATCAGGACAACTGCTACAAAGCTTTGGGATAGCAATGGACAGCCTAGTCGTTGCTTTGTTTGCCAGTCTCTTCACGGAGAACCAGAGACCGAGAAATTTAACCTCATTCCCAACACCATTACCTGGCTAAAATACGTTGAAGTTGGTTTTCTATCCGAGACGTTTCAGTGTTGTACTGCGGGCACAGTAACATTTTTGAAGGGACTAAGGGAAACCAGTTATCTAGACTTGAATCTTGGAGGTGGGAAGTACTTTGCAACAAGGTGGGAAGTATGTTATGGGAAGTACTGCATCACATCAACACGCGCTCTGACGGAGGAGTGTTAAGTTTTGAGACTCTCTGACCGCGGGTTCAAACCCCACCCGTGGTATGGAGTGTTAATATGTTGCAGTTTTTTTAACTATAGTGTAGGCACACCTCTAGAAAGACAGTGATGAAGTGAATGATGATGAAAGCATTTCTTCTTTTTTGGGTCACCATGTCGGGTCACCATGTCGGGTCACCATGTATCAGTGGGAAACTGTCGAGGTGTTAATGAAAAAAAAATAATTATGTTTTTATTATCAAATTTTGATTTTTTCTCGTTAATATCTAAATCAAAAATTTTATTTGTCGTATACTTTCAGTTTATGTATGTTGGTAGGATGTAACAACTAAACTACAACTACACTCTATGCTCATTAAAAGGAGTTTTGATTGTCCACGCTGCAAACTACCTCTTTGATTGTCTACGCTGTGAACTACCTCTTTGATTGTCCACGCTGCAACTACCTCTTTGATTGTCCACGCTGCAAAACTACCTCTTTGATTGTCTACGCTGTGAACTACCTCTTTGATTGTCCACGCTGCAAACTACCCCTTTGATTGTCCACGCTGCAAACTACCTCTTTGATTGTCCACGCTGCGAACTACCTCTTTGATTGTCCACGCTGCGAACTACCTCTTTGATTGTCCACGCTGCAAACTACCTCTTTGATTGTCTACGCTGCGAACTACCTCTTTGATTGTCCATGCTGCGAACTACCTCTTTGATTGTCCACGCTGCGAAACTACCTCTTTGATTGTCCACGCTGCAAACTACCTCTTTTGATTGGTTACTTGGCTGGCGAGGTAAAGGCGGTAGAGGTCACCTACCTCTCTATTCCCCTCTCTCTCTCTCTCTTCTCTCACTCTCTTCTCTCTCTCTCTCTCTCTCTCATCTCTCACTCCTAAACACTCAGCTCCTCGTAGAAGTAACATCTGACTGTCCCTCTCTCACTCACTCACACACTCAGCTCCTCGTAGAAGTAACATCTGACTGTCTCTCTCTCTTTCACTCAAACACTCAGCTCCTCGTAAAGTAACATCTGACTGTCTCTCTCTCTCTCTCTCTCTCTCTCACTCACACACTCGCTCCTCGTAGTAGAAGTAACATCTGACTGTCTCTCTCTCTCTCTCTCTCTCTCTCTCTCTCTCTCTCTCTCACTCACACAGCTCCTCGTAGAAGTAACATCTGACTGTCTCTCTGGGAGAAAAACTATCACCCCTCAGCACGTTTGGTGAGCAGAAATATACATCTTGTAACTTTGTGCAAGTCTCTTGACAGATCATTAGAGTTAGTGGTTTTTGACGTTTTCTAAGGTTGAGTTTCGTGAGACCTTGCGTATACGCACTGTTGTAGTCGGGGTTTGGAATTTGCTAAACGCAGTTCAGTAATAAGGAAATTTTTTTGCTTTATGTGGAGGACTTACTGGTTACAGACCGGACTGCGGGGGCTTGACCCCGGAACTCTCTATAGATATACTCCAGGTATACCAGTTTGGGTCGTTTTTGTCTCCTTCCTTGCCTGCACTGTGCTGGTTACACTGCTGTTTTGACCTTTATTGCCTGTTTCACTAACTGTTCTTCTGTTGTTCAAGAAACTGTAATTTGCCTTTTTGGGTCATAATGTTACTGTCATCTTAGTTTTCAGTCGAGTCTTAACAGAGCACACTCGCTCCTGGCGGGCCTGGAGCTGAGTCTCGACCTCTTGCAACCACAATTAGGTTAGTTATGTATTGTAGTCAGCTGGTCCAGTGGCAACGCGTCGGTCTGGCGTTTTGACTCTCGATCGCGGGTTTAACCCCAACCGTGGTTGGGCTTGTTTTGCAATCGTGTCATTACGATTTGTGAGTCATGTTACTAGGTGTAATTTAGGAAAATTTGGTAACTCACGAAATTAACACCTTTCCTTTGTTAAATAAAGATCAACAAAAATATAAATATTCATTCATCCCTAGTTCAGCCATCAAACTTTGGAAGCCCGGCCCCTGGACCCATTGTGTACCCCCTGTAATCTGTATAATACCTTTGTAATTGTAATGATTGGGGACTAACCTACCTGGAGTTCTTACCTTTGTAAATTGTGGTTTCATTACCTTTGTAAATTGTGAGTTCATTGCCTCTGTGGCTTGCTCAGCTACAAAATTTGAGGCCCAGTCCCTGACCATTATGTACCTCTGTAATCTTTTGACACCGCCCACAGGATGGGTATGGGGATGCATAATAAAATATTAAACTAAAACATTCAAGTTTATTCTCTATAAGGATTACAATGCTGAGTTTTACAGAAATTTGGTTATTGTGTGGTTTACATGTAGTAAAATTGTGATTACAGAGTGTACCACTAGAACGCTTAGCATGGCTAGGCATTTCGGGCAGACTTAGTTTTATTCTTAATTGTAAAATATTACAAATTATGAGGTAAGTTGGTATTATGGCTAAGTGACTAAATACTAGTTTGTGAGTTTAGCAATGTGAATGCTTTTGTTTTGGCACAGTACATAGTTTCAGTATTGGAGTATCACAGGATTCATTATTTTAAGACTGAGATTAATATTTCTGTTTATGGTCAAATGAGTGAGCGAGTGTAAGTGTGAACCACCAGGTGGTATTCCTGTAGTTAGTTGACGGGGTGTATCAGGGAGATAAGATGTTTTCTAATGGTAGTTTTGAAGGTATGAATGTGTCTGCAGTTCTAGAGTTCTCAGGTAGGGTATTCCAGATTTTAGGCATTTGACATTTCATTGAATTTTTGTAAAGGTTTAGTCGGACATGGGGAATGTCGTAGAGATGTTTGTGTCTGGTGTTATGCCTGTGGGTTCTGTCACAACTATCAAGAAAGTGTTTTAGGTTTAAGGTTGATATTGGAGTTTAAGGTCCTGTAGATGATAGACTGCACAGTAGTAAGTGTGGATGTACTGAACTGGGAGCAAGTTCAGATCTATGAAGAGTGGGGGGGTGTGTTGCCAGGGATGGGATTTAGTGATTATTCTTAACTGCGGGCTTTTTGTTGGGTTATTATTGGCTTTAGGTGTTTTTGCTGCAGTTGATCCCCAAGCACAAATAGCATAGGTGAGGTATGGATAAATAAGTGAGTGTATAGTGTGAGAAGGGCATTTTGCGGCACGTAGTATCGTATCTTGGAGAGGATCCCAACCGTTTTGGATACTTTTTTGGCTATATGCTGGATATGGGTGCTGAAATTCAGGTTGTTGTCAAGGTAAAGCCTAGGAATTTTCCCCCATTATTTCTGGTAATTAGAGTGTTGTCAATCTTAATGTTAATTTGTGCATCTCCTGCTCTGCTACCAAACATAATATAGTAGGTTTTGTCAGTGTTAAGCATAAGTTTATTGGCTGTCATCCAAGTCGATATTTTAATCAGCTCCTCATTCACAATGGTTTTTGAGGGTGGCAAGATTAGGGTGAGAGATGACATAAGTCGTGTCATCAGCAAAGAGAATGGGTTTCAGGTGTTGGGATACGTTTGGAAGGTCATTGATGTATATGAGGAAGAGCAGGGGACCAAGGACACTTCCTGCGGAACTCCAGTATCAAGTGGCCGTGTTGCTGATGCCGTGTCTTTAATGGTGACGTACTGATACCTATTAGTAATGTAAGATTTGAAAAAGCAAGCGCATGGCCCTCTTATACCGTAGTGATCAAGTTTGTGGAGTAGGATGTCGTGGTCTACTGTGTCAAAAGCTTTCCTTAGGTCAATAAAAATTCCTAGTGGATATTCCTTATTTTCCAATGCTGTGTAAAGCAGATCTAGCATTTTTATGATTGCATCATTAGTGCTTTTATTTTTCCTGAATCCAAACTGGCAGGGGTTGAGTATGTCTTGAGCCATTTATAAATGAATACAGTCTCCTGTGCACGAGTTTCTCAAAGATTTTGGATAGCAATGTAAGTTAGATATTGGCCTATAGTTGTTTAAGTCTGTAGGGTCACCACCTTTATGTATAGGTTGTAACCCTTGCCATCTTGAGTAGTTTCGGGAAGGTGCTAGTCTCTATTGACTTGTTAAAAAAGTAATGAAATAGCATGCGAAAGGACATGGGCCGCTCACTTGTACAGTAATGGTGGGACATGAGACATTTTCCCCGAGTTTATTTTTTAAGTGACTTTATGATCTCAATGACTTCCGTGGGCTCAGTTGGTGCAAGATAGAAGGAATTAGGGAAATTTCCATCTAGGTAGTCCCCGGCATGGGCATTGGTATGTGGGATTTTACTGGCGAGATTAGATCCTATGTTTGAGAAGAAGTCGTTTATCTTGTTAGCTGTGTCAGTGGGATGTAGTGGTGTTTCATTAGGTTTAGTTAGGACAATATTCTTGGTTTTTCTCAGTTTGTGGGTCCCTAGAATCTGAGTGTTTTCCAGGTCTTTTTTATATCTCCTCTAGTGTCTATGAATCTACTGGAGTAGTATAGTTGTTGGCTTTTTTTATCACTTTGGTGAGAGCTGATGAATAGTGTTTAAGAGTATCTTTGTGTATTAAGCCCTGACTATATTGCTTTTCATATTGGTGTTTCTTGTCAATGGATTTCAGAATGGTGCTGGTTAGCCATGGGCAACCAAGCCGTTTGTTTGTGATCTGTTTTGTTTTTATAGGACAATGTTTGTTGTATAGTCTAAGTAATTTGTTAAGAAAAATGTCTGTCCAGTCATCAATACCATTGGCCTTGGAGAATTCTGTAGGCCAATCAACAGTCTCTAGGTCAGCGTGCCTAAGTTTTTTTATTTTCTTGTTTATTTCGTTTTGTTTATATAAATGCTTGATTTTTGTTGTATTTAATACTTGTCTTCATCATTAGTTTGATTTTTTTATTTGTATTGTTTGTCTTACGACGATTTCCTTATTTTTTCTTCGTTGCTTCATTGCTTATTGTTTCTTTTTGTATATTATTATATTTTGGTCTTTATATTTTGTTTAGTGTCAATTGTATTTATTCTTTATCTTATATTGTTATGACTGTCAGTTATTTTTTGTGTATTTTTTATTAATATTTTATAATAATTTGTGTCCAGCCATGAAGGAAGAGAAGGAGGTAACCTCATCATTTTTCATGTTATTATCGTCCTTTCCCTCGTCGTTTTCCTTTCCCTCTTTTTCTTCGTCGTTTTTGTTCATCTTTTTGTTCATCCTCTTCCTTCCCTCTGTCTTCTACTTTTATTCCCTCTGCTTTTTTTACTGTTGTTTCTTTAGATTGTTGTACTGGTGTTGGTTCTTCTGCTTGCACTGCCTCCTCAGCGGGTCGTAGACATTTATCAATACGACGCAACAGTTCCCGCAGTGATGGTCGATGTTTTGGGTTAGGATCCATAGCTTGACTGACTACGTTATCCAACCCTTCAGGCCAGCTCTTCAGTGCTTTCAGGATTAATGACATTACATATCCATATGAGAAAACATCAGTAGCTGGAGTGGATGGTTTCCAGCAAAGGATCTCTGGAGCACACCAAGGAAAGTCTTGAGGATCACCTTCCATGAAGATAATACGTCCTTTAGGACACGCCAGTCCGTAGTCAATTATGCTAATCTGAGGTTCCTCAACTGATCCATCGATGATTATGTTATCCTCCTTCAAATTGTTATTGATATAACCAGCTTCGTGGATCTCCTGCAACTTCTTGCCAATCTGTATTCCAACATCAAGGAGGTTGTATGTAGAACCCTGTACGATGTCCAGAAGGTTCTGGCTGCCCTTGTAGGACATGAGCATCGCAGAAGGATTGTCTTGAATTCTGTGAAGAACAGGGGCGCCACCGGCTCCTTTCAGGGCTTGAAGAATTTTGGCCTCCTTGAGGAAGCTTGAACAATATTTTTCTAAAGCTTTATCTTTTTTTTGTCGACAAGCTGACCGGGACTTCACGTCTCCAGATGTTCCAAGTCTTGCTCCTGTGGTATACAACCTGATGTCGCGCATAAAAATACTGGAAACACAACAATTTCTCCTGAAACAACAACTTGAACAACACATGGAAAGATGTGTAGAGTGTACCAATAACAAGATTGTCACAATTTGTGAAAGCAAGTGTAAGGTTGCTGAACAAGGTGGTGGTGGTGTTCTTAATCACAGTAATGACGAATATAATACTTGTGTTGATAACTGTAGTGAGCATCATAACGAAGGCTATGGTGTCAATGATGTTAGTAATAGTGATGACCGTAATATAAGTGGTGGTGAAAAGTGTGATGAGGGCAATGGTGTCTATAATGTTAGTAATAGTGATGAGCATAATTTAAGTGGTGGTGAAGAGTGTGATGAGAGCGGTGGTGTCTATAATGTTAGTAATAGTGATGAGCATAATTTAAGTGGTGGTGAAGAGTGTGATGAGAGTGGTGGTGTCTATAATGTTAGTAATAGTGATGAGCATAATATAAGTGGTGGTGCAGAGTGTGATGAGGTTAGTCACATAGACATTAATGTTGAATACAATACTGTTGACAAATGTAATGAACACAATGTTGGTAGTGGCGCTGGGTGATGACAGTTGTAGTGTTGCGTGTAAAGTTAGTGAGGAGGGAATGTGAGTGGTGGTGTCACTATCATACATTCACACATAAACAGCGTCATGCTCTGGGTTTACGAAGACTCCCACGAGGCCTTACAACTGGAGGTGCACTTACAAAACTCATGGACAAGGGTAGCACTGTTGACATTGATAAGGTCTGCTATTTATATGAACAATTTTTTCATTATGCTGAGAAACTCAAGATGATCCCAGGACTACTATTAATGGATCAAAACTCGTATAAACTTTCTATTATTAAGCTGGAATATTGCATCACTTAGAAAAAGACTCCTGAACTTCACCATAAAGTAACCACCGAACCCATTGTGTTGTGTGTCTACAAGAGTGCAGAGTCCCTGAAAATCCCAACCCCCTAAATTACCATCATTTGTTGCATACAACCTCAAATCTACTAACTCTTGTGTTCTATATATTAAAAAATCACTTCCCCATCAACTTCTTGCACATAAGAAAACAGAGGGGCTACAATATCACGGTGTTAGGATTTTATATAGGGAACTCTGCTCTCAACATATTTAACTTGTATGCTCCTGCTGATAAATTTAATTACTTGGAGCTCCCAACTTGTGCTCATTCTGAGCTTACTCTTATTATTGGCGATTACAATGCGAGACACAAAAGCATTGGAAACTCACAGTTTGGTAATCGTAATGGCAATCAACTGTTGTCACTCTTAAACAGTCATGATAATGTCCAAATTGTAGGTGACCTTGAACCCACACATATCTATGGAGGCGTCCTTGATCTGTGCCTGGGCTTCAACATTACTTCTTGCCAGCTGTGAGTCTTCCATTGTAACAGATATAGCGTCTGATCATTCCCTAGGCTAACCTCTCTAGATATTGGTAATACTATCCTTCCTGGTGGGATATTCAAACGGAAACGTTTTTAATGTTCCCACAGATCAGCATGATGACTTTGTTGCACATGTGACTGACTGGTATAATTCCTATGAGTGTTCTCTGTAGAGACCTTTAACAATGATCTTGTGAGCAGTATTCAGAAACTACTTAGAGCCGCCACTGCAACCTCTTGGTACTCTAAACCCAACAAACTTCCGTAATAATCATACCTCCTTCAAAAAACCATACTTATTACAATGATTCTAAACTTTGTACACTGAAACGTACTGCTCGCAGACTAGGCCTAGCCTATAGAAAACATCGTACCCCTGGAATGCTGAGGCTCTTCCAAACTGCCCTTGCTGCTGCCAGAGAGCGTATGACAGAGCTGCGGCAAACCGACTGGGAAAAATTTGTCAACGGTCTTAATGCTCACACCCCACTTAGCCGGGCATGGAGGGACATAAATAGAATTAAGGGTAAACGAACTGGGCAGATCGCGCACCCTCATCCCTTGCATAGGGCGAATGAGTTAGTCAGTGCTTGGGCTGCTACATCTAGCTATGACAATCTTCCCAGTGCCACACAGGCAAAATTAAATGATAAATATGATGCAAGGGAGAGACTTGTTTGCTTTATGCTCAGTAAGGCAGATGATTGCAACATTCCTATCACTAATTATGAACTTGATGCAGCGCTAACTAAGGGCAACTCCACGTCGCCTGGTGAGGATGGTATTACTTACAACATACTCAGATTGCTGTGTCGAGTACCAGGTAATCCATTACTTGAATTATATAACATGAGCTATGTAACCGGGGAGTTCCTTAAATTTTAAAAAAGGCCCTTTTCATCCTGCCTTAAAAATGCATTTGCCATATCCTTATTAGCTGTTAAAACAGTTAAAGGAGTTGATTCTATTCTCATGTACGAATTAAACCAATTTTTTTCCCTACATGGTTATACATGGGGGGCCGGGGGTTTGATCCCCCTTCTCACTCACTTGACGTTCTCCTTTTGGGCCAAATTGTTTTGATTAGCCCACGCCCTAATTTTATGAATTCCAAATTGTAGATTTTCTCGGGGTTTAAAATTTTTCCTGTCCAACGAAATCTTGGTTTTGTTCCGGACTGATGTCTAAAAAGACTTTGATAATTGGGGAACCCAAGGGGTGTATCTAAAGGAAAACTTTTCTTTTAAAATCCTTCTTAATGTAGTAGTAGCAAATTGGGGATTATTTTCCTGTGAAAAGATTCCACCACGGTTTTTCCCCACCAAACTTTTACATTACTCCTGTTGTCAGGGGATGGGGTTGAATTTTCCTGTTTTTTAAAAGATTGGCCTTCCTTCACAGGAGGACGTTTCCAGATCCTTTTATATTCCTCACTTTTTGTCCAGTTCAGTATTAGGCTTTGGGTCACTATTGGCCTGTTGTACAAGATTTGTCGCCTTTCAAACCAGGCCTTGGTTGGGGCGGGGTTTCCCCCAATGGTTGGTGCTTTTTTTTTGGGGAAAGATTTTTTTTTTTTTTGATTTGTTGTTATTGGCTTTACTTTGCTTTTGTTTCGGGGCTTGGGGGGGCTGGAAAAAACCCGGGATGCCCCAAGGGAAGGGAAACCTGGAGGGGCCCTTCTGCAAATTTTAAAATGCAAGTTTTGGTACAAGTCAGGGATTCTTTTCCTGGAAACCCATTTGGGGTTTAATGGTAGGGGTTATAAAAATTGCCCCAAAAAATTTCCCTGATTTGACCCCCTCCAGTGGTTCGAAAAGCTTGAAAAACGATCAATTGATAGATACATCCTTTTTCCCTTTGGGCACAGGGACCCCACCCTGAATACCCAAATCCAAATTTTCTCTTTTTAAATTTCTAAAAAACCCATTCGCCTTGGCCTGAGGCCAAGGCCTTTAATTTGGTAACGCACACACCTCCAAAATTTTACGTTGGGGTTTTGTTCACCAATCCACGGGTTTTGCAGCTGGAGTGCGCTGTTGTCGTCCCGGTGAGGCCTCTTAAAGAAAATTGGGGGCACGCATCAATAATTGGGCCTCTCCCTTCAGGGCAGAACTGTTTGCCATACTCTTGCACTGAAAAAGCATCTATGTATCAAAGATTGGGCGTTTAATTGTAACTGATTCTCTGTCATCCAAAATGCCTCAACTCATTAAGCATAAATTGTGGCATGCTTGTGTCAAGCCAGACACAGGTATGGTAGGATTGTGGACAGTGGAGTCAGAGTGCACATGCTGTGGATTCCATCTCACATTGGTCTTCAGATGCATCATGATAGAACTGATAAAATTGGCTAAGCTGTATGCTTTCAAAGAGGGAGTAGATTACAATCTTGGTTTGTCAGGTAGTAGTTTGAGAACAATTAATACGAAAAGAACTTCAGCTAAATTTTATGGACTTAAGGCTCAGGGAGATTGACACCAGTGAGTCCATCTATCATCATTCTATCATGCAGGAGGAGCCACTGTCTATGGTGCATCCAGCAAAATAAGCAGACTCTTGGATGTCACTACGCCCGGCTCGGTGGGTTACAAGTATCTTTGGCAGGTTAAATCACCACCCCCAGATGTGACCAAAGGAAATGTAAACTTTGCCAGATGGATTATTGTCACACCTTGCGTCATTATGTACTGGAGTGTGATAAAATTAATGAATTTAGAAACAACTCATCAGAAGTGTTCAAAAAATGGCTAAGTATTTTATCCACAGTGGTATTTTTACAGACCATTCTGAGAAATACCCTGACTTTGCTAGCTGTAAATAAAGCATTAACCACATATGTGCATTTTGTGTGTGTGTGTGTGGGGTGTGTGTGTGTGTGTGTGTGTGTGTGGTGTGTGTTGTGTGTGTTGTGTTTTGTGAGGGGTGTGTGAGTGTGTGTGTTGTGTGTGTGTGTGTGGTGTGGGGTGTGTGTTGGTGTGTGTGGTGTGTGTGTGTGTGTGTGTGATGTGGTATGAGTGTGTGTGTGTGTATGAGTGTGTGTGTTGTGTATGAGGGGTGTGGGGTGTGTTATGAGGGGTGTGTGTGTGTGTGTGGTTTGGTTTGTGTGTGTGTGTGTGTGTGTGTGTGTGGTGTGTGTGTGTGTGTTTTGTGTGGGGTGTGTATGAATTTGTATGTGTTGTGGTGTGTGTGGAGAGAGAGAGAGAGACTCAGCAAACAAACATTTTTCACCAATAAACTACTACAGTTTTGACCGGTGTTTGGAAGTGTGAATTGGGTCATTACTCTAAAATTTGTTCTTTATTGCAGCCATGTATAACGTAAGTAAAAACCCTTCTTACAGTATTCATTACCTTTGTAACTTGTGAGTTCATTACCTTTTTAACTTGTGAGTTCATTACCTTGTACCTAGTTCAGCCAATCAAAACTTCGGACCCCGGTCCCTGGCCCCATTGTGTCCCTCTGTAATCTGAAAATACCTTTGTAACTTGTCATGATTGTGCGCCCACCGGAGTTCTTTTACCTTTGAAAAATTGTGAGTTCATTATTTTGTAAATTGTGAATTTCTTTTGCCTCTGTAATTTGCTCAGTTAAAAACTTGGGGCCCCCGCCCCTGGCCCAAATTATTTTCCTCGTAATTTTTTTGATACCGCCCACAGGTGGGTTTTTGGGGGTTTTATACCGCCCCCAGGTGGGTTTTATTTGGGACTCCGCCCACAGGATGGGTATGGGGTGAAAAATAAAAATTTTAAAAAACTAACAAAAATTTCGGGAGTGCTGTCGTCGGTAGTCACAAGATAACGTTGCCTTTAAAGATCCCTCGCCAAGGACTCCCCTTGGTCGGATAAGTCCTCCACGCATCAGGTCCGGAACCCCCATTGTTACCATTTCAACAATAACCGTAGCTGTGTAATACCAGGAACGAGAAATCCAAAGCTTGGATAATAAAAAATTAATCTTTTCTTGCCGGTTTTTCCTGAGTTACTTATGATTGTTTTACGAACTGTAAAGTATAGAACCTGGGGATTATTAGTGTATGAAGTTACATAGCTTGTTAAGCCTGTAGTAATAGTTGTGGCGTGTGATTGTGGGTTGTGATGATTGTGGTGTAGTGATTATTGGGGTGCAGCGATTATTTTGGTTTTGTGTTGTGGTGAAGTGGTTGATTGTGGGTGGGATCATTGTAGTGAAGTGTTTATTGGGGGGTGTAGTGATTTTTGGGGTTTTTGGTAGTGATTGTGGTGTAGTGAGTTTTTGGGTAGTGTAGTGATTATTTTGGTGTGTGATTTAGAGTAGTGGTTTTTCTTTGCACGATTTTTGGGTGAAGGTTTTTGTGATGTTTGATGGCTGTGGGTTTAATGGATAGTGTGTATGTAGTTGGGTAGTGATGATTGTGGTGTAGTGTTTAGTTGGGGTTTTGTAGTGATGATAGGGTTTTTTGTAGCGGGGGGTTGTGATGTAATGATTATTGTGGTGTAGTGAAGACTGGGTGAAGTGACGACATAGTGTAGTGATTTTTGTGGTGGTAGTTGTGGTTTTGTGATGATTGGGGTTTTTGTAGTGATTAGTTGGTAGTGATGTTGTGGTTAGTGAATTTGGGGTTGGTGTGTGAGGATTGTGGTGTAGTGAGGTTGTGTGTATTGATTGTGGTGTAGTGACTGTGGTGTGTGTCTTGTGGTTTTGTAGTTTATTAAGGTGCAATGGCGACTGTAGTGTAGTGTGATTGTAGTGGACCCATGATTGTGGGTGAAACGAGGGAATGGGGTATAGTGATTGGGGGTTTGTTGTGATTATTATGGTACAAAGATTGTGGTGTGATTATTTTTTTTTTATTTTATTTTTTAAAACATACACAAAAGGTCCAAGAAAAAATTTAAACAAATATATTTTGCTGAATGAAATCCTGCATGGATATTGAAACAATACTTTTTTTTCATTACTTTTTTAACATTTTTTACAACTATAACCAACACATATCTGGCCCAAGCTTAAACTCTCCTAAACTACATACATGTGTATAAGTTAACTTATAAAACTACATACATGTGATAAAATTAAAATTTTATAAAAAATACATACATGGTATAAGTTACATTTTTAAAACAAAACCCATTTCTACCCCCTTAAACTTCCTTTAAATCAAAAATTTTTATGTTAAAAATTTTTCAAATACTAATTTTTTTAAATTTTTTTAAAAAACCCAAAGGTTTAGTAAAATATAAAAATGAACCCTTTTTATCAAATTAAACATTCTATCCTTTTTAGCTCGGATAAAATATTCGTAAATTTTCCTTCTTTTTTTTTTTTTAAATTCCTTGCCTAAACAGAAAATTTTAAATAGTTGGACCACATAAAATTTAGAAAAATCATATAAACCATCAGTAAAACACAATCTTTTGAAATTTCCCCTTTTAAATCGTTAATTTTTTCCAATAAAAATTTTATTAAAAATTAACCCCTTTTTTAAATAGTCTTTTAAAAGTTTAAAAAAAGGCAAAATTCACCTTTCAAAATTTCCATCTACCTAAGCCTTTTTTCTACCATTTTTATTTCGTAACAAAACAAATAATTTGACCAAAAACTAAAATTTTAAAAAGTTGTTTTACATATTAAAAAGTAAAAAAATTGGAAAAAGCACCTTTTCCTTCTAAATATTTTTGGGTGCATTCTCCTACATGTCTAAATAAGGTAATATTTTTGACGTCAGTTTTTCCCCACATGTGCTAAACTAAAGGTCAATATTTTTGACTGTCAGTTCTCCTACATGTGTAAACTAAGGTCAATATTTTTGATGTCATTCTCCTACATGTGTAAAATAAGGTCAAAAATTTCTGACTGTCAGTTCTCCCCATGTCTAAACAAAGTAAAAATTTTTGACTTTTAGTTCTCCTACATTGCTAAACAAAAAGGTCAATATTTTGACTTAGTTTCCTACTGTCTAACTAAGGTAAATATTTCTGACTGTAGTTCTCCTACATGTGCTAAAAAAAGGTCAATATTTTGACTGTCGTTTTTCTAATGTGCTAAACTAAG
>NC_069475.1:13540759-13573758 GCF_026875155.1 Cherax quadricarinatus
CCCAAAAAATAACCCAACAAAAAGCCGCAGTAAGAATAATCACTAAACCCCATCCCTGGCAACACACCCCCCCACTCTTCATAGATCTGAACTTGCTCCCAGTTCAGTACATCCACACTTACTACTGTGCAGTCTCATCTACAGGACCTTAAACTCCAATATCAACCTTGACCTAAAAACTTTTTTGATAGTTGTGACGAACCCACAGGCATAACACCAGACACAAACATCTGCCCCCAGTGAAAAATTTCCCCGGGGCCCCCGAAACTAAACCCTTTACACCAAAAATTAAAATTTATTCAAACCCAAAACGGGAATACCAACCGAAACTTAAACTGCAGCAATTCTCACCTTTTCAAAACCCTACCTTTTGAAAAAAAAATTTATCTCCCTAAATAAAACCCCGTAACTAACTACGGAAAAACCCCCTGGTGCAAAAAAACTTCACTTGCTCTCCCCTATTGACCCAAAAACCCAAAATATTAATTTAAATTTTAAAAATTTAATGAAAAAACCTGGAATCCTACCTGAAATTTTATGTCCCCTGTCCAAACAAAATTCACATTGTAAACCCACAAACATATTTGTACTTACCCATAATCCAATTACTAAATTTGAATTTTTAAAATTTAATAAAAATTAATCGCCCAAATCACCTGCTAAGCGTTCAGGGTACATAATGGGTAATCCCAAAAATTTTATACTGAAACCACACAATAACCAAATTTCGGTAAAACTCAAAATTTGTAATGCCCATAGGCATAAACTTTAAAGTTAAGTTTTT
This sequence comes from Cherax quadricarinatus, assembly GCF_026875155.1. Taxonomy (NCBI): domain Eukaryota; kingdom Metazoa; phylum Arthropoda; class Malacostraca; order Decapoda; family Parastacidae; genus Cherax; species Cherax quadricarinatus. The sequence continues at coordinate 13,541,544 of NC_069475.1, forward strand.
TAAGTTGATCCTTTAGAAACAAAGGATGGCGTGGTTAATTATTTTTTGTTTGTCTTTAGTTAACAAAGGAAGGTGTTATTTCGTGAGTTACATTTCCAAATTACACCTTAGTTAACATGACTCACGAAATCGTAATGCCCACGATTGCAAACAAGCCATACCACGGGTGGGTTAGAACCCCCCGATCAGAGAGTCAGAAATTTCCGGGACCGACGCGTTAGCCCCTGGACCATGACTACAAACATATACTCACCTAATTGTGGTTTTCAGGGGTCGAGACTCAGCTCCTGGCCCCGCCAGGAGCTGAGTGTGCTCGTTAGACCGACTGAAACTAAGATGAATAACATATTTACCCAAAAAGGCAATATAACGGTTTGCTTGAAAAAACAGGAAGAACAGTTAGTGAAACCGCAATAAAGGTCAAAACAGCAGTGAACAGCACAGTGTCAGGCAAGGAAGGAGACCAAAAACGACCCCCAAAAAAGGGTATACCTGGAGTATACCTATAGAGAGTTCCGGGGGTCAAAAGCCCCCGCAGTCCGGTCTGTGAACCAGTAAGTCCTCCACATAAAGCAAAAAAATTTCCTTATTACTGAAAATGCGTTTTTGCAAATTCCAAACCCCGACTACAACAGTGCGTAAACGCAAGGTCTCACGAAACTCAACCTTAGAAAACGTCAAAAACCACTAACCTAATGATCTGTCAAGAGACTTGCACAAAGTTACCCGATGTATATTTCTGCTCACCAAAACAGTGCTGAGGGGTGAAGTTTTCTCCCAGAGAGACAGTCAGATGTTACTTCTACGAGGAGTGAGTGGGAGTGAAGAGGAGAGAGAGACAGTCAGAAGTTACTTCTACGGGGGATGGTTTTGTGGAGGGAGAGAGAAAGAGAGACCAGTCAGAGTTACTTCTACGAGGAGCTGGAAATGTGTGAGTGAGAGAGAGAGAGACAGTCCAGATGTTACTTCTACGAGGAGCTGAGTGTGTGAGTGAAGGTGAGAGAGAGACAGTCAGATGTTACTTCTACGAGGGGCTGAGTGTGTGAGTGAGGAGAGAGAGAAGAGAGGCCCCCCGAGGGTGAGTGGTGGAGAGGGGAGAGAGAGAGAGAGAGAGGAGAGAAGAAGATAGAGAGGGGAGGTGCCTCTACCCCCTTACCTCGCCCCCCGTAAACCAATCAAAGAGGTACGTTAGCAGCATGGACAATCCAAAGAGGTCGTTCGAGCATGGACAATCAATGAGGTAGTTCGCAGCATGACAATCAAAGAGGTAGTTGCAGGTGGAAAATCAAAGATGGTAGTTCGCAGCGTCGTACGTGCGTACAATCGAAAAGAGGTAGTTCGCAGCGTAGACAATCGAGAGGTATAGTTCACTGCGTGGACAATCAAAGAGGTAGTTTGCAGGCGTGGCGACAATCAAAGCGGTGTTCGCAGCGTAGACATCGAAGAGGTAGTTCGCAGCGTGGACAATCAAAAGAGGTAGTTTGCAGCGTGGCAATCAAAGAAGTAGTTTGCAGCTGTGGACACAGTCAAAGAGGTATTCGCAGCGTGGACAATTCAAAGAGGTAGTTTGCAGCGTGGAAATCATAGAGGTAGTTCACAGCGAGGACACATCACAAAAGAGGTAGTTTGCAGCAGTGGACAATCACAAAGAGGTAGTTCGCAGCGTAGACAATCGAAGAGGTAGTTCGACAGCGTGGACATCGAAGAGGTCGTTTGCAGCGTGGACAATCAAAGAGGTAGTTTGCCGCGTGGACAATCAAAGAGGTAGTTCGCAAGTGTGGACAATCAAAAGAGGTTAGTTTGCAGCGTGGACAATCAAGAGGTAGTTCGCAGCATCGACAATCGAAGAGGTAGTTCGCAGCGTGCACTCAAAGAGGTAGTTTGCAGCGTGGAAATCAAACGAGGTAGTTGCAGCGTGGACAATCAAAGACGGTAGTTTCGCAGCATGGAAATCAAAGAGGTAGTTGCAGCGTGGACAATCAAAGGGTAGTTCGCAGCGTAGACAATCAAGAGGTATGTTGCAGCGTAGAAATCAAAGAGGTAGTTTCGCCAGCGTAGGACAATCAAGAGGTAGTTCGCAGCGTGGACAATCAAAGAGGTGCATTAGTTCGCAGCGTGGACAATCAAAGGGTAGTTCGCAGCACTAGGACAATCAAAGAGAGTAGTTCTCAGCCAATGGAAATCAAAGAGGTAGTTCGCAAGATAGAAATCAAAGAGGTAGTTCGCAGCAGGGACATCGAAAAGAGGGATAGTTCGCAGCGTGGCCAATCAAGAGTAGTTGCCGTGGACATCAAGAGGGTAGTTGCAGCATGGACATCAAAGAGTTATTCGCAGCGTGGACAATCCAAGATGTGTAGTTCGCAGTCTCAGCGTAGACAATCAAAGAGTTGTTCGCAGCATGGGGAAAACCCAAAATCAAAGAGGTTGTTTGCAGCATTGGCCAATCAAAGATGGTCGTTCGCAGCTGTGGACAATCCAAAGAGGTAGTTCGCAGCGTAGAAATCAAAGAGGTAGTTGCAGCATGGTCACTCAATAGAGGTTAGTTCGCTAGCGTGGGCAATCACAAGAGGTAGTTCGCGCGTGGACAATCAAAAGGAGGTAGTACGCAGCGTGGACAATCAAAGAGGTAGTCGCAGCGTAGTACAATCAAGAGGTAGTTCGCAGCGTGGACATTCGAAGAGTAGTTCGGCAGCATAGACAATCAAAGAGGTAGTTTGCAAGGTAGACAATCAAAGAGGTAGTTCACAGCATGGACAATCAGAGAGGTCGTTCGCCAGCATGGACAATCAAAGAGGTAGTTCGCAGCAGACAATCAAAGAGGTAAGTTCCGCTGCATGGACAAATTCAAAAGAGGTAGTTGACCAGCATGGACAATCAAAGAGGTAGTTTGCAGCTGTAGACATCTCAAAGAGGTAGTTCGCAGCATGGACAATCAAAGAGGTAGTTCGCAGCAATGGACAATCAAAGAGGTAGTTCGCGCATGGACAATCAAAGAGGTAGTTCGCAGCATGGACAATCAAAGAGGTAGTTCGCAGCATGGACAATCAAAGTGGGAGTTCGCAGTCTGGGGACAATCAAAACTCCTTTTAATGGATGAGTGTAGTTGTTGTTTAGTTGTTAGCATCTACCAACTACATAAATGAAAGTATTACGACTAAATAAAAATATTTGATTGAGATATAACGAGGGAAAAAAATCAAAATTTGATAATAAAAAATAGTTATTTTTTTTCATTAACAACTCGACAGTTTCCCATGAGGACATGGTGACCCGACATGGTGACCCGACATGGTGACCGGACATGTGACCGACATGGTGACCAAAAAAGAGAAATGCTTTCATCCATCATTCACTGCTTCACTGGTTTTCTAGAGGTGTGCCTACACTAGTTAAAAATAAAACACTGAACATAATTAACACTCCATACCACGGGTGGGGTTCTGAACCCGAGGTCATGGAGAGTCTCAAAACTTACACTCCTCTGTCAGAGCGTGTGTTTGATATGTAGTGCAGTACTTCATAACATGCTTCCACCTTGTGTGCAAGTACTTCCACCTCCCAAGATTCAGTCTAGATAACTGGTTTCCCTTAGTCCCTTCAAAAATGTTTACTGTTGCCCGCCACTTACAACACTGAACGTCTCGGATAGAAACCAACTTATCTTCAACGGATTTTTAGCCAGGTTATTCGGTCGTGGAATGAGTTAAATTTCTTGGTCTCTGGTTATCCGTGAGAGACTGGCAAAACAAACGCAACGACTAGGCTCATGTCCAGTTGCTATCCAAGCTTTGATAGCAGTTGTCTGATTGCCTTGAAGAGGATAGATTAAACACAATTGATCACACTGGACTGATGAAATCCAGAAGAAGTAATGGATATCGTGGTTGTCGATGAGCCTGTTTCTAAGATATTTATTGCAGCATCAGTAAAGGTGATAAAGAGGGCTTAAACATTGAAGGAAGTTATATGTGTTTTGTTTTTGAATTGGGTAGGAAAACGCGAGAGGTCACATGGTGTTTAAGGACGGCCATGGCTGATAGTGCCTATAAGGTCTGAGAAGGTACCTGTTAGGTGGTAGCTAATTCTGTGTGGTGCTTCGCTATGCTCGAAGTGATGGGTGTGGTATAGGAGAAGATTATACCTGTGTAACGCTCCAATTACTTTGGTTTTGTTTTCAGGGTAGACGATCACAGACTATCACACGTTTCGCCCATCAGGGATTGTGATCACTTCGGTAGTGCCATTTATGGGGAATTCCATATGTTAGTAAGTGTTAGTGATTTAAGTGCCTCTGGGTCCTAGTATAAGAAACAGTGTAAATGTAATATAGGCGGATAAGTAAATATGTTGGGTAGTAGGCACAAATATATTTATCTATGACACTTTTGGAACTTGCTGATTCGTTAATAGTAATGCAGTTGCTTAAATTAAGTTTTAAGGGGTGCACTGACGGACGAGGTAAATAATACCATATAGCACCGAGCTCCCCCCCCCCCCCGGTTTTTGAAATCAAATTAGATGTGGGTTTTTGTTCTGAACTACCGCGTTACATCTTATATTCTGTAACTTGCTGTCCTGTTATACCTCTGAGGTCCTTCACCTCTTTTCCCCGGAGGATGTGAGGAGACCAGGAGGTTAAAGTATATATATAATATATTCTATATATATCGTGACTATATATATTTATATTATATATATATATATTTATATAATATATATATATTTTAGGAATTCGCAGGAACAGGCGAAGAATTTCAACAAAACACTAATCTCCAGATCTGAAGGAGATTCGAAACCTACAAACCTGGAACAGGTACTCAGTGCTTCTACCACATACCACACTGGTGCAATACTTGGCGCCCAGTCTAACGCTCGAAGTTTTGGGGGGGGCCCCCCCCAGGCAGCCCAGCTTCAGGCAGAATTAAGCTAAAGGGTGGAAGAGGGGGGTGGAAATCCTTAGCTCAGGTACTTTCACACTTCTTAGTGCATATCAGGAGCTATGCCAATATTGCGATGAGGGAGCAACTGGAAAAGAACTGAGGATAAGTTTTCGCAGAGTAGAGCGGGGCGGGGTGGACACCAGCTCCAGCTTCTCTCAGAATGTGAGAGGCCACAGGTCCTTTAACACCCATCCTCACCTCCCCTGCCCACCCAACGGGTACCTCTTAACACCCCCCACTCCACCTCCCACCCACTCACGGTTCTTTAAACCCACCCCTCCACCTCCCTGCCCACTCACCAGTCTCTTAAACCACCTTCCTCCCGCCCACTAACCAGGTCTCTTAACACCCACTCACCCCTTTCCACCCTCCCTCACCACCCCCAGTCTCTTAACCACCACCCCTCACCTCCCCGCCCCACCCGCGGTCCCCTTCTTAACACCACCCTAAAACCCCTCCCCGCCCCCACCCACAAGTCCCTCTTAACACCACCCGCCACCCACCGGTCCTCTTAAACCCACCCCCCTCCACCCTCCCCGCCCCACCCAATATAGGGTAGACAAGGCCACCAAATTTATAGAAAGCGGAAAACAGGAAAATAGGAGGTATAATAGCAGCTTTGTTCCTAGTCGTGAGGAAACCCGTATGTGACATAAGAGAATATGTTGACATAAAGGATAATACATTTAGGAAATGAATGCACTTGTTCATCATTTTAAAAGCCGTATGTCTCGGCTTTTAGAATGCCCCAGGAAATACTCGGAAGTATCTCTTCATATATTCCTACATACTCCCTACCAATATTCTCAGTATCGATTACATATGCCGTAGTATTTATGCAATCTTCATAACATTCGTTGATTTATCCCTATTATATTCAATTTTCGTACTATCTATTAACACCACTGACAGCCGAACTCTGTAATACACTGGGCTAGTTGCAGTCACCATGTTGCAGTCACCATATTCCAATCATCACGTTGCAATCACCACGTTGCAATCACCATGTTGCAATCACCATTTTGCAATCACCATATTCCAATCACCAATGTTGCAAATCACCCATATTCCAATCACTCTATGTTGCATTACATGTTGCAATCGCCATATTCCAATCACCATGTTGCAATCACCACGTTGCAATCACCATATTCCAATCACCATGTTGCAATCACCATGTTGCAATCACCACGTTGCAATCACCATGTTCCAATCACCATGTTGCAATAACCATGTTGCAATCACCATATTCCAATCACCATGTTGCAATCACCACGTTGCAATCACCATGTTGCAATCACCATGTTGCAATCACCATATTCCAATCACCATGTTGCAATCACCATATTCCAATCACCATGTTGCAATCACCATGTTACACTCACCACATTGCAATCACCATGTTCCAATCACCATGTTGCAATAACCATATTCCAATCACCATATTCCAATCACCATGTTGCAATCACCATGTTGCAATCACCATGTTGCAATCACCATGTTGCGATCACCCATGTGTACCTTTGTATGCCTGAACTTAGTAGGGTTTTGGACCTCAAGATAAATAAGCCACAGCATCCCCCTCCCTCCGACCATCCTAGGTGAACCAGACACGTGCCGCCATGTGCATCCCTGCCTGAATAAACTCACTGCCTATTATTAATATTCTATTTACTTATATTGATCATATTGCCATCACTGATTACAACACTTAACTTGTGTGACTGTAAAACATAAGATATTAGTTAGCAAAAACATAACCAGGTTACATAACGTGGTACCATTCACGACGGACGTAACATGATTTCTGATGCCCAGACACTGGTCAAACGTCACTGGAGGATCATGAGGCTCCATGGTATAATGAGCAATCCTGAGATTTTATGTAACATTGTTGTTTAAGGTTGTGCACAATAAACGGCCTATTTAAATTCTTTCTACAAGCGAATACAATTATTAATAGCTTTCTCGTTCTGAAATCGGCAGTACCATGTTATATAAAAAGTTGTAATAATGGTATTGATCTCATCGCTTTAGGGCCGTGAGGTTGTCCTGCGCACATGCTCCTGGTTGAGAGGCCTTCCTGCGCAGATTGATTTTTCACAAGATGGCGCAGACTACAAGAAGGCGAGTCAACACTGTTTTTTTATTTAGTGGGGGTGTAGTTACACTCAGTCACACAGGTGCTTTACTTTGATTATTACGCGACACATAAGGCATTGGATCAAGCTTTGATTGGGAGTATCGCTAAAAGGGCTTACCGGGAATATTCGTTACAGCTACATCGACGGCAGTGTATATATGAGCGAGCTGGTGGAGCATATCAAGATGGCTGTGTGGACGTTAAACTCGGCACAAACGAAGTTAGTTTATTGATGTGTTGCGACCACTACACTGGGTGAAGGTAGTGAGGGCCTTTCGAAAGTGACGAGGCAGACCATACAGAAGTTTTTGATACGTTATCGTACGTTGCAATCTGGCAAACGGCACGGTACCTAGGGGGATGGGGGTACGCCGCTGGCGGTGGGTCCGTTCAACTAAAGATGACTTGCCTCATCCTGTGTTGTCATCTTGGACGACTTCTGACTCCAAGTGATTGATGTATTATACAAGGGCAGCGCAAGACTTGCAGACTATGTGGGCGCTTATGACCCCACCAATTTTTTAAAAATTGCAGCACAGTGTGAGAGGCAGCAGCGACAAACAGGATGCGAACCGAAGGACGAGCGAGGGCCTGACAGAAGGCGGGGCCTGCCAGAGGGACGCTGTAAAGGGCCATAGTTATTTTGAGAAGAGGAGGTGGAGAGGAGTTTCCGATGGTGGGACTCGAGCCCATCAGTGCTGTAGGCTCTACTGGTCTCCGCTTTGGTGGAAGGGGAGAACAAGCTGATTGGAGGAGAATGAGAGAGGATGTTGGCTTTAGAGCAGTTGGTCGAAAGGTTTTTGGAGACGAAGAGAGGGGGATGATATACATCGGTTTTTGGTAGGTAGGACCAGAGGAGAGTGAGGGACGAGAGTGAGAGACAGCAGACTGTGCGGTGGCCACTTCTGTGGGTAGTGGTGACCGTGGTCGAGTGCGGCGGCGGACATTGCATGTGAGGCCATCCCCCGACCAGGGACCATGGATGCAGAGGAGTGTCGTCGGAGAGGGCGGCAACGCACTCTAATTCGATGATGTCTTGACACGGGCAGAGAGGACTGGGAGAAAAACCGTGGGCCGACGTGGTGAGTGGAGGCACACAGGTGTGTCCGGTCAGGTGTTCGGACGTGGGGGGATGGGGATAGCGCTTCATGCTGGTGAGCGTGGTGGAATGGGAAAAGTTGGAAGGCTGGTGACGTGTCTATGAAAGGCGTTAGGGCCAGGTGTAAAACCCCCTTCAGAAAGTTTCAGTGTAAGACTGTGAATGTAAATAGGTTGTGTATGAATGTGAAGCGTTTGTGGGCTACAGGGGTTTTTGAGGCATCATGCATATATATTGTATTCCTGCAGGGGCATAACTTTATGGCGCGGGTCGGGATTTGCATGTGGATGGATATCATGTGTTTGTGGAATATTTCAGACCATTTGAAAGGTTGGTTGGGATCTGATTGGGAGGACGAGCCCATTTGTTTGTAATTAGATGTAGGGAGGAAGGAGGGTTAGGGTACTTTGGGTGGATTGGATGGTGGAGAGGTGTGCGGTCTGGTGGTGGTTTGTGTGTATGCGCGGCGGAGCGTGAGTGCGGGTTGAAGAATGAATTGTCGCATGATGTTTGGATTTATTATTTGCGATCTCTTCCTTTGGTAACAATCGTAGGCGGGTGATTGGAATTGTATTGTCGGAAAGGATGTGGAACCACGAGGGGGCAGGGTGTTTTTTTTGGTTAGAGCTAAGGATCTTTTGCTGGAGTGGTGGTAAGGGTATGTTGATTGGAGATGGGGACCTGATGGTTCTGAGCATACGGAATCATAGAAGGTTATTGCGGCTAGGCTAGATCGGTTATATGTGATGAGAAGTGTGCAGGTGGTGTGCGAGTGTACAGTAGATGCTGTATACATGGATCTAGAGCTGTTTATACGGACATAACTGGGCAGCTTACCTAAGAGGTATCCATGGGTATTGGAAAGTTAAATGTGGAGCTTCTTGGGTTGGAGGGACGGTGGGGTTAGATTATGGACAATGTGGGAGGGATTTGTAGGGAGAGGGTATGGAAGTGGGTGATTTGCTGGGGTGGTGGGATGGGGGAGCTAAGGAGAGGATCGGCGGTTTTATGTGCGTTGGGAAAGTACCAGGGTTGGATGAGCCACGGATTGCAGCCAGCAGATTTCGAGGGTAGGTTGCAAGGTTGTATGAGGGGGCATGCAGGCAGGGCAGTACCAATGGAGGGAACCGAGTTGTTAAAGGGAAGATTCGGAATTTACGAATGACAGATTTGATGCGGTGAGAGATGCAGGGTGGATTTGAACGAGGCGGTGTTGTTCTGGGGTGATCACCCATTGGCTGTGTGTTACGGTAGACAGAGGCGCGGCTTATGGCTGGGAAATTGATAGACTGGTGGGTACATGAGGACTTAGTGGATTATAGCGTGGGACAGGATGTTAAGAACAAACGGAGGCGATGAGTGATTAACGTTGGATAGTTGGTGTTAGCAGAAATTTTACGAGTTGTAGGGAGTGGTTGTTGGGGGCTCTTTCAGGGATTGGGGATAGAGATGTATCTAGTGTGCTAACGTGGCTAGTGATCGCATGGCGGATTGGGGGGGATATTGAGAAGGGGAGGTGTTGGAGCGGGCTTTAGAGGCATGAGGCAAGGCACCAGGTTTGGCTGGCTTGACCCTGCGTGTTTTATGTGAAGCCATTGGAATGAGTTGGGAAGCTCCTTTTTAGTAGAACTAATGAACCACGATGAAAAGAGAGGGAAGGATGGGCAGGTGCAAGGAAACTGTTTTCCTGTTGTGGATTTTAGTGCCAAAAGGTAAGCGCAAGAACAGTGTGGGACTTTAGGTAATACTCATTGCTGTAGTGGTGATTATAAGATTTTTGCGAAAAATATAAGGAATAGGCTGGTGTTGTGGTGGATAGCGTGATTGTGAGAGGACCAATATGGAGTGGTCTGGGAGACGCTGTATGATGTGCATAGTAGATTATAAGAATTTTGTGGGGGAAGGGTCGGGAGGGGAAAGGGGGTGGTGTCTTAGTGTTAGATTGGAGGCGGCGTATGATAGTGTAGTCCTAGAACGTGAGGTGTTGTGGTATATATTAAGGAGTAGTTTTGGGGAGGAGGTAGGTACGTTGGGCAGAGGACATTGTACTACAGGTGTGGGAGTGTGTGTACATGTAAATGGGAGTTGGGGAGTGGGTATCCATGGGTCGGGTATTAGTAGGGTCATGTCCCCTGGTCTCAATTGTTGATTGCCTGTTTACAGACCCTTTCTATAGGAAAGGTGGATGCGTTGTATTGGAGGTGATTGGGAGGATAGGAAAGTGGAGAGCAGGGAATAATAGGGTACGAGGATGACAGCAATACTCGTGCGAATTGCTGACGAGGTTAAGTGCGGTTGGAGATGAGTTATTGATAATTTCGCGGGGGGTTTACCTATTTAAGTGTTTAATGTGGAAAAATCAACTTACTGGTTTTAGGGGATTGGGTAGGAAGAGAAAGTTGGGGATGGAACGTACATTAAAATATGGTGGACAGGATAAAAATGTGTGGGATAGTGTATGTGGGTAGTGCGAGAGAGGCGAGGATGGTTAATTCTGGACTTGTTGTGGATCGAGTGGTGTGGCGCTTGGATGGGTTCAAATTCAAAGTTTATTCTCTATAAGGATTACAATGCTGAGTTTACAGAATTTGGTTATTGTGTGGTTTACATGTAGTAAAATAATAATTACAGAGTGTACCACTAGAACACCTGGCATGGCTGGGCATTTCGGGCAGACTTAAATTAAATCTTAAGTTTAAAATATTACAAAATTACGAGGTAAGTTGGTATTATGGCTAAGTGACTAAATACTAGTTTGTGAGTTTAGCAATGTGAATGCTTTTGTTTTGGCACTATACATAGTTTCAGTATTGGAGTATCACAGGCCAACTTATGACTAGTTAAGATTCATTATTTTGAGATTGAGATTGATATTTCTGTTTATGGTCAAATGGGTGAGTGAGTGTAAGTGTTAACCACCAGGTGGTATTAGTGTAATTAGTTGACAGGGTGTATCAGGGAGATAAGATGTTTTCTGATGGTAGTTTTGAAGGTGATGAATGTGTCTGCAGTTTTAGAATTTTCAGGTAGGGTGTTCCAGATTTTAGGGCCTTTGATATACATTGAATTTTTGTAAAGGTTTAGTCTGACACGGGGAATGTCATAGAGATGTTTGTGTCTGGTGTTGTGCCTGTGGGTTCTGTCGCAACTATCAAGAAAGCGTTTTAGGTCAAGGTTAATATTGGAATTTAAGGTCCTGTAGATGTAGATTGCACAGTAGTAAGTGTGGATGTACTGAATAGGGAGTAAGTTTAGATCTATGAAGAGTGGGGGGGTGTGTTGCCAGGGATGGGATTTAGTGATTATTCTTACTGCGGCTTTTTGTTGGGTTATTATTGGCTTTAGGTGTTTTGCTGCAGTTGATCCCCAAGCACAGATAGCATAGGTGAGGTATGGATATATAAGTGAATGGTATAGTGTGAGAAGGGCAGTTTGCGGCACGTACTATCGTATCTTGGAGAGGATCCCAACCGTTTTGGATACTTTTTTGGTTATGTGTTGGATATGGGTGCTGAAGTTCAGGTTGTTGTCGAGGTATAGGCCTAGGAATTTGCCCTCATTATGCCTGGCAATTAGAGTGTTGTCGATCTTAATGTTAATTTGCGCATCTCCTGCTCTGCTACCAAACATAATGTAGTAGTTTGTAGATGAATGGTTCGGAGAACCGACATGTTGATAAATTAGACACATGTGCAACTCTTGGGTATCTTTATTGAGGAAACGTTTCTATTCAAGATTGATGGACTGACCACATCGACTCAAGGTTGAGGGACTGATTACCTCGTTCTCCTCCTGTTCTTCAAGATTCTCCTTTGTATGGACTGATGAAGCCACTGTGTGGCGAAACGTTTCCTCAATAAAGATACCCAAGAGTTGCACATGTGTCTAATTTATCATAATGTAGTAGGTTTTGTCAGTGTTAAGCATAAGTTTATTGGCTGTCATCCAAGTCGATATTTTGATCAGCACCTCATTAACAATGGTGTTGAGGGTGGCAAGATTAGGGTGAGAGATGACATAAGTCGTGTCGTCAGCAAAGAGAATGGGGTTCAGGTGTTGAGATACGTTTGGAAGATCATTGATGTATATGAGGAAGAGCAGGGGACCAAGGACACTTCCCTGCAGAACTCCAGTATCAAGTGGCCGTGTTGTTGATGCTGTGTCTTTAATGGTGACATACTGATACCTATTAGGAAGGTAAGTTTTGAAATATGCAAGCGCATGGCCTCTTATACCATAATGGTCAAGTTTGTGGAGTAGGATGCTGTGGTCTACTGTGTCAAAAGCTTTTCTTAGGTCAATAAAAATTCCTAGTGGATATTCCTTATTTTCCAATGCTGTGTAAAGCAGATCTAGCATTTTTATGATTGCATCGTTAGTGCTTTTATTTTTCCTGAATCCAAATTGGCAGGGGTTGAGTATGTTTTGTGCCGTTATAAATGAATATAGTCTCCTGTGCACGAGTTTCTCAAAGATTTTGGATAGCAATGGTAAGTTTGATATTGGCCTATAGTTGTTTAAATCTGTAGGGTCACCACCTTTATGTATAGGTGTAACCCTTGCCGTCTTGAGTAGTTTCGGGAAGGTGCTAGTTTCTAGTGACTTGTTAAAAAGTAATGAGATAGCATGCGAGAGGACATGGGCCGCTCTCTAGTACAATAATGGTGGGACATGAGACAGATTCCCTGAGTTATTTTTAAGTGGCTTTATAATCTCAGTGACTTCCATGGGCTCAGTTGGAGCAAGATAGAAGGATTTTGGGAAATTCCCATCTAGGTAGTCCCCGGCATGGGCATTGGTGCATGGGATTTTATTGGCGAGATTAGAACCTATGGTTGAGAAGAAGTCGTTTATCTTGTTAGCTGTGTCAGTGGGATGCAATGGTGTTTCATTAGGTTTAGTTAGGGCAATATTCTTGTTTTTTTTTCAGTTTGTGGGTCCCTAGAATCTGAGAGAGTGTTTTCCAGGTCTTTTTTATATCTCCTCTTGTGTCAGTGAATCTACTGGAGTAGTATAGTTGTTTGGTTTTCTTTTTTACTTTGGTGAGGACTGATTACCTGGAGTTTACCTGGAGAGAGTTCCAGGGGTCAACGCCCCCGCGGCCCGGTCTGAGACCAGGCCTCCTGGTGGATCAGAGCCTGATCAACCAGGCTGTTGCTGCTGGCTGCACGCAAACCAACGTACGAGCCACAGCCCGGCTGATCCGGAACTGACTTTAGGTGCTTGTCCAGTGCCAGCTTGAAGACTGCCAGGGGTCTGTTGGTAATCCCCCTTATGTGTGCTGGGAGGCAGTTGAACAGTCTCGGGCCACTGACACTTATTGTATGGTCTCTTAACGTGCTAGTGACACCCCTGCTTTTCATTGGGGGGATGGTGCATCGTCTGCCAAGTCTTTTGCTTTCGTAGTGAGTGATTTTCGTGTGCAAATTCGGTACTAGTCCCTCTAGGATTTTCCAGGTGTATATAATCATGTATCTTTCCCTCCTGCGTTCCAGGGAATACAGGTTTAGGAACCTCAAGCGCTCCCAATAATTGAGTTGTTTTATCTCCGTTATGCGGGCCGTGAAAGTTCTCTGTACATTTTCTAGGTCGGCAATTTCACCTGCCTTGAAAGGTGCTGTTAGTGTGCAGCAATATTCCAGCCTAGATAGAACAAGTGACCTGAAGAGTGTCATCATGGGCTTGGCCTCCCTAGTTTTGAAGGTTCTCATTATCCATCCTGTCATTTTTCTAGCAGATGCGATTGATACAATGTTATGGTCCTTGAAGGTGAGATCCTCCGACATGATCACTCCCAGGTCTTTGACGTTGGTGTTTCGCTCTATTTTGTGGCCAGAATTTGTTTTGAACATTAAAATGGTATAAAATACCGACAGGTTGTTAGGTAAGACACATATGCAACAGTTAGGTATCTTTATTATGAAACGTTTCGCCTACACAGTAGGCTTCTTCAGTCAAGTACAGAAAAGTTGATAGAAGCAGAAGATACTTGAAGACGATGTAATCAGTCCATCACCCTTAAAGTTTTGAGGTGGTCAGTCCCTCAGTCTGGAGAAGAGCATTGTTCCATAGTATGAAACAATATTGTTTCATACTATGGAACAATGCTCTTCTCCAGACTGAGGGACTGACCACCTCAAAACTTTAAGGGTGATGGACTGATTACATCGTCTTCAAGTATCTTCTGCTTCTATCAACTTTTCTGTACTTGACTGAAGAAGCCTACTGTGTAGGCGAAACGTTTCATAATAAAGATACCTAACTGTTGCATATGTGTCTTACCTAACAGAATTTGTTTTGTACTCTGATGAAGATTTAATTTCCTCATGTTTACCATATCTGAGTAATTGAAATTTCTCATCGTTGAACTTCATATTGTTTTCTGCAGCCCACTGAAAGATTTGGTTGATGTCTGCCTGGAGCTTTGCAGTGTCTGCAATGGAAGACACTGTCATGCAGATTCGGGTGTCATCTGCAAAGGAAGACACGGTGCTGTGGCTGACATCCTTGTCTATGTCGGATATAAGGATGAGGAACAAGATGGGAGCGAGTACTGTGCCTTGTGGAACAGAGCTTTTCACCGTAGCTGCCTCGGACTTTACTCTGTTGACGACTACTCTCTGTGTTCTGTTAGTGAGGAAATTATAGATCCATCGACCGACTTTTCCTGTTATTCCTTTAGCACGCATTTTGTGCACTATTACGCCATGGTCACACTTGTCGAAGGCTTTTGCAAAGTCTGTATATATTACATCTGCATTCTTTTTGTCTTCTAGTGCATTTAGGACCTTGTCGTAGTGGTCCAATAGTTGAGACAGACAGGAGCGACCTGTTCTAAACCCATGTTGCTCTGGGTTGTGTAACTGATGGGATTCTAGATGCGTGGTGATCTTGCTTCTTAGGACCCTTTCAAAGATTTTTATGATATGGGATGTTAGTGCTATTGGTCTGTAGTTCTTTGCTGTTGCTTTACTGCCCCCTTTGTGGAGTGGGGCTATGTCTGTTGTTTTTAGTAACTGTGGGACGACCCCCGTGTCCATGCTCCCTCTCCATAGGATGGAAAAGGCTCGTGATAGGGGCTTCTTGCAGTTCTTGATGAACACAGAGTTCCATGAGTCTGGCCCTGGGGCAGAGTGCATGGGCATGTCATTTATCGCCTGTTCGAAGTCATTTGGCGTCAGGATAACATTGGATAGGCTTGTGTTAATCAAATTTTGTGGCTCTCTCATAAAAAATTCATTTTGATCTTCGACTCTCAGTCTGGTTAGCGGCTTGCTAAAAACTGAGTCATATTGGGACTTGAGTAGCTCACTCATTTCCTTGCTGTCATCTGTGTAGGACCAATCTTGTTTAAGTAGGGGCCCAATACTGGACGTTGTTCTCGATTTTGATTTGGCATAGGAGAAGAAATACTTTGGGTTTCTTTCGATTTCATTTATGGCTTTTAGTTCTTCCCGCGATTCCTGACTCCTAAAGGATTCTTTTAGTTTAAGTTCGATGCTTGCTATTTCTCTGACCAGTGTCTCCCTACGCATTTCAGATATATTGACCTCTTTTAGCCGCTCTGTTATTCTTTTCCGTCGCCTGTAAAGGGAGCGCCTGTCTCTTTCTGTTTTACATCTACTCCTCCTTTTTCTTAGAGGAATAAGCCTTGTGCATACATCGAGTGCCACCGAGTTAATCTGTTCTAGGCATAAGTTGGGGTCTGTGTTGCTTAGTATATCTTCCCAGCTTATATCGGTTAGGACTTGGTTTACTTGGTCCCACTTTATGTTTTTGTTATTGAAGTTGAATTTGGTGAATGCTCCCTCGTGACTAATCTCATTATGGCGGTCTGGGGCTCCGCGCATACATGACTGAACCTCAATTATGTTGTGATCTGAGTATATTGTTTTTGATATGGTGATATTTCTTATCAGATCATCATTGTTAGTGAAGATGAGGTCTAGTGTATTCTCCAGTCTAGTAGGCTCTATTATTTGCTGGTTTAAATTGAATTTTGTGCAGAGATTTAAAAGCTCGCATGAGTGTGAGTTTTCATCAGAGCTGCCTCCTGGTGTTATTACTGCAACAATATTATTTGCTATATTCCTCCATTTTAGGTGCCTTAAGTTGAAATCCCCCAGGAGCAAGATGTTGGGTGCAGGAGCTGGAAGGTTTTCCAGACAGTGGTCAATTTTTAACAGCTGTTCCTGGAATTGCTGGGATGTTGCATCCGGAGGCTTGTAGACTATCACAATGACTAGGTTTTGGTTCTCGACCTTTACTGCTAAAACTTCCACTACATCATTTGAGGCATTTAGCAATTCTGTGCAAACAAGTGACTCTGCAATGTACAGGCCAACCCCCCCCTTTTGCCTGTTCACTCTGTCACATCTGTATAGGTTGTAACCTGGGATCCATATTTCGTTGTCCAAGTGATCCTTTATGTGGGTCTCAGTGAAAGCCGCGAACATTGCCTTTGCCTCTGCAAGCAGTCCACGGATGAAAGGTATTTGTTGTTTGTTGCTGGTTTTAGACCCTGTATATTTGCAAAGAAGAATGTTATCGGACTGGTGGTATTGTTGGTACTGGGGGGGATTTTTTTTCCGGCATTAGTATCTGTATCTGTTGGTTTGGAGTGGAGGCCATCGACTGTGGTTCCACTCCAGGAATGACTGGATTTGGTGACGATTTCTGCCATTTCCTGCCAGTTTTTTTTCCTTCCTGGCACTAAAAAACCTCTCCCTCTTGAGTGGCTGTGGCTACCCAGGTTTTCCCATGGCCTGGATGTTTTGTATCTTTTTGTCCCCTTTAGATGGTATGCCTGGCAATTTAAGTTATAGCACGGTCTTTCCTGTACTGAAGAGGTACACAGTTCAGGGTTTAAAAAGCTTACAGGGAAAGGGGGTTTGCATTTTCCTGTTGTCATATGGGCATGGCATTTCCTAGGGTGGTCATAGTTGCACGTCCCATCTGTTTTTCCAGATTTCCCATGCCAGCAGATACCGAGTGCATAGTATGTGCACAGGCTTGGTTTCCGTTTGCCTTGGGTTTCTGTGACTGTAGTCCCTGTTGGTGCATGTTTCCCTGTCTTACTTCTATCCTCCCTAGCACCAACAATGGAGCTCCCACCAGTTGTTTTTGGTAATATATCCTCACTATTGCTAGTGGAGTCCTCTTGTTTGCTATTTCCTGCGGTATTTCTAGTTTGCAATATTGGTTTTATCTTATCTTTGACTACACTTGTTTCCCTACTATGGCTCCTGTCCCCTATGAGGTCATTTATCTGTATTCCTTCCTGCGTATAATTCCCGACTACCTGGACAAAATCTCCAGCTTCACCATTACTGTCTCCCAGGACAGCATCTCCAGCTTCCCCATTACTGTCTCCCAGGACAGCATCTCCAGCTTCACCATTACTGTCTCCCAGGACAGCACCTCTAGCTTCACCATTACTGTCTCCCAGGACAGCACCTCCAGCTTCCCCATTACTGTCTCCCAGGACAGCACTATCAGCCCCACATTTACTGACTACCAGGACATCATCTCCAGCCTTACAGTTTCTGACTACATGGCCAGTATCAAGGGCAGTACCATTCAGCCCGGACTTTTTATGTTCCCATCTGTTGTAGAAAGCTTCCAGGTTTTCTATGAAAGCAGCTTTGATGTTGACCTCTTTTAATACCCTTGTGATTTTAGTCCACAGATTTATCTCATTTGGGCATACCCAAAAACACTTCCCTGTTTAATACTGCTTGTAGCTAGTTCTTGGATATCTGCACAAGGGGCGTGACACCAATTTCCACAGAAATGACAATTTATGCATGTGGAAGCCCGTTTGTTTGACTGACCACAGACTACACACAGCTTCATAATGATTTGAATGGTTGACTTACTGCAATTCTACTAGCAACCTCTTGAATATTCTATTAATAACCTGCTAGGTGGTGCACAACGAAACCGTTTGAAACCAGTCCAGGGTTCGGACCAGTCAAGGGTTCGGACCAGTCAAGGGTTCGGACCAGTCTATCTGATCTGATCAGTGCGTCACTTATTTAAACCATACTGGTCGGTGATTTGAGCTAACACATGAAGGATCTACTGGAAATTATCTACCCGAGTAATATGTGATTTGATTGATACAAAATATAACTTGCGTGTTGAAGAGCCGGTGACTGCTGGCACTCCTACAATGACGAACGGTCGACCTCCACCCTTGTTTATCAATCGCTGTATCTAGCTTCTCTATTTTTTTTTTTCTTCTCCACCACAATAAATGCTATATTATCACTATAGTTGACTGGTGCAAATTTTGGAGGAAGGACGCTTTTTCTGTAGTAATAATTGCTACTCGTTGTGTATATTGCGACCGCTGGTAACTACAGGTTATATGAAATTCACAGTAACGACTGGTATTTCAAGAAAAAGAAACTAATGAAAGTCACTCCACTCCACTAAGTACCATTATAATACTGGTTAGTTGCTACTACAACACTGTATTCTGCTATTCACTGGTATCACTAGATTATATGCGAGTACACTAGCAGGCCAGGAAGATTATTAAAAACAGCTGACCTGTGGTAAGTTTCTGGCGACTTCTGGCACCTGCCTCTATAGGCTTATCACTTCATTTACAAATTCACCTGTTTTCAAATGACACTTTAGCCTTTATCATCAATATACTAGGGAGGCACTGTAGTATACACTATACACTATGTATACTCAATGCTTTCAGGGAGACTTTCTTTCCTCTGACACAAAGTTCAATTATTATTATTTTTTTCACACGGGACACAGGCCTATGATTCCCCTCTGGCAGTAAACTCTGCTAGGAAGTGCACACTAATTCTCCTTTTTTGACTCAGTATATAATGTTTTCCGCCCAAGATTGGTTCTTGAATAGTGTTTTAGAATATCTTTGTGTATTAAGCCCTGCCTATATTGCTTTTCATATTGGTGTTTCTTATCAATGGATTTCAGAATGGTGCTGGTTAGCCTTGGGCAACCAAGCCGTTTGTTTGTGATCTGTTTCGTTTTTATCGAATAATGTTTGTTGTATAGTCTAAGTAATTTGTTAAGAAAAATGTCTGTCCAGTCATCAATACCATTGGCCTTGGAGAATTCTGTAGGCCAGTCAACAGTCTCTAGGTCAGCTGTGAACTTCCTTATTGAGGCCTCATCATGGAGTCTAAATGAAATTTTGTTGTATTCAAGTGGTGGTTTACTAATGTTTGTCAAGAGGAAGGTAGGGTAGTGGTCTGTAGTGCTATCTGTGATTATCCCTGATTTAAGGGAGGCTAGTATATTGGTCCATATGTGGTCTATTATGGTTGCACTTGTCTCAGTGAGCCTGGTTGGTTTAGTTATTGTTGGTATGAGAAGTGTGTTGTTCATATTGTTGATGAAATCAGTTACAGGCTGATCATCTAGTAAGCCAAGGTTGATGTTGAAGTCTCCAGCTAAGAGAAGGTGGTGCTTATTCATTTGTCTGTTTGTTATTAGTGCCTTTAGTTTCTTACTGAAATTTGGGATGTTTGTGTGGGGTATCCGGTAAATGGCACCAATTGTTATAGGCGTCTTAAGGTTTTTTTTACAGTAAAATTAGCAAAAATGTATTCTCCATATTCATCACTAATGCAAGTGGTGCTAATACAAGATAATTGGTTAGAGTAATAGATTGCAATACCACCCCCAACTTGGTATGGTCTGCAGTTGTGGATTGCTGTGTATCCTGGTAGAGGGTAGATATCTATTATGTCCTGCTTAAGCCAGGTCTCAGTAAGAATAATGCAGGAGAAGGGTGTCTTTAGTGATTCAAGGAGTGCCAGGAGGTCATCATAGTGTTTGCTTAAGGACCTAATGTTGTAGTTAAGTACTGATAGACTTTTAGCATTGTTTAGGATAGTGCTGGCTTGTGATGCTGTGTAGTAAAGGCAGTTACTTTCCAATAGGTTTTGATTGTGTGTCAGATTATGGAGGTTTAGATCAGGGTCAACGTGATCAATCATCTTCTAGGTTTAAATTATGGTTATTTATATCCTGAGTTGTGGGTTGAGTTTTAATACTGATATCTGTAGTGGTGGGAAGTTTGGACAAGTGTATAGCTATAGCATTTTGGTCATGTAGAGTATAGTCACTAATACACATAATGGAGTTGGTGTTGTCTATGTGTTGTGCTGGAATGAGCTAAAGTACAACTAGTTATAAACTAATAATATAAAAATTCAAATTAAAAATAGCACGACTCTCTCACTTGTAATTGCACTAAGGTCTAATGTAATGACTTTGGTATAGTCTATGTATTGAGCTAGAATGAGCTATAGTACAACAAGGTTTAATCTAATAAAGTAAACATACAAATTAAAAATAGCACCAGACTCTCACTAGTAATTACACTATGGTCTAATATAATGAATTTGGTATTGACTATGTATTGAGCATGCAATTGTTGTGAATGTGTTGTTATACAGTAAAGTCTGGCACATGGCTGCGGTATATCCGTTAGCAGGTCCGGATGTAACGAGGCTGTTAAAGAGGGTTTTCCATTTTCTTTGGGGTTCTGGGTGTGAATGGTTGAGTAGGAATGTGGTTACTTTACCGGTCAACAGAGGAGGATTGGGGTTGATTGATTTACGGTTAAGAGTCAAGTGTATTTATTTGAAGTGGGGGTTACGCTGTGTGTGGGGTCACGCGGGGAGGGGCGTGAATGACTTGCATGAAGAGGTGCGAATGTGGTGGGGAGGGTCGGAGATGAAGGTGTGTGAAGACGTGTTGCAGGCATTGCTGCATGTCTGGGACCCTACTAAAGTTCGATTGGGTGTTTTAGAGCGTGTTGTAAGGGCGACGGTAGTCACGAAAGGCTGAGAGTATCTACCCTATGTATGCGGGGAAAGGGAAATATAGAGAGAGATTATGGTTGATGCACGTGCGTTCAAATGTGCGAGAGGTATTTTTCCGTTTTCTCCATGGTATACTGCCGTCGGGTGCTGCATTTAAAGGGAAAGAAGGTTGATGGTGGAGGGCGCGTGTCGGGGTGTGCGGGGATGAGGAGACGGCGTTTCATGTAGTTATTTTTTGTGATAATTTGGGGAGTATCAGGGAATGGATGGGTAAGGTTCTGGGGACAGTAGGAGAGGCGGGATATCAGTATTGAGGGCGTCAATTTTTGGATGTGGGAGGCGTCGAGGCTCCTGTGCAATGTGCAACACATATATAATTGCGGACTTTTTTTTTGTATCCTGGGCGATGAGAGGGAATGGGGATTGGGGAGGTGCACAAAAAGGTGTTGGCGGGGACCTTTATAAGAATGTTGTGTTGCAATCGGGAAATATAGGGAAGTCGCTGGACCAGGCTTTTTCAGCAGGGTACCATAGTATGAGGGGTGAGAGCATTGTTAACGTTGTGAAAGGGGGGGGGGTTGAATTTCAGGGGATAGAACGGGCTCGTCTCCGGGGTTGGGTATGCACAAGGCTGGTTGCTGTATGTATCTGTGTAATGCGTGGTTGAGGTAAATGTGGTTGTGTGAGGATGTGGTGGTGCAGTTACATAATGTGTTATAGATGTCTTATGTCAGTCTACTGCTTTCTTTCTTTGTTGAAGTACTTGATTTACCTTTCGACTATGGCCTGGCAAACGGGGTTTTATGTGTTTGTACCGAGTTTTTTAAATTGCTATATTATATAATGTGTAATAGCCTGTAGATGAGTGCGGAATCCCTTATGGCTTTTCTAGTTTTGTGGCTAACTCGTAAGACTTGTGGTAAGGCGAGTATGTGTGACTGTAGGAAACTTATGTACTGGGGGGTTAGGTGAGTAAGAGTATGTACTTTGTTTTATCATGAGACTGTGATGTAGGTTCTTTCATTTATTGATTATTTGTGCTGTTTGTGGTAACCGATATATTTATTATATATAATAAAATATATATATATATATATAAAATATATATAATATATATATATAATATATTATTATAAAATATATATATCGTAATTTTCCCTTCTTATTGTTTTTGTATTGTGCATTGGCAATAGGTCACAGTAAAATTAAGTAAATATGTATACCTGAAGGATTATGGATTTAATTATATTATTGAACCTGTTACAGGGGTCACCTACATGTTATGTTCTTGTTGTTGTTCTTGTGTAAATAGGGTTAAGATTACCCATCTTTCTTAATGTTATGTTTTGTCACAAGCGATATTTTCTAGTATATTTGTGTAACCTCTTTGTGTTTGTTAATATTGTGTTTGTTATTTGCTATTTAGGTTTTTGAGGGATTGTGTTTCAAAATGTGTTTATATTAAATGTGTATCAACCCTTGTTTAAGGGTCTTTATGTTAAGCTATGTATTGTATTTTAAATAAAATATATAAAAAAAAATAATGTTGGTAGAATTACCGACAATGTGTGAAGTAAAAGGACACAAGTGCAACTTATGTGACATTTTAGGGTGGCAACGTTTCGCCCTCCAGGAGTTTTGTCAAGCCGTTACAAACAGTACATGTATGTATATATAAGTTGGTCAAGACAGGGTCCTCACACGGGTCTTAATCTTGAGATGACCCATCTCTGGCTCCTGAAGGAGAATTGATTCTTCGCTGTGCAGCATATGCTGCTCAAGCGCTGTTCCGAACAGTTCAGCTAGTGTGCCTCATAAGCGACTGAGGTTTACTCCATCTCAGCTGTTTCCTGAGCTGGGGACTGGGCTCTGTCTGCTCTGATAATCTGCAGATTCATGGCATCCACTGTTTCCTGCTCTGTCAGTAAGCACACCCTCAGGAGTGTGCTGACTGTGAGGGAAAAGTTCAATAGATAGGAGTACGATGGAGTATATAGAAACAATAGTTTGATTGCTGGCTACTTGTTAAGGTAGGGTAATCTAGCTCCCACTATTCCCTCCTTTTTTTCCCCCACCCCGAAAGTGATAGTTTGATTGCCGGCTGCTTGTTAAGGTAGGGTCAGTCAGGTCCCTCTATCCCTTCCCCACCCTTCTTCCCCCCCCCCGAAAGGTGACGTGGGGGGCTCCAGTCCACACAGTAATCACTAGACTCACAGCTCCCAGCACTACTGTAAGTACATGCCTGCCTTGTATTCTAGGGGGATTTATTGGTTGAAGCTTCACTTTTGACCAATAATAAACTTAGTCCTTTCAGTCTTGCTCTAAGTTGAACCATTTTAAACATTCACCACATCTTTTAGGTATTGTACTTATCATGGAGAGTATTTCTTAAGCAGTGGGTAACCTGTCTATCTTTCCACTTGGATGACAGAGAGGGTCACATACCAACCCAATGAGTAGAATTGATGGAGATGGACTAACATCCTGAGACTTCCCGTTTTTGGATTTAAGTACCTGTGCACCTGATGAAATTGCAGGACGTAACCCCTCATAATTGCAGCGGTAAAGAACCTCTTTCCTGTCATCGGGATAAAATACCACGGCTATACTGTGAAGAACGAACCGGTGGGTTGTAACCAACACCTGCGACCCCCCCCCATCACAGCAACTGCTACAATTTCAACAACACTCAGTGTCACCAACACCAGACACCCCGATATATATTAGCGTTGAGTTCAAATGTTATTTTATTCATTTCATTTTTCATTTTGTCTTTCAAATAGGATATACCTTTCATGTTTTTTTGTTTTTATTGTTTGCTTTAATAAATAATAAAGTGTTTTTTTCTTTGTGAATTATTATTTCTTTTTCTATTCATTAATTTTCCTGAGGAGGAGCAGCCTTGGTAATACTGTCTCAAACTGATACAGAGCTGAGTAAACCCTTCACACTGACCATCTGGGGAACATGCTCTGTTGTTCTGTGGAGGTGATTGTGTTGCAGATAAGTGTAAAATGAAAGCCTGTAATTGTTTTACATGATATTTGGATTGCTGGTGTTTCTTTTTCTGTCTCATAAACATGCAAGATTTCAGGTATGTCTTGCTACTTCTAATTAAACATAGGTCACTTTTACACATGCATCTACAAGCATATATACATATAATATATGCATGTGGCCATGCCTGGCATGGCAAGACGTGTGGGGGGCTAGCTGCTTGATTTTCAATTTTTAACTCCGGATCAACGAGGCTGACCAGGTTAAGACTCAACAGGACTTATTGTGAATACTCTGGGAAGATTACAGTGAAGCAGAAGACATTTCAGTGCACCGTTTCAAGTAAATTGTGGAAGTGTTGGGCAGTTTGTGAATGTTGGTGAGTGGTGGTAGTGAGGAAGCCCGGCCAGTGGAGGGGTGGGGGAGTACAAGGCCTACACTGTGTATGAGTACCGGCCAAGATTATCGTACTAAAAACCTCGAAAAGCTCTTATAAAAACATGTATTTTCCAGCACCATGCACCATGCTTCCCAGTTAACTTGGAAATGATTGTGTCGATGCATGGACTATTTAGAGGCATATGTTATGGAAAAACAATGTGAAATTAATGTTAACGAGGGAGTGACCAGCCAGTGCATCCACCCCCACGTCACGGGGGTGGGTGGAGAGGCTGGATGTGAAACCCTAGATGGTGAGTGAAACACTTTGGGTTTTCAGCAGTGCCCATACCCACATTGTTCATAGTGTACATGGAAAAAAATAAAGTTAATGTGTATTGTAAGACAGTGTGAACAATATATAGTGCGCAAGTCCATGTGTATTGTACTTCCCGAGATAACCCCACTCAACAACCTGCACCTCCCCCACCTAATTCCCAGGAGAAGTTTTCCCCTTCCCCTCCCAGCCCCTCAAACTCCACCAGGCCACCTCGGTCAAGTTCACTACCTTCCACGCACCATACCCACCCAGCATGTCATATTCCACTCCTATTGTCTAGTCCCAGCAGATGGATGCCAACCAGGTGGAAGCAAGCAGCCAGGGAAATGGCACGGTTGGCAATACTAGGAGAGGCAAGTGTCGGTCATGCTTACAGCTTCGTTGTCTCAACTCGAATGGTTTTTTCCCCCACAAAAAACGGTAGTTGCCCTGGTTCAGGATTTCCTCCTGTGGAAAGTGATGATCCAGAGCCACCTCAGGCACCTGAACCCCTCCAACAGATTTCATCTCATCAGACAATCTCTTGGAAGCAATTAAAGCAACAGGTACCATGACACTCACACATTTCCCGAAGCAGCCCGTCCACCGCAGCTGGGAAACTTACGGACCTCCTGAAAAAAGTAAACGATGGTTCCACTATCTTAAATGCTCCACCAACCATCAAGGCATGGCACAACTTGCTACATTTTGGCAATGTCTGCTTAGCTGTGCCGGAAAGAAGGGGAAAGAGGCTACCTCAATGATAATTAAATCCTTAAGAGATTTTCCTAGAGTTGATAACCTCATTTGCCTTTCCCCCTCAACACAAAAAAGGGAGAGGCAGAACCCCGACTCACTCTACTGACAGTGAAAAAGTTTAGAGTCCAGGTGAGCAAGAAATTAAGAAGGGGAAAACAATGGGGGCAATAAGAATTATTACCAGTGAAGATACAGTTGCTCCCAGGGATGCTGACACGGCTGAAGCACTTAGAGGGAAAACACCCTGCCAGGGAAACCAGTGGCACCAACAGTTCCAACACCTCTGTCCCCAACTATGGAACCATTGATAGTGGAAGACTCAGACATTTACAAAGCAATAATGTCGTTCCCATCTGGCTCGCTGGGGTTACACTGGAATAAGGCCACAGCATTTAAAGGAAATGGTTAATCCAGTTATTGGGGAAATTGCAGAGACACTGCTTTCAGAGATCACAAGGTTCGTCAACAATTCCTTGGCTGGTCTGATCCCTGATGAAATTAGACCTTTTTTTTTTGGTGCAACACTTTGTGCACTTAAAAAGAAGGGTGGAGGAATTCGGCCAATTGCAGTAGGCAACACCTTACGCCGCCTCATATCCAAAGCTGCTGTCCGAAGATTCCCTGCACAGGCACCATGATGCTTCAACCAAACCCGCTTGGCTTTGGGTCTCTCAAGGAAGTGAAGCAGCGGTTCATGCAACAAGGGCGTATACAACAACCTGCCTGAGGACAATGCAGTGGTAAAATTAGATTTCAAGAATGCATTCAATCTCCCCCGAAAAGAGACGTGGTATTAGCAAGCAGTACAAGAACAAATTTTCCCCGATCTCTTCCCTTTTGTTTCAGCTGGGTATAGCAAGGAATCAATGCTTCTCTTTGGAGAGCAGGGAAAATTTCAAACATCGGAGGGTGTCCAAAAAGAGATCCTCTTGCACCATTTCTTTCTGTATAGCAGTTAGGGAAATCACAGTCCAGACTGACCACGAGCTAAACATCTGGTTCTAGATGATGGCACACTAGCAGGGACAAAAGAGTCCCTCCTACATGACCTTACACAGGTAATGCCACGGGACAGGAAAAGGGTCCCCATCCTGAATCCATCCAAATGTGAAATCATCTCGTCAGTCAACAAGTGATAAATGCAGTGAGATCAAAACTACCAGGAGCAGCAGTCCCTTGCCCTCACAAATAGTGTCTTGCTAGGAGCATCCCTGGGGAAACAATGCCATGACACAATTCTCAGGAAGAAATTGGAAGAGTTAAGGAAATGGAACAACGAATAGGCAATCTGGACCACCCACGATGCCTTGTACCTTTTCACAAAGTGCTTGAGTCTGCCCAGGTTGACATATTTCCTAAGATGGCACGTTCATATGATAACCCATAACTGCACGAATATGACAGTATTCTGAGGGAGATTTTTACGAAAGTACTTAACCTTACTCTAGAAGACGGGCTTTGGAACCAAGCTACACTTCCAGTCAGACTATAGGCATTGGGGTCCGCAAGTCATCACAGATTGCGTTACCTGCCTTTCTGTCCTCGTGTATTGCATCCAGAGAGCTTGTAGCATGATTTTCCTGAACATCTTAGGGACAAGATAGGAGTCCAGGACCAAAAATTCACTGACGGAGCAAAGATCTGGGATAATCTAACGGGCTCTGGAGCCAGACCTGCTCCCCCCAACAACTACAAACAATCGCACTGGATGGTCCAATAGTGGAAAATATTGCCTCAACAATGCTTTAGAGTGTGTCAGGGAAGGATAGAGCCCGCCCCCTGGCAGTGAGAGCCCCTCATGCTGGGGACTTTCTGTTGGCTGTTCCCAACTCCAGCTTTGGCACACGTCTCGAAACCCACAGACCATCCGCATCGGTGTTTGCCCTTCGACTTGCCGCCCCTATTCTCGCCGAACACAGGTGTATTTGGGCAGTGAAGCAGCAGACCGATTCGGGTACCATGGTCCCTTTTGTGCCATAAATCCGAGGAAAGATTGCAAGACATGAGGAGGTTTTAAAAACATTATCCCAAGAGGAGCCTCACAACAGCTGGATGCCCAGCAGTAAGGGAGCCACCCAACTTGCAGATCTGATGGCAGCCAGAAGCGTCCAGATGGTATCACCCTTTAAGCCTGGACAGATGGGAAGCAGGTGGTGTGGACTATAGATGTGCATCTACCCTTTGGCTGATACCTATCTCCAATACACCAGGGAGGAAGGAGGGCAGCTGCCAGCTTCAGGGGGTCCCAAAAGTCTAGAAAATATGGAGAACTTGCCCATCTTATAATGTTTGTTCCCATAGGCTCAGAGACCCTTGGCTCATGGGGAAAGAGTGCATCTAAATTCCTTAAGGAGCTGGGAAAAGACTCATCAGGGTAACTAGGGATCCCAGGCAGCTATTTTTTGTTTTCCCGCGCTCAGTGCGGCTTTTTCAAAGGGGGAATGCCTGCTGTATTTTGGGCACACGCCCCAGCTCTGAGGAGCTGGATGAGATTTTCGCCTTATAATCGGTGATACACACGTAACAACATGTACCGTATATGCCACCTTTATATCAACTATGTATCTCTTAAATCTTCTGTACCATATTATGTAATAAAATATTCCTATTAGTAAAAAAAAATATGTATCAAAAGATGGGGTGGTAGGGGAAGTGGAATATTCAAACGGCTTCAGGAAGAAATCCAAATATTTTTCCTTGAAGCCTTTTTATCCACTTTTGATACACACGTAACAACATGTACCGTATATGCCACCTTTATATCAACTATGTATCTCTTAAATCTTCTGTACCATATTATGTAATAAAATATTCCTATTAGTAAAAAAAAATATGTATCAAAAGATGGGGTGGTAGGGGAAGTGGAATATTCAAACGGCTTCAGGAAGAAATCCAAATATTTTTCCTTGAAGCCTTTTTATCCACTTCTCCGAGGCTATGGGTCCCACAATTTACACCAGAGGTGGACCCCATTATATATATAATATATATAAAATATTAATATATATATATATAATATATATATATATATATATATATATATTATATATAATATATATTAATTTTATATATATGTATATATATATATTTATATGTCGTGCGGAATAGGCAGAACTTGCGATCTTGGCTTAAATAGCAACGCTCATCTTGCCATATAGGACAAGCGAAAATTTGTGTATGCAATAATTTCGCCAAAATCATTCTGAACCTAACGAAAAAAATATATTTTACTGTGTTTGTTTTTGTATTAAATTATTGTAAACAAATCTAAAATATATTTAGTTGGGTTAGGCTAAAATAAATTGTTTCTTGTTATAATAAGGTTAGGTAGTTTTTTAAGTTCATTTGGGGCAAAATTAAATTTTTTTATATTAACATTAATGAAAAAATATAAATCTTTAAACGTATAAGAAAAATTTTAGAAAGGACTTTAAATTTTTAAAAGAGTTCTTGCTAATTGACCAGTTTTACATATTTTGGCTGACATATATACATATAACATATATATATATATATATATATATATATATATATATATAATATATATATATATATATATAATATATTCAAAAATTAAAAAGGATTTGTCGTTAAAAATAGGAGAGGAGGTTTTTAAAATGGAGTTTTAGAGGTTTTGGGAAGTGGAAGGGAATATTTTGGGGAATGTTAAATGTTGATGAGATGGGGAAGTGTGATTTCGTGTTGGGGCAAGGGGAATAACATCTTGTAGGAGTGGGAAGACCATTTTGAGTGGGGGGAAGTTCGTGAGACAGAGGTAAATGAAAGGGGCAAAGCACCGGGATTGATGGGATAAAGTAGAAATTTTAAAAGCGGGGGGGATATTCTTAGAGTGGTTGGTGCAATTATTTAATAAAAAAAAGGAAAGGGGGTAAGGTACCTAGGGATTGGCAAGACAGCATATTCCCTTTTCATAAAAAGGGAAGGGACAAAAGAGAGTGAAAAAATTATAGAGGAATAAGTCTGTTGAGTATACCTGGTAAAGTGTATGGTGGGTTTATTATTAAAAGAATAAGGTAAGACAGAGAATAGGATGCAGATGAAAAAGGAGGTTTAGGAAAGGGGGGGTGTGGGACCAGGTGTTTACAGGAAACATATAATCGAACGTATTTAGAAAGGCAAAAAAGGTTTTTTGGCTTTTTTAGGTTTTGGAAAAGGCGTATACGGGGGGGATGGGGGGGCAATGTGGCAGATTTTTCAGGTGATGGTGTAGGGGGGGTAGGTTACTGAAAGCATAAGAGTTTTTATGAGGACAGGAGGCTCAATTAGAGTATGGGGAAAGAGGGAGATTTTTTCCCAAAAAAAGTAGGCCTTGCAAGGATGTGTGATGTCCCGTGGGTTTTTTAAATATATTTATAAAGGGGGTTGTAAGAGAAGTAAATGCGGGGGTCTTGGCAAGGGGCGTGGAGTTAAAAGATAAAGAATCAAAATAAAGTGGAGTTGCACAGTTGCTCATTGCTGAGACACTGTGCTTTTGGAGATTCAAAAGAGAATTTGCAAGTTGGGGGATAAATTTTGGAGGGTTTAAAAAGAAAAAATTTAAAAATGAATACGGGAAAGAAAAGGTTATGAGGAAAACAAAAAGTTAGGTGATAAAAGATTGGATATCAATTGGAGGGAGAGAGTATGGAGGAGGAATTTTATCAGATATTTGGAGGGGACTGTACGGAGGGGTTATGAAAAAGAGGTGAATATAAAATTGATGAGGGGAAAGGGTGAGGGTGCACTTGGAGTCTGTGGAGAAAAAGAATTTTGCCCTTTTGGAAGAAAAGAGGGGAAGTTAGAATATAGTTTTTACCAACGTTTTAATGGGTGGAAGCAGGGTGATAATTTGCGCGGGGAGAAGGGGAGGCAGTGATGTCATGTCTAGGGCATGTGTGGGGAAATTTAAAATGCAGAGAATTCGTAGTTTGGAATTTAGGGGAGGTGCGGGATTACCAAAATGTTGCCCAAAGGGGGTGAGGAAGGGTTGTTGAGGTGGTTCGGACATGTAGAAGAAGGAGCGAAACAGAGGATTTCAAGAGGTATCAGTCATGGAAAAAAGGGGCGGGGTGGGGGTCGCCCTGGGAAAGGGTTGGAGGGATGGGTAAATATTTTTATTGTGCGAGGGGCTTGGACTTCCAGCGGCATGCATGACTTTTTTTGTTTTTTGAGTGAATGGAGACAAATGGTTTTTAATACTTGACGTGCTGTTGAGTGTGAGAAAAGAAACATTTATGAAGGGTTCAGGGAAACCGCGGCCGGACTGAGTCCGGGATGGGAAACAGGCCTGCAATCTGAAGGAGGGGTGTTTAAAGTTGCAGCTTAAAAAACTGTATGTAAAGCACTCTTCTGGGAAGACAGTGATGGATGAATGTGGTGAAAGTTTTTCTTTTTTGGGCCCCCCTGCCTTTTTGGGAATCGGCCAGTGTGTTAAAAAAAAAAATTAAAAAAATACTTACCCTTTTAAAAATATTATATATATATATTAAATTTTTAATTTAAAAAATATTTAATTATATATATATATTTAAAAAATATATATAATATAGTATGTATTGTGTGTGTGTGTGTGTGTAAAATATATACCTCTCTGGTTTTTTTTCTATTTTCTTCTATTCATGTTCTTGAAAATTTCCCTTATCCAGGGGGAAATAGACATTACTAACACTTTTTTCGGTGGGGAAAGACCTGTTGTTTTAAAGAAGGGAATATATAAATTATATATAAATAATAAATATATATATATATTATATATATATTATATTATATATATATATATATATAAACCCCCAAAATCACTCACTACGAAACAAAGACTTTTGGAGCGATGCACCACCCCCCAAAGAAAAGCAGGGGGGTTATTGCACGTTAAAGACCCTACAATAATGTCAGGGCCCGAAACTGTTCACTGCCTCCCAGCCCCAAAAAGGGGGATTACCAAAACCCCCGGGATCTTTAAACTGGGATGGCAAGCACCTAAATCAGTTCCTGATCGCCGGGGTTGGCTATTGGTTTGCGTGCAGCCAGAGCAAAGCCTTTTTGATCAGGCCTCATCCACCAGGAGGCCTGGGACAGACCCCGGGCCCGGGGGGGGTTGCCCCCCAACCTCTCCCGGTAAACTCCAGGGGAAACACCACCTTTCATTTTAAACTTAAGTGATCAAGGTCACAGTCCGAAAAAATTTTCTATAAATACGTCTCATTCCTGCCCGATCGGGAAGGGAGGTTTTTGCTCGACCCCTTGCTGTTTTAGGCGAGCCACCTTGTAATTTAAAATGGTGCTGAGTGTGAGGCGGGGAGGACCCATCGGTTAAGCTCTTCGGGGTAATTTCACCCCCCAAATTTCGAGGTGTTTTCTCCCCAAACCCTCATTAGGGAGACTATGGTATCCGGACAAAGAGGTGTATGGTGTATCCCTGAAAGGAGCAATATAGGAACTCGTTAAAAAATGAAATTCCACTCCGTGTATATCACGGTGCGTAGATTTCAAGATGTGGTATTTATGCTACCCAGCTGTGAAAGTTGCTTTGATCGACGACCCCACTTGCTGGGTCAAGCTTGTAACGTACCTTTTGAGGCAGATGAGGGCTGACATAAGGGTGTTTTTTTAGGCATATGGAACCCTACATTGGGACAGCAAGAAGGGGCGGCGGTGCATAATGGGCAGTCTAGAGGGGGCATTTACCCTGATGTGACTCTAAGACATCCCATAGTCTTTGTCGGCATGTGTGTGTGAAGCAGTGGAGGGCCCCCAAAACCT
>NC_069475.1:13574258-13596501 GCF_026875155.1 Cherax quadricarinatus
TCCGGCAGAGTTGCCCAAAACGTTGTTCCAACGGGTGCGTAGGTGGGTAGCTATTGCGGCAAAATGGGGCCAGAAATAAAACACCTCGATAGGAAATTGGTATCATGTCTGCTGCCGGCGCAGTGTTGCCTTTTCATTGCCCTGTACGTCGCATGCCAGGGCCCCAACAAAAAAAAAAATTCTTTAGTTTGGTAGAGATAGGCATAGCCAAATTTGGGGATAGGAAACTGGGGAGAGGATGTATCAAATTTTCATAAGCCTTAGAGCACAAAGGGGAGTTTTGACTACTACAAATGAGACACGGGCATAGATGCGATACGAATAAGTGCGTAAGAAGGGCATACAGTTCAGCTAAAAAATGCTACTGAAGATAGAAATGTCCCCCCACGACGCTGCCCCGGAAAACACTGTGCAACCCGACCCCATTAAAGATTAGAGCCATCTGTGTACACGCAGTGCATGAGAATGGGGGGGAAGGTTTCAAGAAAAAGAAGCGGAAGCCACCGTGGGCAGTTAGCTTTCGAGCAAGGGGAGAGAGAAAAAACAGCGCGAACATTGAGTTTCCCAAGGGGGTAGGGAAAAGTAGATGCTACATAAATTAAAAAGGGTGGTAACTAAGGGGGAAGACAAGAGTGAATTTAGGAAAAGAAAAAAGGGGAAGGGAGTAAACAGGGGGGGCAAACGAAAAAAGAATGTCACTAATATCGGGCCCATTCAAAAAATGGAAGGATTGTGTAGAGTAAGCTACTAGTAGCAAAAGGCAATGGGATCATAGACCGAACCAAATTTTACCCCCAATCTCCCCTCCCCTATCCCACCCCCCCATCCCCCCCTTTTTTTTTCCCTCCTCCCCTCCCCACCCCCCCCTTTTTGCCCTTCCTCTTTTTGTCCTTTGGGTTTTTCTCCCAAGGGCGCTAGTTCCTAGGTAGGGAAAGGATACCGGGGCCCCTCCCATTCTTTTTCTTTCTTTTTTTTTCAAAAAACAAAAAGAAAGAAGTAACCTAACCATGGCAGCCCTAGTCCATGAACCTGGACCCCGGGCCCCTTTTTGATCCCGCCCCCCCGTTCTGACCCCCTCGCTTTGGACCACTTTTCAGACACTCCCACCTTGAAACCTTGCCGGTGCTGTTTCCACACCCGTTTTCGGGTACTGGGGCCTCGATGCTCCTTCGATTTATCGGACCTTCGCTCTCCTCTGACTAGTTCCGGCCTTCCCTCGGTGCGGAAATTTCAAATGCCGCCCCTTCCACTCGGACCAACTCTGGCCCACCCCCTAAACGCCCCCAACGACAATTCCCTGTGATGATCCTTCTCCCCCCTTCTCGTTCTTCTCAGAAAAAAAATCGACCGTCCTTCACCCCTTTTCCACGCTCATTTAGACGAAAAATGACTAAATTCTTCACTTTACACCGACTTCCCTCTATCCCTATTTTTCTGACCACAGATTGGCAAGGCACCCTACCCATGTTTGTAAAGATTTTTCTTTTCATGCTTTAGGAGGGGTATGCGCTCATTCCGTACAAATGCACCCAGGTTGAGCTCTCTCGTTTTTCCCTATCGAAACGTTCCTGTCACTCTTGAAAAACATCTTCCCTCAATTCGTGTGGTACCTCTTTTCTGCCCAACCATGTTCAACAAAATTTCCGACATGTGGCACGACATTCTAAAACAGCGGAACCCCAAAGATCTCCCAACCCTCAAGGTAGACATTTACATTTTTCCCTGCCCAGGGCGGAGACAAACCCCTAGCAATGGGCTCGTTTAAAATTTTGAAAGCCGAGAACCCCCACCCTCTTTTATATGCAGGAATCGGTTCAATTTCAAAGGTGATCCCTACACCACAACAGTGTAGAAATTGCGGGCGTTTGGCCCATCCAGCGAAATATTGCAGATCTATCGCTGAATGCCAGTCTGTGGTGCGATGACTATTCTAATAATCTTAAAATCGATCCCCTCTTGCCTTTAAAGTCATGAGGTCACCCCTTTGTACTCCGCCGTTGTCAGGGCTATTTAAGGGGGGGAAATCGTTACCCCAAAGAGACAGAAGGTCTCCCTTATGCCCCTGGCGTTTCTCATCCCGCCTCCAAGGGAGACTCCCACGTGTTTCTTATTCCCGGGTTTTAAAAAGTCCCCCCCCCCCCTGGGACCCCTCTTTACACCCACCCCTGTGGTTACCTCCCCCATAATCACTCCTGATCTAAACCCTTTTTCTGCCTCAGCTCAGCGTCCCTATTCAAGCCCCAGTTAATCTCGTTTTCGAGTTCTCTCTCACAAACCCCAGTATCGACGAACCCCCCGTACACACCTCCCCCCCATCATCCCCTCTTCTCAAAAGTCAAAAAAGGTCCGTTAAACCTCCTACCCATCTTCCACCTCCTTTTTCCCTCCCTGTCCTGTCCCCCGGTTCCCCCCTCTCACAGGCTCAGTTACAAGTGTAGGGTTTACCCTCTCCTCGACTGTACCTCCCCCCCTGTTCCCCCCCAATTTCTTCCTCTTCTCCACCCCCGGTTCCTGCCTCTTCTGTCCCCCGCCACTTCCCGTTCCCTCCACCCTTTCGCCCCCCCCTTTCCTTGGGACATCCCCAAAACAGTTCCAAATTTTTTTCTCATCCCCCCCCTACCATTTCCAAAATTGTCTCCCCTTCGCGTCCTGAATTCCCAAAACACTTGAAACAATTCTGAATATATTGCAGAGACCAAAACCCTCAATGGACACTGATCCACCTTGTCTTTCTCTCTCCTCTGCTCCATCTGCGCAATCCTTTTTTCACGTGCACCGTTCCTTTTACGGTTGAACGTTTTCCACTGCCCCCTGCATGTGCACTTTTTTAACCCCCCCCCAGCTAGGAACCCCTTCCCTGCAGATTTCAAGTATTTTTATCATTGCCAATCATGGCCCTTTTCAGTGGAATATACGCGGCCCAGGGGTTATCAGGGTGAGCTTCAAGTTACTTCCGTTTCCCCCTTGGGGTTTGCTTACAAACCAAAATTACACCTTTCTGTTATTTCTCCCCTCCAGGGTATAATTTATTGTATTCTTCGATCCTTTTCCTGATGGGACCCTTTTAAAGAAATGCCCCCTTTTTTACGCATGATTTCCGTACCATCGCATTTTTCATACTTCGCTGCATTACACACCAGCCCTACCACTTACATAGGTGGTTACATCTTTCTTTATATCTTCTCCTTTTTTGGGCATATCTATTCAGGATATTGCCTTTTTTGTTTCGTCATTACCGCCACTGATTCTTTTACTTGGTGATTTTAATGCCCCCCTTTTTCCCTGGGGGGGGGGGGTCTCACTGTGACCCCAGGGAAATTTCATTTAGAGGTTTTTCTTGCCACCCCCCCCCCTCCATGTTTTAAATACGGTACTCACCCCCCATTTTGACCTTGGACTATACCTTCTTGCATTGATCTCTCACTGCTTTTCCTCCGCGCATAGACTTATTTGGTTGTTCCCCCAACTTACTGACAGTGTCATTCCCAATCATTTTTAAAATTCCCCTTCAATTCGCCCCCTCTTCGCACCCCACGCGGGAAATTTTTATCGGGAAATTGGAACCTTTACCCCAAAAACCTAACTTTTTTTTAAAGGGGGTTCCTTCTCGTCCTCCATCGATGACTTTTACCCCTTTCTCGCCTCCATTTTAACCGAGCTTCTATTCTATACCCCAAACTTCGGGCAGGCATTCTCAGAAATGCGTCCCTTTGGGTGGTCCCCTGCTTGTGCTTGTGCAGTACTTTGAAACCGCTGCATGGGGCGGTACCGGACAATAAAAACCACAGAGAGACTCCTTGATTTTAAACAGAAGCGTGCGTTTTCGCCGCGGGTTTTCGTGACGCTATAGCACTTGCTGGCGAATTATGTCCCACCATCACCTTGCTTCCTCTATGATGCATTTGGGAAAAAATACAAAAACTGAGTGGTAATATTCCCCTGCCCTGGCTCCTTTTCTGGGGGTTGCCGGTGTTGTAAGAAAACCCCACTAGTGTTGCCAAGAAATTGGAATCATCGGGTCCATATTTCTCAGGGGCTCCATCTAGCCCCTCATTTCTTTCCCCAAGTCTGTAGAGAGTTAGCACCCTTTACTTTTCTTCTCTCAAGAAGAAACCCTTAATGTGCCTTTTACACTTCAAGAACTGGAGGCAACACTCTCAGCTTGTCGATCATCGGCAGCTGGGCCCGACGACATTCATATTCGTATGCTACAACATTTACATCAGTCAGCCCTTGCAGTCCTATTACGCCTTTACAATCTTATTTGGTCACAAGGAGTTCTTCCCCAGCTGTGGAAATCCGCCATTGTTCTCCCTTTCCGCAAACCAGGCACTACGGGACATGAAACCTCCCACTATCATCCCATTGGTCTTACCAGTGCAGTTTGCAAAGTAATGGAATGCCTAGTAAATAGACGTTTAGTGTGGTATTTAGAGACACACAACAGTCTCTCCACTCGTCAATATGGCTTTCGTAAGGGACGTTCTACCATAGACCCCTTACTACGCTTGGATACGTATGTTCGTAATGCCTTTGCAAATAACAACTCAGTTATTGCCATATTTTTTGACCTTGAGAAGGCATATGACACAACTTGGAGGTATAATATTTTAGCCCAAGCCCACTCCTTAGGCCTTCGAGGCAATCTACCATCCATCCTTAAGAACTTTTTAATTGACAGGCATTTCCGTGTTCGGGTTAATAATGTGCTCTCCCCGGACTTTATCCAAGCTGAAGGTGTCCCTCAGGGATGTGTTCTGAGCACAACACTTTTTCTCCTTGCTATTAATGATTTGGCCTCTAGTCTTCCATCAAATATTTGGTCATCACTCTATGTTGATGATTTCGCTATTGCCTGTGCAGGCGCTGACTGTCACCTCATTACAGTTTCTCTCCAACATGCAGTCAACCGTGTTTCCAATTGGGCCACCACACGTTGGTTTAAATTTTCCAGCACTAAAACCCACCAAATTACTTTCACTAGACGCTCTGTCATCTCCGATCATCCTTTGTACCTCTATGGCTCCCGTATCCCTGAACGTGATACAGACAAGTTTCTGGGCTTCCTCTTTGATCGTAGGTTATCCTGGAAACCCCACATTACCTCTCTGAAGGCAACTTGTCACAGCTGGCTGAACCTTCTTAAAACCCTTTTTCATCTTTGGGGGGGGAGCTGATCGTCGAACCCCCTTGCCAAACATTCCCCCCTTATTTTATCGAAATTGATTATGGTGACCAGTCATTCGCGGCTTTCCCCCTGTACTCCTTACCTTAACGCCTTCTCCCCAAGGATTCGTTTTACCCTTGGGCTTTTCGCCTTCCCCTGCGAGAGCCTCTATGCAGAACGAACTTTCCCATCCTTATCCGATCGCCTTGATGCCCATTGTCGCTATTAGTTGCTCCAGATCTCCCCAACCCTTCCATTTATAGAATGGTCATGATTTAGTAACATTCTTTATTTTTTCGCCCCCCTGTTTACTCCGCCCTTCTCTCTTTGCCTTTTCATTCGCTCTTGTCTTCTCTTCAACTACCCCTTTCTATGTAATGAGCTCTCACTTTTCCCTCCCCCCCGGGGAAGTTCCAGTGTTCGAGTTGTTTTTTTTCTCCCTCCCTTGTTCGAAACCCCAACGCCTACGGTATTTCCCCTCTTTTTTCTTGACCACTTTCACTTCATTCTCATGCCATTGCTGTTACACAGAGGCTCTAAGCTTCGACGGGTAGGATTCGAGCGTTTTTTCCGACAGGTGTACAAGGGATTTACTATCTTCGGCTAGCATTTTTATTGCTAAATTGTATGCCATCCTTCAGACTTATCCGTATTTCATCTATGCCTGTGTCATCATTTGTGGTTGTCTCGACCCCCTAGTGTTTTTACAGGTATACAAAAATTTGATAACCTCACCCTTGTCCTCCGTTCCAACTTTGGTTACCCCGCATCTTTACCACATAAAGTATTGTTTTTGTTGGTCCCTGGTATGTTGACGTACGGGAAAAAAACACAGCACTGCTCCCGGGGGTCAGCAGACATGACCTCCCGTTTCTTATGAGGTTTTCCCATTTCAGACTTTTTTTGCTGCATTTTCCCCCTTCACCCTTTGGAACAACGTTGGTCTCTATGCTCGGCAACAAACTTCAATCTTTTAAACCAAAGTGAGGTTATCGCCTCTTCTTATCACGGGTCGGGGTTGGGGACTACTCCTCCCCTCTTTCCCTTGGCCATTTCCCTGTTACTCTGGCATCTCTGGGGAGGCGTCCTGTCCTTCTGTGAGAATTGCCCCAAACTCCATTATCACGCCACATTCTGTTGGATGCCTACTTTTTCAACGGCAGCAGAAATTTTCTCTGTTGGTTTGCTCGCTGCTCCTCTTTACCCTTCCCCCCTTTCTGTGGACCCACCTTTCATCCCGGACACTCTCTTACTTTTTTTACAACAAAGACTTCTTACAAAATTTTGATACCTTCAGCCCCTTTTTATTCAAAACTTTGCTACCTGTACCCCCGTACTATCCCCCGCCCTGCTGTTTTTTGAACCTGCTGACATCCCCCCCTCCCTTCTGCCATCCCTACCCTCACTTCCCTTTCCCTACCCTGCAGCGCTCTATACCCTTTTGGCTTTTGCTTCTTTTTGATTATAATAATAATTGATTTAAAGGGTTTGTGCTGCGGTTGTGTTCTTTGTATTGTTTTACTGCCCCCCTTTTTGGAGTGGGGGTATTCGTTGTTTTTGTAACTTGGACGAAACCCGGGCCATGCTTCCTATCCTAGGATGGTAAAAGCTAGTGATAGGGGTTCTTGCAGTAGATACACTAGATAAACCATGTCAATGTTCTGAGTGTCTGAAATGTTCTAATAAAAAAAGCCATCTTGTGAAACACATGAGAATACTTCTTTCTTTCAACAAACCGGCAATATCCCACTGAGGTAGGGTGGCCCAAAAAAGAAAATGAAAGTTTCTCTTTTAAAATTTAGTAATTTATACAAGAGAAGGGGTTACTAGCCTCTTGCTAGCAAATAAACAAGAGCAGGAACTAGATAGAAAATAGAAGAAAACCCAGATGGGTGTGTATATATATGCTTGTACATGTATGTGTTGTGTGACCTAAGTGTAAGCAGAAGTAGCAAGACATACCTGAAATCTTGCATGTTTATGAGACAGAAAATGAGAGTACATACCGGAGATAAATCATATCAGTGTTCTGAGTGTCTGAAATGCTTTAATAAAAAAAACAGTCTTGTGACACAAATGAGAGTACATACAGGAGATAAACCATATCAATGTTCTTAGTGTCTGTAATTTTTTAATCAAAAAAGCAGTCTTGTGAGACATAAAAGAGTACATTCAAGAGATAAAACATGTTAGTGTTTAATGTTTCGGGAATATTTTAGTTACGAACTCATCAGAATATATAAAAGGGGTATACCCTAACAGTGTTGATAGTGAAATATGTTAATGAAATGTCAGTCATATAAATCATTTAAGTTCATAGAGGAGATAAGTTGTATTAATGTTCAGAATATCTTATCCTCTTCAAGGGGGGCTCCTTGGCGTGGTGAAGAGGCTCTTGGACTGAGGAATTAGACCTGTCGGTCTTCTTCCTCAGACCAAACCTAATTACCCCCCAATCTCCCCTCCCCTATCCCATCCTCCCCTTTTTCCTTTCCTCCTCCTCCTCCCCACCCCTCCCTTTTGCCCTTCCTCTTATTGGCCTTTGGGATTTCTCCCACAGGCGCGCTAGTTCCTAGGTAGAGGAAAGGATACCGGGGTCCATCCCATTCCATTGAGGTTCTTGGCAGTGGCGTAGTTTGCTGTGGAATCTGGATTGCCTGGGGATGTCCCGATCCCTCTCCGGTATCCCGCAGTAGCTTTGGGTGTCTTTCGGGCGACAGGTGTATCTCTGGAAACCACCTTTCGGATTCCGGGGGTGGTAACCGAAGGAGGTATGCTTTGTGGCGGATGTCCGGCCGCCCTCTCTTTTGTCCACCGAGGTAGCTCGGCAGATGTGAGGTTGCTATCCCTGATTGCTGGTTTACTGGCATGAAGGGTAGGGTATGGCACGGGTTCCATGCTGCATCTGCGCTACTAGCGGTGCTGAGGTCTCTTGGCGCAGAGGGAGATTTCGGCCTTTCATTCCCCCGGGAACTATTCCCCCCGCCCCCCCTTTTTTTATTTTTTTTTTTATTTTTATTTTCCTTTTTCTTTCTTTTTAATTTTTTTAAAAAACAAAAAGCAAAGGATAACCAAACCCATGGAAACCAAATCCATAAACCCCTCCCCCCGGGCCCCTTCTTGATACCACACCCTATTTGACCCTCCCTTGTTTTTAGCCCACTCTTCGGACATCCTGATCCCCCTGCCCCTCTTGCTGGTGTTTTTCCTCCCCTGTTCCGGTCCCGGAGCTTCGACTGACCCCCTTGATTTATCTGAACTCCGCTCCCCTTTGACTAGTTTCCCCGGCCTCTCCCTCTATGTACGGAAATTTTTTAATCGCCAGCCCTTTTCACGACAGACCAACCCCGGTTTTACCCCAAAAAGCCAACGTAAATCTCCTGATGATACTCCTTTGTTACCTTCCATTCTACTGGGAAAAAAAGACAGACACATCATGGCTCCCTTTCCCGATCTTTTTTTTTTCAGACCACACAATGGAATAAATTCTTTAATTTAAGCCCCATTTCTTTTTTCGCCTACCTTTCTGCCCTAGTATTGGAAAAAGCGCTCCTGCGTCTTTTGGGGTGGTATTTCATTTCATGCTCTAAGGGGGTACGCGCATCGTCACTGTCCAAAATGCTCCCCAAGCCATGATTTTCTCTCCTTTTGCTTTTAAACTACCCTATCACTTTTGGGAAAAACATCTTTTCTCAATTCTTGAGTGGTACGTCATTCTGCCCCAACCATAGTCCAACAAATTTCCATCATTGACAATGCATTTTTGAACGCTGAAACTCCAGGATCTCCCAATCCTTAAGTAGCATTATGTCCTTCTGCCTGTGGCAGGACTTCCCCTTTCCCCAAAATAGCTCGTTTAACTTTTGCAGCCAGAACCCCGTCCTCTGGTATATGTGGGGGGGGCATCGGTTACAAGTTTGAAGGAGTTTCCTACACCGCACAGTTTTAGAAATTGGGCATTTTGGTCACCCAACAAAATTTTGAGACATGGCCGAAGCCAGTTGTGGTGCCGACGACCATTCAAATACAACTTGAGTAAACCCTCCATTGCCTTATTTAATGAGTCACCCTTCTACTCCCGCCTTCCCAGGTCACTTAAATGAACGTTGAACCTTTGCCTAAAAGGGGCCAGAAGGTTCCCTTATGCTATGGGCAGTTACCATCTCCGCCCAAGGGAGACTACCCCGGTTTTTTTCTGTGTTTCCAAAACATCCCCCACTTCGGGGTCCATTTCTGAGCCCCTCTTTTTGTTACCCTCCCTACCCAAACTACGGCATCTACCCTTTTGTGCCCTTGGCCTGACGTCCGACTACTTTCAGTCTGTTCTCACATCTTCGGCCCTTTCCCTCAAAGCCCCAGTTTTGAAAAAACCCCGTACGACACCTAATCCCAACGCCCCTTACCAGAATAAAAAAAAATCCACTTGTCAAATTTTTTCCCCCTTCCTTCCCTTCTTCCCACCTCCACATTTCCCTTCCGTCTCTGTACTGTTCTTCCCCCCTCTCTCTGGTTTTTTAAAAAGTTGGAGATTCCCCCTCCTCCTTTTACTATCCTTTCCACCCCGTCCCCTCCCAAGTTTCTCTCTCTTCGCCACCCCAGGTTTCTGCCTCTTTGTCCCCCCCCCACCTTCATCTCCAGCCCTTTCACTTTCCTCCCCTCTTTGGTACAGTTCTTTACTGCCCCAATCTTTTTCACCTCCTCCTTCTATCCCCAAATATGGTCTCCAAAATTTTTTTGAATTCAAAAACCTTGAAGCCATTTTCAGAAATATTGCAGGGGACAAACCCTTCAATGGACACTGATTCCTTCCTGTTCCTTCCTTCCCTCTCCCCCACTCCACAACCCCCATTCTTCGAAAGTCCGTTCCTTGTATTTGAACTCTTCCAATCCCACCAACGTGACTTTTTTAACCCCTCTTCCGTAGGCCCCCTTTCCCACAGTTCTGGTATTTTCTTCATCCCAAATCATGGCCATTTACAGTGGAAATCTGCGCCTCGGGGGAATGGGGGTGAGCTTCAGATTTGTTTCCGGGTTTTCCCCCCTTTGGTGCTTGCTTAAAGAACCCCAAAATTTACACTGGGGTTTTTTCCAAAACCTATCTCGGCTATAATTTATTGTTTTCCAGATCCTTTTCGGGGGCCTTTAATAAAAAGTGCCCCTTTTTCCAATGTATTCCGTACTGTAAAAATATTTGTCCATACCTGCTGCATTACACTGCAGCCCGTATCCACTTGAATGGTGGTTTTCAAAATTTTTTCTTTTTAAACTCTTCCTTCCGAGCTTTTCTATCCCCGACTTTGCCTTTTTTGTTTTTTTCCTACCCCACCACTTCTGTTACTTTGGGGATTTAATGCCACCATTTTTCCCCTGGGGGGGGGGGGTCTCATTTTTGACTACGGGGATCCAGTTGACTTTTCTCGCCTCTATCCCTCCCTGTTTTTAAAATGGGTACCCCACCCCTTTTGATCCTCATACTC
This sequence comes from Cherax quadricarinatus, assembly GCF_026875155.1. Lineage (NCBI taxonomy): Eukaryota > Metazoa > Arthropoda > Malacostraca > Decapoda > Parastacidae > Cherax > Cherax quadricarinatus. The sequence goes on from NC_069475.1 coordinate 13,584,903, forward strand.
TATCTCTCTTGCATCAATCTATCGTCTGCTCTTCCTCCACTGCACTAGACTTCCCGGGGCTGTTCTACCCCGACTTACATGACACGATATTTTCCAAACATTTTTACTTTCCTTCCTATTCCCACCTTTCCGTAGCCCTCGTGGCAATTTTATTGGGGGAAATTTGGGGCTTTACTACCCTCACGCTTTTTGTGAGGTTCCTTCTTCATCCTCCCTTGATGGCTCCCACACATATTCTCGGCAGTTTTACCCAGTTTCATTCTAACCCCCAAAACCCCAGGGAGGGATTCTCAGAAATTCGTGCCCTTTGGGGGGTCTCCGCTTGTGCTGTTCATACGTTTGAAACGGCGCTAGGGGGAGGCACCGGTACAATAGAACCCCTGAGAGACTTCTTTATTTTTGCGAAGCGTGCGATCGCTGCCGTGTCATCCCGGGGCTAAACGACTTTTTGGCGGACTATGTTTCCCCCACCCCGCTTCTTCTATGATGCAGTCTGGAAAAAAAAATGAGGAAAATTTAGTGGTAAATATCTCCTGATTCGGCTCCCTTTTTCGGGTCGCTGGTGTTTTTGTAGCAAACCCCCTCGACGTTCCATTTAATTGGCCAATCTTGTCCGTATTTCCGGGGGGCTCCATCTATGCCCTCGTTTCTTTCCTCAAAGTCTGCCAGAGATTAGCACCTTTGACTTTTTTCTCTCAGAGAAGAACAGAAAAAGTGCCTTTTACACTTCAAAAAATGGAGGCAATGCTCTCACTTGCTGACATCGGGGAGCTGGGCCTGACGACATTCTATTTGTATGTTAAAAATTTACATCATACCCTTTAGTCCTCTTACACCTCTTCATTTTTTGGGGACATGGGTTCTTCCCAGCTGTGGAAACTGCCATTGTTTGCTTTCCGCAAACCGGGTACTCCCGGAAATGAGCCCCCACTATCGCCCCATCCTCTTACATTTGCAGTTTGCAAAAATGATGGGAAAGTTTGTAAATCGAGTTTAATGTGGTATTTAGAGGGCCCAACAGTCTCCCCGTGTCAATATGGCTTTCGTAAGGGTCGTTTCACCATAGACCCCTTTCTACCTTGGTACGATGTTCTAATGCCTTTGCGAATAATCCCCCAGTTATTGCCATATTTTTTGCCTTGAGAAGGCATTTGACACAACTTGGAGTATAATATTTTTGGCCCAGGCCCATTCCTTAGGCCTCAAAGGGAATTACCCTCCCTCCTTAAGACCTTTTTTAATGACAGCTTTCCGTGTTCGAGTCATAATGTTCTTTCCAGACTTTGTCCAAGCGAAGTGTCCCCAGGGGTTGTTCTAAACAAACACTTTTTTTCCTTGCTTAAATGATTTGGCCTCGTTTTTCCACCCCAAAATTGGTCCCCCACTCTATGTGAGACTTCGCTATTGTTTTGGGAGGCGCTGACTGTCATTTATTTCAGTTTCTCCCATTTTGGGCGACCGGTTTCACTTGGGGCCCCCACACATGGGGTTTAATTTTCAAGTACCAAAACTCCCAAATTACTTTCACTGATCTTGTTATCTCCAATCACCCCTGTATCCTATGGCCCCGTATCCCCCGAACATGATACAGTCAGGTTTTAGGGCCCCTTTTACCGTCGGGTTATCCCGGGGAAAATCACATTACCTCTCTGAAGGCAACTTGTCACAGCCGGCTAAACCTTCTTAAAACCCTTGCTCATCTTTCCTGGGGAGCTGATCGTTGAACTCTGCTTCACCTACATTCAGCCCTCGTTTTATCGAAACTCGATTATGGTGACCAGATTTATTCCGCGGCCTCTCTTGCTACTCTAGCCTTAACTCTATCCATCACCAAGGATTACTTTTGTGCCTTGGTGCTTTTTGCTCTTCCCCTGTTGAGAGCCTCTATACAGAAGCGAATGTTCCATCCTTGTCTGATAACCGTGATACCCATTGACTTCGCTACTATGTACGCTCTCACGATCTACACAATCCTTCCATTTATAGAATGGTCACCGATATTAGTAGACATTCTTTATTCGTTTGCCGCCCCTGTTTGCTCCATCCCTTTTCTCTTCACCTACATTCACTCTTGTCTTCCCTTCAGTTGCCACCTTTATATGTTCATGTAGCATCTCACTTTTCCCTAACCCCCTGGGAAGTTCCAGCTGTTCGGGTCTGTTCTTTCTCACTCCCTTGCTCGAAAGCTCAACTGCCTATGGTGGCTTCCCGCTCTTTTTTTCTTGATCACTTCCACTCCCATTCTCATGCCACCGCTGTGTACACAGATGGCTCTAAGTCTTCAGACGGCGTCAGATTCGCAGCAGTGTTTCCGGACAGCATCGTGCGGGGGCATTTACTATCTTCGGCTAGCATTTTTACTGCTGAACTGTATGCCATTCTTGCAGCACTTATTCGTATCACATCTATGCCTGTGTCATCATTTGCAGTAATCTCAGACTCCCTTAGTGCTCTACAGGCTATACGAAAATTTGATACATCTCATCCCCTAGTTCTCCGTATCCAACTTTGGCTACGCCGTATCTCTACCAAACATAAAGATATTGTTTTTTATTGGGTCCCTGGTCATGTCGACGTACAGGGCAATGAACAAGCAGACACTTCTGCGCGGTCAGCAGTACATGACCTACCAAGTTCCTATCGAGGTGTTCCATTTCTGGACTATTTTGCTGCAATAGCTACCCACCTTCGCACCCGTTGGCAACAACATTGGTCAACTCTGCTTGGTAACAAACTTCATTCTTTTAAACCGAGCATAGGTTACTGGCCGTCTTCTTGTCATCATTGCTGAGGTTGGGAGACCACTCTCTCCCGCCTTTGCATTGGCCACACTCGTCTTACTCATGGGTATCTCATGGAGAGGCACCCTGTTTCTCTCTGTGAGCAGTGTCAAGTTCCAGTATCGATTAGCCACATTTTGTTAGACTGCCCTCCTTATCAACGAGCACGCAGAATTTAAACCTCCAACGTCCCTCTTCATTCTATTACTCTCTCTTTACCTTCCCTTCTCGCTGATGGACCCTCCTTTAATCCTGACTCTCTCATTGACTTCTTGACAACGACTGATTTACTCCACAAACTCTGATGATACTTTTCGCACTCCCCTCAGCCATTTCTAGTTCAGTCTCTTGCTGCCCTTTACCCTTTCACCATCCACTACCCCACTGTTATCCGTAACCTATTACTCATCCATCTCCCTTTTGCCACCTGATGCCCTCGCTTCCTGCCCTGCAGCGCTGTTTAGTCCTTGTGGCTTAGCGCTTCATTTTGATTATAATAATAATAATAATGTGGTGCCGACGACCATTTTAATACATCTTGCAGTCAACCTCCATCTTGCCTTAATTGTAATGAAGCTCACCCTTCGTACTTCCGCCATTGCCAGGTCTACTTAAATGAATGTGAAATCCGTTGCCTCAAAGAGGCAGAAGGTCTCCCTTATGCTATGGCAGTTATTCATCTCCGCCTCCAAGGGAGACTACCCCGTGTTTCTTATTCTTGTGTTTCAAAACATCCCCCCACTTCTGGGGTCCCATCTTCTGCAGCCTCCTCTGTTGTTACCCCTCCCATAGCCATTCCGGCATCTAATCCTTTTGCTGTCCTTGGCTCTGACGTCCCGACTACAACTCAGTCTGTTCTCACATCTTTGCGTCCTTCCTCACAAGCCCCAGCGTCGACAAGACCTCGTACAGCACCTAATACCAATCACCCCTCTACTTCTCAGAAGTCCAAAAAATACACATTGCTCAAATCTTCTTTGCCCCTTCCTTCCCTTCTTCCACCTCCACACTTTACCTTTCCGGCCTCTGTACCTAGTTCTTCCCCTCTCTCTAGCTCTATTACAAGTGTGGAGATTCACCCTCCTCCTCGTACTATGCCTTCCACCCCCGTCCCCTCCCAAGTTTCTCCCTCTTCTGCCACCTCCCAGGTTTCTGCCTCTTTTGTCCCTCCCCACACTTCATCTCCAGTCCCTTACACTCTTACCTCCCCCTCTACTTTGGTACAGTCCATTACTGTCCCAATCTTTACTCACCCTCCTCCTTCTATCTCCAATATGGTCTCCCATACATCTTTGAATTCAGAAACACTTGAAGCCATTTCAGAATATATTGCAGAGACTAAACCTTCAATGGACACTGATTCACTTCCTGTTCCTTCTCTTCCCTCTCCTCCATCTTCACAACCCCATTCTTCGCTACGCTCCATTCCTTCACTGCTTGAACGTCTTCCACTGCCACCACACGTTGACTTTTCTAACCCCTCTGGTCCATAGGTGCCTTTCCCTACAGATTCCTGGTATTTTCTTCATCGTCAATCATGGCCTATTTACAGTGGAATATCCGCGGCCTCGGGTAATCGGGGTGAGCTTCAGATGTTGCTTTCTAGGTTTTCCCCTATTGGTGCTTGCTTACAAGAACCAAAATTATACTCGGCTGTTTTCCTACCTATCTCAGGCTATAATTTATTGTATTCTTCGGATCCTTTCTCAGATGGGACCTTTAATGAAAGTGCCCTTCTTCTACGCAATGATATTCCGTACTGTCAACTATTTGTCCATACCTCGCTGCATTACACTGCAGCCCGTATCCACTTGAATAAGTGGTTTACAATATGTTCTTTATATCTCTCTCCTTCTCGAGCATTTTCTATCCCAGACTTTACCTTTCTTGTTTCAATCCTTACCACCACCACTTCTGTTACTTGGTGATTTTAAAACGCCCACCATTTCCTCTGGGGGGGTTCTCATTGTGACTCACGTTGCATCCAGTTGGAGGCTTTTCTCGCCTATCACCCGTCCATGTTTTAAATACGGGTACTCCCACCCATTTTGATCCTCGTACTATACTCTCTCTTGCATCAATCTATCAGTCTGCTCTTCCTCCACTGCACTAGACTTCACCTGGTCTGTTCTACTGACTTACATGACAGCAATCATTTTCCAATCATTCTTACTTCTCCTTCGTATTCACCACCGCCTTTTTCCGTAGCCCTCGCTGGCAATTTGAACAGGCAAATTGGATCTTTGCTCGCATCTCACTGCTTTTAGTGAGGTTCCTTCTCATCCTCCATTGATGAGCTCCTACACCTCTTCTCGACTCAGTTTAATACCGCAGCTTCTCATCTATACCCCAAACCTCAGGCAGGCATTCTCAGAAGTGCGTGCCTTGGTGGTCTCCTGCTTGTGCTCATGCAGTACGTTTGAAATGCGCTGCATGGGGCAGGTACCGTACAAGAGAACCACTGAGCGACTTCTTGATTTTAAGCAGAAGCATGCGATCACTCGCCCTGTCATCCATGAAGCTAAACGCACTTGTTGCCTAGACTATGTTTCCACCATCACCTCTTCTTCTTATATGAGTGCAGTCTGGAAAAAAGTGAGGAAATTGAGTGGTAAATACTCTCCTGACCCGGCTGCTGTTCTACGGGTCACTGGTGTTGATGTAGCAAACCTTCTCGACGTTGCCATTGAACTTGGCACACATCTGGTCCGTATTTCCCGGGGCTCCATCTAAGCCCCTCGTTCTTCCTCAAAGTCTGCCAGAGAGTTAGTACCCTTGGACTTTTCTTCTCTCAGAGAAGAACAGTATAATGTGCCTTTTACACTTCAAGAACTAGAGGCAACACTCTCAGCTTGCCAATCATCGCAGCTGGCCTGACGACATTCATATTCGTATGTTACAACATTTACATCGGTCAGCCCTTGTAGTCCTCTTACACCTCTTCAATCTTATTTGGGCACAAGGAGTTCTTCCCCAGCTGTGGAAATCTGCCGTTGTTCTCCCTTTCCACAAACCGGGTACTACAGGACATGATGCCTGCCACTATCGTCCCATCACTCTTACTAGTGCAGTTTGCAAAGTGATGGAACGTCTCTTAAATCGACGTTTAATGTGATATTTAGAGACACACAACAGTCATTCCGCTAGTCAATATGGCTTTCGTAAGGGTCATTCTACCATAGACCCCTTACTACGCTTGGATACGTATGTTCATAATGCCTTTGCGAATAATCACTCAGTTATTGCCATATTTTTTGACCTTGAGAAGGCATATGACACAACTTGGAGGTATAATATTTTGGCCCAGGCCCATTCCTTAGGCCTCCGAGGCAATCTACCATCCTTCCTTAAGAACTTTTTAACTGACAGACATTTCGGTGTTCGAGTCAATAATGTTCTTTCCCCAGACTTCGTCCAAGCTGAAGGTGTCCCTCAGGGATGTGTTCTAAGCACAACACTTTTTCTCCTTGCTATAAACGATTTGGCCTCTGTTCTTCCACCCAATATTTGGTCATCACTCTATGTTGATGACTTCGCTATTGCTTGTGCAGGCGCTGACTGTCATCTCATTGCAGTTTCTCTCCAGCATGCGGTTGACAGTGTTTCCACTTGGGCCACCATGCATGGGTTTAAATTTTCAAATACCAAAACTCACCAAATTACTTTCACTAGATGCTCTGTCATCTCCGATCATCCTTTGTATCTCTATGGCTCCCGTATCCCCGAACGTGATACAGTCAGGTTTTTAGGCCTTCTCTTTGACTGTAGGTTATCCTGGAAACCTAACATTACCTCTCTGAAGGCAACTTGTCACAGCCGGCTAAACCTTCTTAAAACCCTTGCTCATCTTTCCTGGGGAGCTGATCGTCAAACTCTGCTTCACCTACATTTAGCCCTCGTTTTATCGAAACTCGATTATGGTGACCATATTTATTCCGCGGCCTCTCCTGCTACTCTCTCTAGCCTTAACCCTATCCATCACCAAGGATTACATTTGTGCCTTCGTGCTTTTCGCTCTTCCCTTGGTGAGAACCTCTATGCAGAAGTGAATGCTCGATCCTTGTCTGATCACCATGATGCCCATTGCCTTTGCTACTATGTTCTCTCTCACGATCTCCACAATCCTTCCATTTATAGAATGGTCACCAATATTAGTAGACATTCTTTATTCATTCGCCGCCCCTGTTTGCTCCATCCCTTTTCTCTTCACCTACATTCACTCTTGTCTTCCCTTCAGTTACCACCTTTATATGTTCATATAGCATCTCACTTTTCTCTACCCCCCTGGGAAGTTCCAGCTGTTCGAGTCTGTTCTTTCTCACTCCCTTGCTCGAAAGCTCAACTGCCTAAGGTGCCTTCCTGCTCTCTTTTTCTTGATCACTTCCACTCCCATTCTCATGCCTCCGCTGTGTACACAGATGGCTCTAAGTCTCCAGACGGCATCGGATTCACAGCAGTGTTTCCGGACAGTGTCGTGCGTGGCATTTACTATCTGCAGCTAGCATTTTTACTGCTGAATTGTATGCCATTCTTGCAGCACTTATTCGTATCGCATCTATGCCTGTGTCATCATTTGTGGTAGTCTCAGACTCCCTTAGTGCTCTACAGGCTATACGAAAATTTGATACATCTCACCCTCTAGTTCTCCGTATCCAACTTTGGCTACATCACATCTCTACAAAGCATAAAGATATTATTTTTTGTTGGGTCCCTGGTCATGTCGACGTACAGGGCAATGAACAGGCAGACACTGCTGCGTGGTCAGCTGTAGATGACCTACCAATTTCCTATAGAGGTGTTCCATTTCTGGACTATTTTGCTGCAATAGCTACCCACCTTCATGCCCGTTTTCAACAACGTTGGTCAACTCTGCTTGGTAACAAACTTCATTCTATTAAACCGAGCATAGGTTACTGGCCGTCTTCTTGTCATCAGTGCTGTGGTTGGGAGACCACTCTCTCCCGTCTTCACATTGGCCACACTCGTCTTACTCATGGGTATCTCATGGAGAGACACCCTGTACCTCTGTGTGAGCAGTGTCAAGTTCCAGTATCGATTAGCCACATTCTGTTAGACTGCCCTCTCTATCAACAAGCACACAGAATTTACCTCCAACGCCATCTTCGTTCTTCTACTTCTCTTTTCCTTCCCTTTCTTGCTGATGGACCCTCATTTAATCCTGACTCTCTCATTGACTTCTTGACAACGACTGATTTACTCCACAAACTCTGATGATGATACCTTACGCACTCCCCCTCAAGCCCTTTCTAGCTCAGTCTCTTGCTGCCCTTTACCCTTTCACCATCCACTGCTCCGCTGTTATCCATAACCTATTACATCATTCACCTCCCTTTTGCCACCTGATGCCCTCGCTTCCTTCCTGCCCTGCAGCACTGTATAGCCCTTGTGGCTTAGCGCTTCTTTTTTGATTATAATAATAATAATTGTGCAGGTGCTGACTGTCATCTCATTGCAGTTTCTCTCCAGTATTGCGGTCGACCGTGTTTCCACTTGGGCCACCACGCATGGATTTAAATTTTCAAGTACCAAACATCGCCAAATTACTTTCACTAGACGCTTTGTCATCTCCGATCATCCTTTGTATCTCTATGGCTCCCGTATCCCCGAACGTGATAGTCAGGTTTCTAGGTCTTCTCTTTGACCGTAGGTTATCCTGGAAACCTCACATTACCTCTCTGAAGGCAACTTGTCACAGCTGGCTAATCCTTCTTAAAACCCTTGCTCATCTTTCCTGGGGAGCTGATCGTCGAATTCTGCTTCACCTACATTCAGCCCTCGTTTTATCAAAACTCGATTATGGTGACCAGATTTATTCCGCGGCCTCTCCTGCTGCTCTCTCTAGCCTTAACCCTATCCATCACCAAGGATTACGTTTTGTTGCCTTGGTGCTTTTTGCTCTTCCCCTGTTGAGAGCCTCTATGCAGAAGCGAATGTTCCATCCTTGTCTGATCGCCGTGATGCCCATTGCCTTCGCTACTATGTACGCTCTCACGATCTCCACTATCCTTCCATTTATAGAATGGTCACCGATATTAGTAGATATTCTTTATTCGTTTGCCGCCCCTGTTTGCTCCGTCACTTTTCTCTTCGCCTACATTCACTCTTGTCTTCTCTTCAGTTACCACCTTTATATGCTCATATAGCATCTTACTTTTCCCTACCCCCCTGGAAGTTCCAGCTGTTAGGGTCTGTTCTTTCTCACTTCCCTTGCTCGATAGCTCAACTGCCTACGGTGGCTTCCCGCTCTCTTTTTCTTGATCACTTCCACTCCCATTCTCATGCCACCGCTGTGTACACAGATGGCTCTAAGTCTTCAGACGGCGTCGGATTCACAGCAGTGTTTCTGGACATCGTCATGCAGGGGCATTTACTATCTTCGGCTAGCATTTTTACTGCTGAATTGTATGCCATTCTTGCAGCACTTATTCGTATCACATCTATGCCTGTGTCATCATTTGTGGTAGTCTCAGACTCCCTTGGTGCTCTACAGGCTATACGAAAATTTGATACATCTCACCCCTACTTCTCCGAATCCAACTTTGGCTACGCTGTATCTCTACGAAGCATAAAGATATTATTTTTTGTTGGGTCCCTGGTTATGTCGACATACAGGGCAATGAACAGGCAGACACTGCTGCGCGGACAGCAGTACATGACCTACCGATTTCCTATAGAGGTGTTCCATTTCTGGACTATTTTGCTGCAATAGCTACCCACATTCATGCCCATTGGCAACAACGTTGGTCAACTCTGCTTGGTAACAAACTTCATTCTATTAAATCGAGCATAGGTTACTGGCCGTCTTCTTGTCATCAGTGCCTTGGTTGGGAGACCACTCTCTCCCATCTTCGCCTTCGCCACACTCGTCTTACTCACGGGTATCTCATGGAGAGACACCCTGTACCTCTCTGTGAGCAGTGTCAAGTTCCAGTATCGATTAGCCACATTCTGTTAGACTACCCTCTCTATCAACGAGCACGCAGAATTTACCTCCAACGCCGTCTTTGTTCTACTACTCTCTCTTTACCTTCCCTTCTTGCTGGTGGACCCTCCTTTAATCCTGACTCTCTCATTGACTTTTTGACAACGATTGATTTACTCCACAAACTCTGATGATGATACCTTACGCACTCCCCTCAGCCCTTTCTAGCTCAGTCTCTTGCTGCCCTTTACCCTTTCACCATCCACTGCTCCGCTGTTATCCATAACCTATTACTCATTCACCTCCCTTTTGCCACCTGATGCCCTCGCTTCCTTCCTGCCCTGCAGCGCTGTATAGCCCCTTTGGCTTAGTGCTTCTTTTTGATTATAATAATAATAGTAATCAGAATATCTTATAAATTTTATAAAAAGATCAGTCTTGTGTACTCATGAGAGCTAATTTAGAGTATAAACAATATAAATACAGTGGACCCCCGACCTGCCATTGTTCTTCCTTTCTGCAAACCGGGTACTACGGGACGTGAAGTCTTCCGCTATCGTCCCATTGCTCTTACCAGTGCAGTTTGCAAAGTGATGGAATGCGTGGGAAATAGACGTTTAGTGTGGTATTTAGAGACACACAACAGTCTCTCCACTCGTCAATATGGCTTTCGTAAGGGACGTTCTATCATAGACCCCTTACTACACTTGGATACATATGTTCGTAATACGTTTGCGGATGACCACTAAGCTATTGCCATATTTTTTAACCTTGAAAAGGCATATGACACAACTTGGAGGTATAATATTTTGGCCAAAGCCCACTCCTTAGGCCTCCGATGCAATCTACAGTCCTTCCTTAAGAACTTTTTAACTGACAGACATTTTCGTGGTCAGGTTAATAATGTGCTTACCCCATACTTTATCCAAGCTGAAAGTGTCCCCCAGGGATGTGTTCTTAGCACAACACTTTTTCTCCTTGCTATAAATGATTTGGCCTCTAGTCTTCCATCAAATATTTGGTCATCACTCTATGTTGAAGACTTCAGTCTTGCCTGTGCAGGCCCTGACTGTCACCTCATTACAGTTTCTCTCCAGCATGCGGTCGACTGTGTTTCCAATTGGGCCACCACACATGGGTTTAAATTTTCCAGTACCGAAACTCACCAAATTACTTTCACTAGACACTCTGCAGTCTCGTCTGAGTGGTTGAGGGGAGTAGACATGTGCAGGGGGGATCTGGACCTACTAATTTGCAGGCCTACCCGTTTCTCCCGACTGATAAGTCATCATTAAAACTCCTACTGTTGGAAGACAGTTTAAGTGTTGTGAGAACTCTTATGTGTGAGCTGTGACTAAGGATATACCTAGTGAAACACTGGAAATAGTTTTCCTTTTTGCAAAGGCCCTCACAGGCCTCTGCTTCCCCTCTGCCTTTCATTTGACCTCAGCCTTTCACCTCTATCAACATACAGTGTAGAGGCAAATTTTGCTAGTCCACTGCTACTCGTGCCTCTCAAAATGCTGACTACTCATCGCATTACCAACCTGAGGAATAACGACGAGTGTGCAATCCTACATGAGTTGGTAACCCAGGTGTCCACACACTGAAAATTCGTCTTTCACTCCAAGACACGTGTGCTAGAAGTTCTGCAAGTTTGGAGTAACTATTTGTATGAGTATTGCAGTGTTTGGTAACTCTTGAGAAGTCTGCCTCAGTCAGTGACCTTGAGCGAGGCACTGCATCACCTGCCTGAGACTTTCACCCACATTGACTATGTGAAGAAAGGCGAATGTGCATGCTCAGTTACCCCCGCTGTTTTTCCTGTATCCCCAACTCTCTGCCTTAAACTCAGCCGTTCCCCCTTCAACGTGCA
>NC_069475.1:13597001-13687138 GCF_026875155.1 Cherax quadricarinatus
GTAGGGATGCAGGGGTTTCATGCGCATTGCGCTACGCGGTGGGGGTCCCTTTTGGGGGCCAGGGGGAGATTTTGGCCCTTTCATTCCCTCCTGGGAAACTATTCCCCCCCACCCCCCCCTTTTTTTTTTTCTTTTTTTTTTTTTTATTTTCCTTTCTTCTTTCTTTTTAATTTCTTAAAAACAAAAAGCAAAGGAGTAACCTAACCATGGAGAACCCAATCCATGAACCCACTACCCCCGGGCCCCTTCTTGATACCACACCCTATTCTGACCCTGCCTTGTTTTTAGACCACTCTTCGGACACTCCTGATGCCCCTGTACCTCTTGCTGGTGCTGTTTCCTCACCTGCTTCCGGTACCGGAGCTTCGACTGACTCCTTCGATTTATCTGAACTCCGCTCTTCTTTGACTATGCTTCCGGCCTCTCCCTCTACTGTACGGCAATTTTCGAATCGCCAGCCCGTTTCACGACAGACCAACTCCAGTCTTACTCCTAAATGCTAACGTCAATCTCCTGATGATACTCCTTTGTTACCTTCCCATTCTATTCGGAAAAGACAGACACATCATGCGCTCCCTTTCCACGCTCAGTTTCAGACCACACAATGGAATAAATTCTTTAATTTAAGACCCACTTCTTCTTCTGCCTACCTTTCTGACCATAGTATTGGCAAAGCGCTCCTGCGTCATTTTGGTAGAGATATTTCATTTCATGCTCTCAAGAGCGGTACGCGCATCATCACTGTCCAGAATGCTACCCAAGCTCATGATCTTTCTCTCCTTTTGCATATAGATACTACTCCTATCACTATTGAAAAACATCTTTCTCTCAATTCTTGTAGTGGTACTGTCATTCTGCCCCATACCATAGTCCAACAGAATTTCCAGTCATGTGACAATGACATTCTTGAACAGCTGGAACTCCAGGATCTCCCAATCCTCTAAGTAGACACTTATGTCCTTCCTGCCTGTAGGCAGAGACGTTACCCTTGCAATGTAGCTCGTTTAACTTTTGACAGCCGAGAACTCCCGTCCTCTGTATATGTCGTGGGACATCGGTTACAAGTTTGAAAGGAGATACCTACACCGCAACAGTGTAGAAATTGCTGGCATTTTGGTCACCCAACAAAATATTGCAGATCTATGGCCGAATGCCCAGTCTGTGGTGCCGACGACCATTCTAATACATCTTGCAGTCAACCTCCATCTTGCCTTAATTGTAATGAAGCTCACCCTTTGTACTCCCGCCGTTGCCAGGTCTACTTAAATGAACGTGAAATCCATTGCCTCAAAGAGGCAGAAGGTCTCCCTTATGCTATGGCAGTTACTCATCTCCGCCTCCAAGGGAGACTACCCCGTGTTTCTTATTCTCGTGTTTCCAAACATCCCCCCACTTCTGGGGTCCCATCTTCTGCAGCCTCCTCTGTTGTTACCCCTCCCATAGCCACTACGGCATCGAATCCTTTTGCTGTCCTTGGCTCTGACGTCCCGACTACAGTTCAGTCTGTTCTCACATCTTCGTGTCCTTCCTCACAAGCCCTAGTATTGACAAGACCTCGTACGACACCTAATACCAATCACCCCTCTACTCAGAAGTCCAAAAAATCCACATTGCTCAAATCTTCTTTGCCCCTTCCTTCCCTTCTTCCACCTCCACACTTTACCTTTCCAGTCTCTGTACCTAGTTCTTCCCCTCTCTCTGGCTCTATTACAAGTGTGGAGATTCACCCTCCTCCTCGTACTATGCCTTCCACCCGCCCCCTCCCAAGTTTCTCTCTTTTTCTGCCACCTCCCAGGTTTCTGCCTCTTCTGTCCTCCCCCACACTTCATCTCCAGTCCCTTTCACTCTTCCCTCCCCCTCTACTTTGGTACAGTCCATTACTGTCCCAATCTTACTCCCCCCTCCTCCTTCTATCTCCAATTGGTCTCCCATACATCTTTGAATTCAAAAAACACTTGAAGCCATTTCAGAATATATTGCAGAGACTAAACCTTCAATGGACACTGATTCACTTCCTGTTCCTTCTCTCCCTCTCCTCCATCTCCACAACCCCATTCTTCGCAATGCTCCTTTCCTTCGCTACTTGAACGTCTTCCAATGCCACCACACTTTTGACTTTTCTAACCCCTCTAGCCCATAGGCCCCTTTCCCTACAGATTCCGGGGTATTTTCTTCATCGCCAATCATGGCCATTTACAGTGGAAATCCGCGACCTCAGGGGTAATCGGGGTGAGCTTCAGATGTTGCTTTCCAGGTTTTCCCTTTTTGGTGCTGCTTACAAGAACCAAAATTACACTCGGCTGTTTTCCAACCTATCTCAGGCTATAATTTATTGTATTTTTCCCAGATCCTTTCTCAGATGGGACCTTTAATGAAAGTGCCCTTCTTCACGCAAGACATTCGTACTGTCAACTATTTGTCCATACCTCGCTGCATTAACTTGCAGGGCCCCTATCCACTTGAATGAGTGGTTTACAATATGTTCTTTATATCTCTCTTCCTTCTCGAGCATTTTCTATCCCAGACTTTGCCTTTTTTGTTTTATCCTTTCCACCACCACTTCTGTTACTTGGTGATTTTAATGCCCACCATTTCCTCTGGGGGGGGTCTCAATGTGACTCACGTGGCATCCAGTTGGAGGCTTTTCTCGCCTCTCATCCCCTCCATGTTTTAAATATGGTACCCCACCCATTTTGATCCTCATAAATCATACTCTCTCTTGCATCAATCTATCAGTCTGCTCTTCCTCCACTGCACTAGACTTCACCCGGGCTGTTTTTACCAGACTTACATGACAGCGATCATTTTCCAATCATTCTTACTTCTTCCTTCTTTTTCACCACCTTTCCGTTTGCCCTCGCTGGCAATTTGATCGGGCAAATTGGGATCTTTACTCACACCTCACTGCTTTTTGTGAGGTTCCTTTTTCATCCTCCATTGATGAGCTCCTACACATATTCTCGACGTCAGTTTATACAAAAGCTTCTCATTCTATACCCCAAACCTCAGGCAGGCATTCTCAGAATTCGTGCCTTGGCGGTCTCCTGTTGTGCTCGTTTAGTACGTTTGAAACGTGCTGCATGGGGGAGGTACCGGTACAATAGAACCGCTGAGAGACTTCTTGATTTTAAGCAGAAGCGTGCGATCGCTCGCCGTGTCATCCGTGCAGCTAAACGCACTTGTTGGCGAGACTATGTTTCCACCATTCACCTCTGCTTCTTCTTGAGTGCAGTCTGGAAAAAAGTGAGGAAATTGAGTGGTAAATACTCTCCTGATTCGGCTCCTGTTCTAAACGGGTCGCTGGTGTTGATGTTTGCAAACCCTCTCGACGTTGCCATTGAACTTGGCACACATCTGGTCCGTATTTCCGGAGGGCTCCATCTATGCCCCTCGTTTCTTTCCTCAAAGTCTGCCAGAGAGTTAGCACCCTTTGACTTTTCTTCTCTCAGAGAAGAACAGTATAATGTGCCTTTTACACTTCAAGAACTGGAGGCAATGCTCACCTGCTTGCTGATCATCGCAGCTGGCCTGACGACATGTCTATTCGTAATGTTCAACATTTACATCAGTCAGCCCTGTAGTCCTCTTACACCTCTCAATCTTATTGGGCACATGATTCATCCCCAGCTGTGGAAATCTGCCATTGTTCTCGCTTTCATTCCGCAAACCGGGTACTCCATGACATATGAGCATCCCACTATCGCCCCATCGGCTCTTACTATGCAGTTGCAAAGTGATGGAACGTCTCGTAATCGAATCGACGTTTAATTGTGGTATTAGAGACACACAACATCTCTCCGCTAGTTCAATATGGCTTTCGTAAGGTCGTTCTACCATGACCCTTACTACCTTGGATACGAATGTTCGTAATGCCTTGCGAATAATCCATTTCAGTTATTGCCTTAATTTTTTTTGACCTTGAGAAGGCATATGACACAACTTGGAGGTATAATATTTTGGCCCCGGCCCATTCCATATGCCTCTGAGGCAATCTACTACCATCCCTCCTTAAGACCTTTTTAACTGACAGACCATTTCCGTGTTCGAGTCAATAATGTTCTTTCCCCAACTTTGTCCAAGCTTGAAGGTGTCCCTCAGGGATGTGTTCTAAGCACTACACTTTTCCTCCCGTGCTATAAATGATTTGGCCTCTGTTCTTCCACCCAATATTTGTCATCACTCTATGTTGATGACATCGCTCTTGCTTGTGCAGGCGCTGAATGCATCTTATTGCAGTTTCTCTCCCAGTATGCAGTCGACCGGTTTTCCACTTGGGCACCACACATGGGCTTGAATTTTCAAGTACCAACACTCACCAAATTACTTTTCCACTAGAACGCTCTGTTATCTCCAATCATCCTCTGTATCTCTATGCTCCCATATCCCCGAACATAGATACAGCAGTTTCTAGGCCTTCTCTTTGAAACCGTACGGTTATCCTGGAAACCTCACATTTAACTCTCAGAAGGCAACTTTCACAGCCGCTAAACCTTCTTATAATAACCCTTGCCTCATCTTTCCTGGGGAGCTGATCGTATTGAACTCTGCTTCCCTACATTCAGGCCCTCGTTTTATTCGAAACTCGATTATGGTGACCAGATTTATTCCGCGGCCTCTCTTGCTACTCTAAGCCTTACTCTATCCATCACCAAGGATTACTTTTGTGCCTTGGTGCTTTTTGCTCTTCCCCTGTTGAGAGCCTCTATACAGAAGCGAATGTTCCATCCTTGTCTGATAACCATGATACCCATTGACTTCGCTACTAATTACGTACGCTCTCACGATCTAACACAATCCTTCCATTTATAGAATGGTCACCGATATTAGTAGACATTCTTTATTCGTTTGCCGCCCCTGTTTGCTCCATCCCTTTTCTCTTCGCCTACATTCACTCTTGTCTTCCCTTCAGTTGCCACCTTTATATGTTCATGTAGCATCTCACTTTTCCCTAACCCCCTGGGAAGTTCCAGCTGTTCGGGTCTGTTCTTTCTCACTCCCTTGCTCGAAAGCTCAACTGCCTATGGTGGCTTCCCGCTCTTTTTTTCTTGATCACTTCCACTCCCATTCTCATGCCACCGCTGTGTACACAGATGGCTCTAAGTCTTCAGACGGCGTCAGATTCGCAGCAGTGTTTCCGGACAGCATCGTGCGGGGGCATTTACTATCTTCGGCTAGCATTTTTACTGCTGAACTATGCCATTCTTGCAGCACTTATTCGTATCACATCTATGCCTGTGTCATCATTTGCAGTAGTCTCAGACTCCCTTAGTGCTCTACAGGCTATACGAAAATTTGATACATCTCATCCCCTAGTTCTCCGTATCCAACTTTGGCTACGCCGTATCTCTACCAAACATAAAGATATTGTTTTTTATTGGGTCCCTGGTCATGTCGACGTACAGGGCAATGAACAAGCAGACACTTCTGCGCGGTCAGCAGTACATGACCTACCAAGTTCCTATCGAGGTGTTCCATTTCTGGACTATTTTGCTGCAATAGCTACCCACCTTCGCACCCGTTGGCAACAACATTGGTCAACTCTGCTTGGTAACAAACTTCATTCTTTTAAACCGAGCATAGGTTACTGGCCGTCTTCTTGTCATCATTGCTGAGGTTGGGAGACCACTCTCTCCCGCCTTTGCATTGGCCACACTCGTCTTACTCATGGGTATCTCATGGAGAGGCACCCTGTTTCTCTCTGTGAGCAGTGTCAAGTTCCAGTATCGATTAGCCACATTTTGTTAGACTGCCCTCCTTATCAACGAGCACGCAGAATTTACCTCCAACGTCGTCTTCATTCTATTACTCTCTCTTTACCTTCCCTTCTCGCTGATGGACCCTCCTTTAATCCTGACTCTCTCATTGACTTCTTGACAACGACTGATTTACTCCACAAACTCTGATGATACTTTTCGCACTCCCCTCAGCCCTTTCTAGTTCAGTCTCTTGCTGCCCTTTACCCTTTCACCATCCACTACCCCACTGTTATCCGTAACCTATTACTCATCCATCTCCCTTTTGCCACCTGATGCCCTCGCTTCCTGCCCTGCAGCGCTGTTTAGTCCTTGTGGCTTAGCGCTTCATTTTGATTATAATAATAATAATGTGGTGCCGACGACCATTCTAATACATCTTGCAGTCAACCTCCATCTTGCCTTAATTGTAATGAAGCTCACCCTTCGTACTTCCGCCATTGCCAGGTCTACTTAAATGAACGTGAAATCCGTTGCCTCAAAGAGGCAGAAGGTCTCCCTTATGCTATGGCAGTTATTCATCTCCGCCTCCAAGGGAGACTACCCCGTGTTTCTTATTCTTGTGTTTCAAAACATCCCCCCACTTCTGGGGTCCCATCTTCTGCAGCCTCCTCTGTTGTTACCCCTCCCATAGCCATTTTGGCATCTAATCCTTTTGCTGTCCTTGGCTCTGACGTCCCGACTACAACTCAGTCTGTTCTCACATCTTTGCGTCCTTCCTCACAAGCCCCAGCGTCGACAAGACCTCGTACAGCACCTAATACCAATCGCCCCTCTACTTCTCAGAAGTCCAAAAAATACACATTGCTCAAATCTTCTTTGCCCCTTCCTTCCCTTCTTCCACCTCCACACTTTACCTTCCGGCTCTGTACCTAGTTCTTCCCCTCTCTCTAGCTCTATTACAAGTGTGGAGATTCACCCTCCTCCTCGTACTATGGCCTTCCACCCCGTCCCCTCCCAAGTTTCTCCCTCTTCTGCCACCTCCCAGGTTTCTGCCTCTTCTGTCCCTCCCCACACTTCATCTCCAGTCCCTTACACTCTTACCTCCCCCTCTACTTTGGTACAGTCCATTACTGTCCCAATCTTTACTCACCCTCCTTTTTCTATCTCCAATATGGTCTCCCATACATCTTTGAATTCAGAAACACTTGAAGCCATTTCAGAATATATTGCAGAGACTAAACCTTCAATGGACACTGATTCACTTCCTGTTCCTTCTCTTCCCTCTCCTCCATCTTCACAACCCCATTCTTCGCTACGCTCCATTCCTTCACTGCTTGAACGTCTTCCACTGCCACCACACGTTGACTTTTCTAACCCCTCTGGTCCATAGGTGCCTTTCCCTACAGATTCCTGGTATTTTCTTCATCGTCAATCATGGCCTATTTACAGTGGAATATCCGCGGCCTCAGGGGTAATCGGGGTGAGCTTCAGATGTTGCTTTCCAGGTTTTCCCCTGTTGGTGCTTGCTTACAAGAACCAAAATTACACTCGGCTGTTTTCCAACCTATCTCAGGCTATAATTTATTGTATTCTTCGGATCCTTTCTCATATGGGACCTTTAATGAAAGTGCCCTTCTTCTACGTAATGATATTCCGTACTGTCAACTATTTGTCCATACCTCGCTGCATTACACTGCAGCCCGTATCCACTTGAATAAGTGGTTTACAATATGTTCTTTATATCTCTCTCCTTCTCGAGCATTTTCTATCCCAGACTTTACCTTTCTTGTTTCATCCTTACCACCACCACTTCTGTTACTTGGTGATTTTAACGCCCACCATTTCCTCTGGGGGGGTCTCATTGTGACTCACGTTGCATCCAGTTGGAGGCTTTTCTCGCCTATCACCCCGTCCATGTTTTAAATACGGGTACTCCCACCCATTTTGATCCTCGTACTCATACTCTCTCTTGCATCAATCTATCAGTCTGCTCTTCCTCCACTGCACTAGACTTCACCTGGTCTGTTCTACCTGACTTACATGACAGCAATCATTTTCCAATCATTCTTACTTCTCCTTCGTATTCACCGCCTTTCCGTAGCCCTCGCTGGCAATTTGAACAGGCAAATTGGGATCTTTGCTCGCATCTCACTGCTTTTAGTGAGGTTCCTTCTTCATCCTCCATTGATGAGCTCCTACACCTCTTCTCGACGTCAGTTTATACCGCAGCTTCTCATTCTATACCCCAAACCTCAGGCAGGCATTCTCAGAAGTGCGTGCCTTGGTGGTCTCCTGCTTGTGCTCATGCAGTACGTTTGAAATGCGCTGCATGGGGCAGGTACCGGTACAAGAGAACCACTGAGCGACTTCTTGATTTTAAGCAGAAGAAATGCGATCACTCGCCCTGTCATCCGTGAAGCTAAACGCACTTGTTGCCTAGACTATGTTTCCACCATCACCTCTGCTTCTCATATGAGTGCAGTCTGGAAAAAAGTGAGGAAATTGAGTGGTAAATACTCTCCTGACCCGGCTGCTGTTCTACGGGTCACTGGTGTTGATGTAGCAAACCTTCTCGACGTTGCCATTGAACTTGGCACACATCTGGTCCGTATTTACCGGGGGCTCCATCTAAGCCCCTCGTTTCTTTCCTCAAAGTCTGCCAGAGAGTTAGTACCCTTGGACTTTTCTTCTCTCAGAGAAGAACAGTATAATGTGCCTTTTACACTTCAAGAACTAGAGACAACACTCTCAGCTTGCCAATCATCGGCAGCTGGGCCTGACGACATTCATATTCGTATGTTACAACATTTACATCGGTCAGCCCTTGTAGTCCTCTTACACCTCTTCAATCTTATTTGGGCACAAGGAGTTCTTCCCCAGCTGTGGAAATCTGCCGTTGTTCTCCCTTTCCACAAACCGGGTACTACAGGACATGATGCCTGCCACTATCGTCCCATCACTCTTACTAGTGCAGTTTGCAAAGTGATGGAACGTCTCTTAAATCGACGTTTAACGTGATATTTAGAGACACACAACAGTCATTCCGCTAGTCAATATGGCTTTCGTAAGGGTCGTTCTACCATAGACCCCTTACTACGCTTGGATACGTATGTTCGTAATGCCTTTGCGAATAATCACTCAGTTATTGCCATATTTTTTGACCTTGAGAAGGCATATGACACAACTTGGAGGTATAATATTTTGGCCCAGGCCCATTCCTTAGGCCTCCGAGGCAATCTACCATCCTTCCTTAAGAACTTTTTAACTGACAGACATTTCGGTGTTCGAGTCAATAATGTTCTTTCCCCAGACTTCGTCCAAGCTGAAGGTGTCCCTCAGGGATGTGTTCTAAGCAACCACCCAGGGAAGTACTACCGTCCTGCCAGATGACTGTGAAACAGAAACCTGTAACTGTTTTACATGATGGTAGGATTGCTGGGTTTTCTTTTTCTGTCTCATAACACGCTAAGATAACGGGATCCTTGCTATCCTACTTACTTTGTCACAACTTCACAGACACCCGCTACACTGCAATATATATATACATACACTAGGTTTTTCTCCTTTTTCTAATAGCTCTGTTCTTTTTATTTCTTCTATTTCCATGGGAAGTGGAAAAGAATCTTTCCCCGTAAGCCATGCGTGTCGTATGAAGGCGACTAAAATGCCGGAGCAATGGCTAGTAACGCCCTTCTCCTGTAACATTTACTAAAAAAGGAAGAAGAAAAACTTTATAAAACTGGGTTGCTTAAATGTGCGTGATTAGTGCGGATGACAGAAACAGATGATTGCTGATGTTATGAATGAAAAGAAGTTGGATGTCCTGGCCCTAAGCGAAACAAAGCTGAAGGGGTAGAGATATTTCAGTGGGTAAATAAATGGGATTAAATCTGGCATATCTGAAGAGTTAGAGCAAAGGAAGGGTAGCAGTAATGTTAAATGCATCATTATGGAAGGAGAAAAGAGAATATGAATGTGTAAATTCAAGAAATTATGTGATTAAAGTAAAGGTTGGTCGAGAAGTGGGTCATAAAAAGCGTGTATGCACCTGGAGAAGAGAGAAATGCAGAGGAGAGAGAGAGATTTTGGGAGATGTTAAGTGAATGTATAGAGCCTTTGAACCAAATGAAGAGTAATTGTGGTAGGGACCTAATGCTAAAGTAGGAGAAACTTTAGAGAGGGAGTAGGTAAGTTTTTGGGTGCCAGGTGTAAATTTATAATGGGAGCCTTGATTGAACTTTTTATAGAAAGGGTTTATTATAGTAATACATAATTTTAAAAAAGAGGATAATAAGTATACACGATATGATGTAGGGCAATGACAGTAGTTTTTGGATTATTATTGGGGAGATAAAGACGTTGATAGGACTTCCCGATTTTACATGTTTATAGAAGGGCCACAGGGAAAAACAGATCCTTTCTAGTTGTAACTACCCTGAGAGTAAAAGGTAAGATTGGATCAAGGAGAATAGAAGCATCAGGGAAGAGAGAGGGAAGGGTTTTTAAACTAAAAGAGGAGGCAGTTAGGGTAAGTATAAACAGCTATTGGAGGAAAGTGGGCTATGAGAGCATGGCAATGGGTCAAGAGGTATGGGCTAGTTTAAAAAGTAGTGATGGTGTTTCAGCAAGTTTGTGGTTTCAGAAAGGGGGGTGCAGAGGAAAGGACGTTTGTGGATGATTGTAAAGGAGTAGTAGGAGAAAAAGCATAGGAAGGGTTTTACAAAGTAGAATGTGCGGGGGAAAATATGGAGAGAAAGGAAGGGAAATTAAGAGAGGAAAGTGAAGAAACAAATTAAAAAAAGGCAAAAGAGAGGGGAATGTTAATCAACAAATTTGTGAAAAAAAAAAGTTTTGGATGAAATTCGTTTAAAAAGGGCCAAGTACAAATGGGTTTAAAAAAAAGGAGGAGGATATTAAATTTGGAGTTAGGGTATTGGGAATGGGGATATTTAGGAAATTGTTTAAAAGTTAGAAGATGGACGTGATTCGGTAAGGGCAAAGGGGGAAAACACTTGTAAGTGGGAGGCCGTTTGGATGTGGGGATTCGGGGCGTAGGTAAAAAAAAGGGGTGCAGGCGGGATTTATAAGGACCGAAAGTTTAAAAAGAGGTGGGAAAAAATTTTGAGTTTGGGGCCATATTTTAATAATGTATGGGGAGGGTAAGGTCCTAGGGATTGGCAGGGCCTGCCCTAGTTCCTTGATAAAGCAAGGGATAAAGAGAGTGCAAAATTAGGGGAAAATCTGTTGGGGTATTGGTAAGTTATATAAGGGTTTAATTGAAGGGAATTAAGAGTAAGCGGAGAATGGAGCGATGCAGGAGCTTTAAGGAAGGTAGGGGTGGTTGGCCGGTGTTTTACAGTAACATAAATTATTTTTTTTTTTTTATTAACCCCGGCGATTCCCACCAGGCAGGTGGCCTGAAAAGAAAACTTTCCCCCATCATTCCTCCCCTCACTGTTTGGGCCCGAAGGGTCTTTACCCCTACAGTTTTAAATGCAACATAACACCCCTCCATCAGAGTGCAGCACTGTACTCCCATCTCCAGGACTCAAGTCCGCTGCCGGTTTCCCTGAATTTCCCCTTTAAAATGTTTCTTTGCTCACACTCCAACAGCCAAAGTCAAGTATTAAAAACCCTTTGTCTCCATTTCACTCCTATCAACCGCTCACGCATGCCTGCTGGAAGTCCAAGGCCCCTCGCACACAAACCTCCTTTTACCCCCCTCCTCCAACCCTTCCCAGGCCGACCCCTACCAGCCTTCCTTCCACTACAGATGGATCAACTCTTGAAGTCATTTCTGGTTCGCTCCATCTCTCTACAGTCCGAACCCCCTCAACAAAACCTTCCTCACCCTCTGGACAACGTTTTGGTAATCCCGCACTCCTCCTAACTTCCCAACTAACGAAATTCTCTGCCTTATATTCACACCACACATTTCCCTCAGACATGACATCTCCACAGCCTCCAGCCTTTTCCTCGCTGCAAAATCAATCACCACGCTTCACACCCTATAAGAGCGTTGGTAAAACTAACCTCATACATTCCCCTCTTTGCCTCCAGGACAAAGTTTTTTGTCTCCAAGACCCTAAGGCACCACTCCTTTTTTTTCCCTCATCAATCTATTTCACCTCACTTCATAGACCATCCGTACACTTCCACTCCCAAAATCTGAAACTTTCACCCCTCCATACCTCTTCCCCCCAACTGATATTCAACTTTATAAACCTAATCTTTTTTTTTACCTCAAAACCCTTCCCTTTTCCTTATTCCCCTTTTAAATTTTTTTTGCACACCCCTCCCAAAATTCCCCCAAATTTCCTGCAACTTCTCTTCAAATCCCCCAAAGAGCACAGTGTCATCACAAAAGCAGCTTGACAACTCCCACTTTGGTGTGATTCTTATCTTTAAACCCACGCCCTTGCCAAGACCCTCGCATTTACTTCTCTTTCAACCCCATCTTTAAAATATTAAACAACCACGTTTACATCACACATCCTTGTCTAAGGCCTACTTTCTGGAAAAAATTTTCCCTCTTTCCACATACTCTAACTTACCTCACTATTTTTCGTAAAAACCTTTACTGCTTTCAGTAACCTACCCCTACACCCTACCTTTCAACACTGCCACATTTCCCCCCACCACCCGTCATCGCCTTTTCCAAAACCAAAAGCCCCAAAGACCTCTTTTTGCCTATCAAAAAATGTTCACTTTTATGTTTCACTTTAAAAACCTGGTCCACACACCCCTACCTTTCCAAACCCCCTTGTTCATCGCTATCCTATTTCCGTCTTACTCTTTAAATTTTTTCAATTATAACTCTACCAACACTTTACCAGGGACACTCAAAAACTTTTATCCCCCATAATTTTTTCACTCTCTTTTATCCCCTTTGCCTTTATAAAAAACATGCATGCCTCTGCCAATCCCTAGGTACCTTTCCCCTTCCATACATTTATTTAAAAAATTGCACCAACCACTCCAAAACTATTCCCCACCTGCTTTTAAAAATTTCTATCTTTTTCCCATCAAACCCCCTGCCTTACCCCCTTTTATTTTAAACCCACTGCCTCACAAAATTCCCCCAAACCACAACTGGCTCTTTCCTCATCCACAAGATTTATTCCTCCTTTGCCCTATACACGAAATCACAGCTTCCCTATCTTCACAACATTTAAAAATTTCCTCAAAATATCCTTCCATTTTCCCCCAAACCCTAACTCCCCATTTAATAACTCCCTCCCCTATTTTTTAACTGCAAATCCATTTGTTCCTGGGCTTTCTTAACTTTTTAAATTTCTCATCCCAAAAACTTTTTCTTATTTTCAACAAAATTTGTGAAACATCTCACCCACTCTCTCATTTGCTCCTTTTCATTGCTTAAACCACTCTCTTAACTTCCTCTTTTTCTCCATATACTCTTTCCCTCCTTGCTCCTTCTACTTTGTAAAAACTTCTCATATGCTAACTTTTTTTCTCCCCTTTCACCCTCTTACATCATCATTCCACCAATCCTCCCCTTCCCCTCCTCACCCACTTTCCTGTAACCCCAAACTTTTGCTGAACCTCAACACTACATTTTTAAACCTACCCCCTACCTCTTCGACCCCATTGCCTAGCTCTCATTTGCCCATCTACCCCCAATACTTTTGTATCTTTCCCCAAATCCCCCTCTTTTAGTTTATAAACCTTCACCTCTCTCCCCTGATGCTTCTATTCTCCTTGTATCCCCTCTACTTTTCCCAGTGTACTACAACTAGAAAGTGATCGAATAACTGTGGGCCCCCTATAAACATGTACATCCTAAGTTACTCAACAGCTTTATCTACCAATACTAACCAACAAATACTGCTTTTCGCCCCCATCATACGTGTAATTTTTTTTTTTTTATAACTTTTTCTTAAAATATGTTTTACCTAAACTAAACCCCTTTCTATACAAAGTTCAATCAAAGGGCCCCCATTATCATTTACACCTGGCACCCCAAACTTACCTACCACACCCTCTCTAAAAGTTTCTCCTACTTTAGCATTCAAGTCCCCTACCACAATTACTCTCTCACTTGGTTCAAAGGCTCCTATACATTCACTTAACATCTCCCAAAATCTCTCTCTCTCCTCTGCATTCCCTCTTCTCCAGGTGCATACACGCTTATTATGACCCACTTCTCGCATCCAACCTTTTACTTTAATCCACATAATTCTTGAATTTACCCATTCATATTCTCTTTTCTCCTTTCATAACTGATCATTTAACATTACGCTACCCTTCCTTTGCTCTAACTCTCTCAGATACTCCGATTTAATCCCATTTATTTCCCCCCACTGAAACTCTCCTACCCCCTTCAGCTTTGTTTCGCTTAGGGCCAGGACATCCAACTTCTTTTCATTCATAACATCAGCAATCATCTGTTTCTTGTCATCCGCACTACATCCACGCACATTTAAGCAACCCAGTTTTATAAAGTTTTTCTTCTTCTCTTTTTTAGTAATTGTATACAGGAGAAGGGGTTACAGCCATTGCTCCGGCATTTTAGTCGCCTCATACAACACGCATGCTTACGGAGGAAAGATTCTTTTCCACTTCCCCATGGACAATAGAAGAAATAAAAAAGAACAAGAGCTATTTAGAAAAAGGAGAAAAACCTAGATGTATGTATATATATATATATGCATGTGCGTGTCTGTGAAGTGTGACCAAAGTGTAAGTAGGAGTAGCAAGATATCCCTGTTATCTTAGCGTGTTTATGAGACAGAAAAAGAAACCAGCAATCCTACCATCATGCAAAACAGTTACAGGTTTTTGTTTCACAGTCATCTGGCAGGACGGTAGTACTTCCCTGGGTGGTTGCTGTCTACCAACCTACTACCATATAAGTGAACAGTATTTAGATAAGGCTAAAGAGGTCTTTGTGACATTTATGGATTTGGAAAAGGCGTATGACAGGGTGGATAGGGGGGCAATGTGGCAGATGTTGCAAGTGTATGGTGTAGGAGGTAGGTTACTGAAAGCAGTGAAGAGTTTTGTACGAGGATAGTGAGGCTCAAGTTAGAGTATGTAGGAAAGAGGGAAATTTTTTCCCAGTAAAGGTAGGCCTTAGACAAGGATGTGTGATGTCACCGTGGTTGTTTAATATATTTATAGATGGGGTTGTAAGAGAAGTAAATGCGAGGGTCTTGGCAAGAGGCGTGGAGTTAAAAGATAAAGAATCACACACAAAATGGGAGTTGTCACAGCTGCTCTTTGCTGATGACACGTGCTCTTGGGAGATTCTGAAGAAAGTTGCAGAGATTGGTGGATGAATTTGTAGGGTGTGCAAAAGAAGAAAATTAAAAGGGGAATACAGGAAAGAGTAAGGTTATGAGGATAACAAAAAGATTAGGTGATGAAAGATTGAATATCAGATTGGAGGGAGAGAGTATGGAGGAGGGGAACGTATTCAGATATTTGGGAGTGGACGTGTCAGCGATGGGTCTATGAAAGATGAGGTGAATCATAGAATTGATGAGGGAAAAAGAGTGAGTGGGGCACTTAGGGTCTGTGGAGACAAAGAACTTTGTCCTTGGAGGCAAAGAGGGGAATGTATGAGAGTATAGTTTTTCCCAAAGCTCTTATATGGGTGTGAAACGTGGGGATGAATGTTGCAGCGAGGAGAAGGCTGGAGGCAGTGGAGATGTCATGGTCGAGGGCAATGTGTGGTGTGAATTAATGCAGAGAATTTGTAGTTTGGAAGTTAGGAGGAGGTGCGGATTTCCAAAACTGTTGTCCAGAGGGCTGAAAGGAAGGGTTGTTGAGGGGGTTCGGACATGTAAGAGAATGGAGCGAAACAGAATGACTTCAATAGTGTATCAGTCTGTAGTGGAAGGAAGGCGGGGTAAAGGGGTCGGCCTAGGAAAAGGGGTTTGGGGGGGAGGGGGTAAAGGAGGTTTTGTGTGCGAGGGCTTGGACTTTCCCGCAGGCAAAGGGGTGAGTGTGTTGATAGGAGTGAATGGAGAAAAATGGTTTTTTAATACTTGACGTGCTGTTGGGGTGTGGGGCAAAGTAACATTTATGAAGGGATTCAGGGAAACCGGCAGGCCGGACTTTATTTCCCGGAGATGGAATACATGCCTGCACTCTGAAAGGGGGGTTTTAATGTTTCGTTTTAAAAAAAATGTAAAGTTTAAACCAATCAACCTTGTATCTCTATGGCTCCTCGTACCCCAGAACGTGATACAGTCAGGTTTTTAGGCCTTCTCTTTGACTGTAGTATCCTGGAAACCTACAATTACCTCTCAGAAGGCTAACTTTGGTTCACAGCCGCTAAACCTCTTAAAACCCTTGCTCATCTTTCCAGGGAGCTGATCGTCAAACTCCCTGCTTCACCTACATTACCCCTCGATTTAACGAAACTCGATTATAGGTGACCATATTTTATTCCACGCCTCTCCTGCTACTCTCTCTAGCCTTAACCCTATCCATCACCAAGGATTACATTTGTGCCTTCGTGCTTTTCGCTCATCCCTTGGGTGAGAGCCTCTATGCAAAGTGAATGCTCGAGCCTTGTCTGATCTCTCCCATGATGCCCATTGCCTTTGGCTACTATGTAACTCTCACTATCTCCACATCCTTGCCATTTATAAGAATGGTCACCATATTATAGACTTCCTTATCATTCGCCGCCCCTGTTTGCTCCATCCCTTTTTCCTTCAACTCTACATTCACTCTTATCTTCCCTCAGTTACCACCTTTATATGTTCAATATAGCATCTCAACTTTTCTCTACCCCCCCTGGGAATATCCAGCTGTTCCAGTCTGTCTTTCTCACTCCCTTGCTCGAAAGCTCCAACTGCCTAAGGGCCTTCTGCTCTCTTTTTCTTGATCACTTCCACTCCCATTCCTCATCCTCCGCTTGTACACAGATGGCTCTAAAGTCTCCAGACGGCATCGGATTCACTAGCAGTGTTTCCGACAGTGTCGTCCGTCGTGGCCTTTACGCTCTGCAGCTAGCATTTTTTACGCTGAATTGTATGCCTTCTTGCAGCACTTATTCGTATCGCATCTATGCCTGTGTCATCATTTGTGGTAGCCCTCAGCCTCCCTGAGTGCTCAACAGCTATACGAAAATTTGATACATCTCACCCTCTAGTTCTCCGTATCCCACTTTGTGGCAACATCATAATATCTACAAAGCATAAAGATATTATGTTTTGTTGGGTCCCTGGTCATGTCACGTACAGGCAATGAACAGGCAGACACTCTGCGTGTCAGCTGTAGATGACCTACCATTTCCTATAGAGGTGTTCCAGTCTGGACTATTTTGCTGCAATAGCTACCCACCATTCATGCCCGTTTTCAACAACGTTGGTCCAACTCTTGCTGGTAAACACACTTCATTCTATTAAACGGCATAAGTTACCTGGATCCTCCCATCTTGTCATCAGTGCTGTGGTTTGGGAGACCACTCTCTATGGGGCCCCCCTTCTCCCTCCTTCGCATTGGCCACACTCGCTTACTCACGGGTATCACATGGAGAGACACCCTGTAACCTCTGTGTGACATTGTCAAGTTTCAGTATCGATTAGCCACAAGTTTCTTTTAGATCTGCCCTCTCTTCACAAGCACACAGACTTTACCTCCAACGCCATCTTCGTTCTTTTCTTCTACCTCTCTTTTCCTTCCCTTCTGCTTATGACCCTCATTTAATCCTGACTCTCCTCTCATTGACTTCCTTGACAACGACGTGATTTACTCCACAATTTCGGATGATGATAGACCTTACGCACTCCCCTCAGCCCTTTCTAGCTCAGTCTCTTGCTGCCATTTTACCCTTTCAAACCATCCACTGCTCCGCTGTTATCCATAACCTATTACACTGGTGCACCTCCATTGCCACCTGATGCCCCCCCCTCGCTTCCTTCCTGCCCTGCAGCACGTATAGCCCTTGGGGGCTTAGCGCTTCTTTTCTGATTATAATAATAATAATTGTGGCAGCGCTGACTGTCATCTTCATTGCAGTTTTCTCTCCACCAGTATGCGGTCGACCGTGTTTCCACTTGGGCCACCACCATGATTTAAATTTCAAGTACCAAACTCGCCAAATTAACTTCACTAGACGCTTGTCATCTCCGATCATCCTTGTATCTCTATGGCTCTCCCGTATCCCGAACGTGATAGTCAGTTTCTAGGTCTTCCTCTTTGACCGTAGTTATCCTGGAAACCTCACATACCTCCTGAAGGCTACTTGTCCACAAGCAGGCTAATCTTCTTAAACCCTTGCTCATCTTTCCTGGGGAGCCTGATCGTCGAATTCTGCTTCACACCTACATTCAGCCCTCGTTTTATCAAACTCGATTATGACCAATTTATTCCCGCGGCCTCTTCCTGCTGCACTCTCTAAGCCTTAACCTATCCATCACCAGATACTTTTGGTGGCCTTGTGCTTTTTGCGCTTCCCCTTTGAAGCCTCTAGTCATAAGCTAAATGTATTCCATCCTTGCTGATCGCCGTGATGCCCATTGCCTTCGCTACTATGTACGCTCTCACGATCTCCACATCCTTCCATTATAGAATGTCCACCGATATTAGTAGATTTTCTTTATTCGTGCCGTCCCTGTTTGCTTCCTCACTTTTCTCTTCGCCTACAATCACTCTTGTCTCTCTTCATTTACCACCTTTATAAGCTCTATAGCATCTTCTATTTCCCTACCCCCCTGGGACTTCCAGCTTTAGTCTGTTTCTTTTCCTCACTCCCTTGCTCGAATAGCTCAACTGCCTACCGTGGGGCTTCCCAGCTCCTTTTCTTGAACACTTCCACTTCATTCTCATCGCACCACTGTGTACACAGATGGCTCGAAGTCAGCAGATGGCGTCGGATTCACAGCAGTGTTTTCTGGACATCGTCGTGCAGGGGCATTTACTATCTTCGGCTAGCATTTTTACTGCTGAATTGTATGCCATTCTTGCAGCACTTATTCGTATCACATATATGCCTGTGTCATCATTTGTGGTAGTCTCAGACTCCCTTGGTGCTCTACAGGCTATACGAAAATTTGATACATCTCACCCCTACTTCTCCGAATCCAACTTTGGCTACGCTGTATCTCTACGAAGCATAAAGATATTATTTTTTGTTGGGTCCCTGGTTATGTCGACATACAGGGCAATGAACAGGCAGACACTGCTGCGCGGACAGCAGTACATGACCTACCGATTTCCTATAGAGGTGTTCCATTTCTGGACTATTTTGCTGCAATAGCTACCCACATTCACGCCCATTGGCAACAACGTTGGTCAACTCTGCTTGGTAACAAACTTCATTCTATTAAATCGAGCATAGGTTACTGGCCGTCTTCTTGTCATCAGTACCTTGGTTGGGAGACCACTCTCTCCCATCTTCGCCTTCGCCACACTCGTCTTACTCACGGGTATCTCATGGAGAGACACCCTGTACCTCTCTGTGAGCAGTGTCAAGTTCCAGTATCGATTAGCCACATTCTGTTAGACTACCCTCTCTATCAACGAGCACGCAGAATTTACCTCCAACGCCGTCTTTGTTCTACTCACTCTCTCTTTACCTTCCCTTCTTGCTGGTGGACCCTCCTTTAATCCTGACTCTCTCATTGACTTTTTGACAACGATTGATTTACTCCACAAACTCTGATGATGATACCTTACGCACTCCCCTCAGCCCTTTCTAGCTCAGTCTCTTGCTGCCCTTTACCCTTTCACCATCCACTGCTCCGCTGTTATCCATAACCTATTACTCATTCACCTCCCTTTTGCCACCTGATGCCCTCGCTTCCTTCCTGCCCTGCAGCACTGTATAGCCCCTTTGGCTTAGTGCTTCTTTTTTATTATAATAATAGTAATCAGAATATCTTATAAATTTTATAAAAAGATCAGTCTTGTGTACTCATGAGAGCTAATTTAGAGTATAAACAATATAAATACAGTGAACCCCCGACCTGCCATTGTTCTTCCTTTCTGCAAACCGGGTACTACGGGACATGAAGTCTTCCGCTATCGTCCCATTGCTCTTACCAGTGCAGTTTGCAAAGTGATGGAATGCGTGGGAAATAGACGTTTAGTGTGGTATTTAGAGACACACAACAGTCTCTCCACTCGTCAATATGGCTTTCGTAAGGGACGTTCTATCATAGACCCCTTACTACACTTGGATACATATGTTCGTAATACGTTTGCGGATGACCACTAAGCTATTGCCATATTTTTTAACCTTGAAAAGGCATATGACACAACTTGGAGGTATAATATTTTGGCCAAAGCCCACTCCTTAGGCCTCCGATGCAATCTACAGTCCTTCCTTAAGAACTTTTTAACTGACAGACATTTTCGTGGTCAGGTTAATAATGTGCTTACCCCATACTTTATCCAAGCTGAAGGTGTCCCCCAGGGATGTGTTCTTAGCACAACACTTTTTCTCCTTGCTATAAATGATTTGGCCTCTAGTCTTCCATTAAATATTTGGTCATCACTCTATGTTGAAGACTTCACTCTTGCCTGTGCAGGCTCTGACTGTCACCTCATTACAGTTTCTCTCCAGCATGCGGTCGACTGTGTTTCCAATTGGGCCACCACACATGGGTTTAAATTTTCCAGTACCGAAACTCACCAAATTACTTTCACTAGACACTCTGCAGTCTCGTCTGAGTGGTTGAGGGGAGTAGACATGTGCAGGGGGGATCTGGACCTACTAATTTGCAGGCCTACCCATTTCTCCCGACTGATAAGTCATCATTAAAACTCCTACTGTTGGAAGACAGTTTAAGTGTTGTGAGAACTCTTATGTGTGAGCTGTGACTAAGGATATACCTAGTGAAACACTGGAAATAGTTTTCCTTTTTGCAAAGGCCCTCACAGGCCTCTGCTTCCCCTCTGCCTTTCATTTGACCTCAGCCTTTCACCTCTATCAACATACAGTGTAGAGGCGAATTTTGCTAGTCCACTGCTACTCGTGCCTCTCAAAATGCTGACAACTCATCGCGTTACCAACCTGAGGAATAACGACGAGTGTGCAGTCCTACATGAGTTGGTAACCCAGGTGTCCACGCACTGAAAATTCGTCTTTCACTCCAAGACACTACGGCAGCTACGGTGAAAAGCTCTGTTCCACAAGGCACAGTACTCGCTCCCATCTTGTTCCTCATCCTTATATCCGACATAGACAAGGATGTCAGCCACAGCACTGTGTCTTCCTTTGCAGATGACACCCGAATCTGCATGACAGTGTCTTCCATTGCAGACACTGCAAAGCTCCAGGCAGACATCAACCAAATCTTTCAGTGGGCTGCAGAAAACAATATGAAGTTCAACGATGAGAAATTTCAATTACTCAGATATGGTAAACATGAGGAAATTAAATCTTCATCAGAGTACAAAACAAATTCTGGCCAACAAAATAGAGCGAAACACCAACGTCAAAGACCTGGGAGTGATCATGTCGGAGGATCTCACCTTCAAGGACCATACATTGTATCAATCGCATCTGCTAGAAAAATGACAGGATGGATAATGAGAACCTTCAAAACTAGGGAGGCCAAGCCCATGATGACACTCTTCAGGTCACTTGTTCTATCTAGGCTGAATATTGCTGCACACTAACAGCACCTTTCAAGGCAGGTGAAATTGCCGACCTAGAAAATGTACAGAGAACTTTCACGGCGCGCATAACGGAGATAAAACACCTCAATTATTGGGAGCGCTTGAGGTTCCTAAACCTGTATTCCCTGGAACGCAGGAGGGAGAGATACATGATTATATACACCTGGAAAATCCTAGAGGGACTAGTACCGAACTTGCACACGAAAATCACCCACTACGAAAGCAAAAGACTTGG
The DNA here is from genome assembly GCF_026875155.1 of Cherax quadricarinatus. Taxonomy (NCBI): domain Eukaryota; kingdom Metazoa; phylum Arthropoda; class Malacostraca; order Decapoda; family Parastacidae; genus Cherax; species Cherax quadricarinatus. The sequence continues at coordinate 13,618,533 of NC_069475.1, forward strand.
CAGACGATGCACCATCCCCCCAATGAAAAGCAGGGGTGTCACTAGCACGTTAAGAGACCATACAATAAGTGTCAGGGGCCCGAGACTGTTCAACTGCCTCCCAGCACACATAAGGGGGATTACCAACAAACCCCTGGCAGTCTTCAAGCTGGCACTGGACAAGCACCTAAAGTCAGTTCCGGATCAGCCGGGCTGTGGCTCGTATGTTGGTTTGCGTGCAGCCAGCAGCAACAGCCTGGTTGATCAGGCTCTGATCCACCAGGAGGCCTGGTCTCAGACCGGGCCGCGGGGGCGTTGACCCCCGGAACTCTCTCCAGGTAAACTCCAGGTAAACACGTGTGCTAGAAGTTCTGCAAGTTTGGAGTAACTATTTGTATGAGTATTACAGTGTTTGGTAACTCTTGAGAAGTCTGCCTCAGTCAGTGACCTTGAGCGAGGCACTGCATCACCTGCCTGAGACTTTCACCCACATTGACTATGTGAAGAAAGGCGAATGTGCATGCTCAGTTACCCCTGCTGTTCTCCTGTATCCCCAACTCTCTGCCTTTAAACTCAGCCGTTCACCTCTATCAACGTGCAGTGTAGAGGTGTATTTTGATGCTCCGCTGGTACTCGAATAGTGAGTTCCGCAAGTGCTGCGATTTGTTGTAACAAATTTGCATGAGTGGATTACGCTGACTTATGACATTTGCTACCAACAGTACCTACGTAGGCTTAAAATGAGTGAGGAATATCTGGCCTGCTGGGTGACCTTGAAAATGGCACTATAAGACCTGCGTGCCACTTACACCCATACTGCGTGTGTCTAGTGAGGTGAATGTCCCTTCCTCGATTTTCCTATTCACCGGTATCCCTTAACTCGTCGCCATTATCTACATATGCGACAAGGGCGAGTTTAGCTGATCCAGGTGAAACAGCGCTCCAAGCCAGCCAGTGAAGCCCAAGCCCTACTGCAGCTACATCTGTTCTGAATCCCAGAATGCCTTTGTGAACGTTCTACAGTGTTCCGGCTGTACCTTCAGTGTTGTGAGAACTAGTTCTTATGTAGTGAAAATTTGTCTGTCATTCCAAGACACGTGTGCTTGATGTGCTAAGTGCTGCGGGTTTGGAGTAATTAACAAGTAGTACAGGGCTGGTAACTCTCGAGACGACTGTGAGCCCAGTGAATGACCTTGAAAATTGCACTGCGACCCGCAGGCCACCCATATTGCCTGTGTCTAGCGAGGTGAATATCCCTTCCTTGTCCCTTCTCCTTCCTCAATTTGGAACTCAGCCATTAGCCTCTATTTACTTATGGTCTAGAGGCGGTTTTTGCCAGACCACATAAGTACTTGAGTGCCCGTGTCAGTCCTCTGTGCCGCACTCCACTCATGTTATGAATGTGTCTCCTGTGTGCCTACCTGCCTGCTACAAGCAAATATCCAGGCGGTTGACACGGGCTTAGCAAGCTCATTCAAGCAAGCTTGAAAGCAGCACTAAAAGCTAGCCAGAACAAACTAAGGCAGCCTGCAGTTATAGCTGTCCTAAGGCCCAGCATGTCTATGTATAACGTCCTACAGTGCTGCTGGCATACCAGTGTTTCCTGTAGTGGCTTAGTTAAGGACAATTTAACGAGCATTGCAGTACTGACATTTTAAGTGGGACATGCCAAAGGTTCACTTAGAAACATAGTAAGTTTGTGGTGATTGGCTTGTACGCAGTGAACTTTCATCTGTCATACGTGTGTTTAGAAGTGTTAAGTTGCTGTTTTTCCCACAGTTTAAATTGTCATTTTTTAAGCCTGTATTAAGACTTTGAAAGGCTCAGAGTGTGCTTCAGTGTAGCGACTCCTTACATTTGATAAATCATTGAAATTACATGCTCGCTCAGTGTAACTGAACTATTAAATAGGGTTTAAACATAATTAAGTTGCTTGTCCTAGTGTCATTGCTGTGTTTTCTAATACATTTTCTCGTTCAGACTGAAACTTTACTGCTAAATTCCCAGTAATATTTCAAATTGCACTGTTCATCTGTGGTGTGAGTGTGTAACTTATGCTTTGTATTTTTACTGTGAACAAGCTTACTCCTGCATAATGTTCAGTTTCATGAATACTTTCTCTCTTGAGTAATTCGGTTACCTTTAAACTGTGTTAAGCAAGAGTCAGCCTGTTAACATCTATGTTCCTTGTCATCTCTTCTAGTGGGTCTAGCACCTAGTTAAAATTGTAATAGTAACAATTCGAAATCATTATACTTTTAGTTATACATTGTGTAAATTGTTTTAGACTATTTGATCAACTGGATTGCAGTGTTTAACTTCTGATACATCAATTTAATGACTGCAGACACGCACTGACACATAATAAACACATTAAAACGCTGGTAACTCCAGAAGCTGGGCCTACTGTGTGACCTTGAGAAGTTGAGTATGTTTATTACGACCAGCGGTGTACCACTCTCACCTATATTTACATCAACACAAGTGTATTCTAAGTGATAAAGTGTACACTTGGTGTACTTGGTAACACTTGTCATACATAGTAACGCGTGTGTAAGTGAGATTGTTTAGGTACTGGTTCATCTATCTACAGCTGCACACATATGCTTGTATACATATATAACAAAGTAACATGTGAGTTACCCAGGATGGACCAAGGAAGTCGACCAGAGTGATTTATCTCATTATCATTGCAACATTACCTAGTTTTTTTTTTTTTTTTTTTTTTTTTTTTTTTTTTTTTTTTTTTTTTTTTTTTTTTTTTTTTTTTTTTAGTAATACTGTTTACAATCTATGGTTGGGGTAAGAGGTTGTCTTCAGCATTCATTGTGATGTCTGCTATATTATTATTTCAGTGAGGTACATTAGGTGGCAGTAGCCTGGGCTCTGGTGGCCTGGTGGTTAACGCTCTCGCTTCACATGGTGAGGGCCTGGGTTCGATTCCCAGCCAGAGTAGAAACATTGGACGTGTTTCTTTCCACCTGTTGTCTATGTTCCCCATCAGTAAAATGGGTACCTGGGTGTTAGTCGACTGGTGTGGGTCGCATCCTGGGACACTGACCTAAGGAGGCCTGGTCACAGACCGGGCCGCGGGGGCGTTGACCCCCAGAACTCTCTCCAGATAATCTCCAGAAACTCAAGTGGAAGTCATCATTGAATTTGAACCTCTTGTTTAATGTGATGTATGTCAGAATTCTAATTTTATGCTCAATATTACCTACTTTGTCTCTCTCTCTCTCTCTCTCTTTGCATCTTTGTAATTTGTGATAAGGTGTAAGACCTCGACTGTACCATCCATTATATCATTATATGTACCATATTATTAACACACATACTAGAGGTCTCTGAGTGTGTTTTTGGTAGGTGTGTGTCGTATTGAGCGGTGGTGGTCTGGGTTGAGTATGGTTGGAGGTGTTCATTGAACTTGAGCACTTGTGTCTTGTGATCTATTTTGGACTTCTGACTTTGTAGTGAATATTTGCTCTTGCATAAGCTATAAGGGAAAGATAAGCGAGGAATTCTTGTGTTGTGAGTCTTACACCAGATATCATCACTGGCAAACATGGCAACTGTCATAGAGGAACCTATTTCTGCAGGTGATGGAAATTATGATAGCTTCCAGACCTTTAAAAGTAAACAAAAGAGAAAAAGTGAGAAAAGGCTAGAGCATCGACGTAGTCAGACTCACTTGACTCGTACAGAATGTGACACTAAACGTCCTTGGTGCACAGAGGCTGCAAGAAGTCTTTCTTCAAAGGAAGAATGCGATAAGCTGAACTTCCCTGACAACACCCCGCTGCCTGCTAAGTGTGCATGGCTAATGGAAGCTGTAAACAAGCATCCTAACTCAAGGATCCAATTTAGGAAAAACACACACAACTTTGTGTTTGTGGAACAGAATGCAGAACTGATCAATGATCTACTTAGTACACCTTATGGGGATATTAAGCTGCTCCGACCTCCATCAGACACTCACCACTTTAAAAAATGGGTCAGTATCATAATCTTTGGATACCCTCTCTGCATGGACCCATCCCATCTGACTCTAAGTGAGCATATCATCAAGCCTAAAAGACTTAAAGGAAAACCCCAAATTATTGCCATTGGGGTAGGTCCTGTGCCCCCCCCCCGGGAAAAATTGGGAGCATGGTTTACGTTTCCTAAACATCGAAGTGTACCTACCCCCTAAACGTGGGTTTGTACAAATGCCAGCACTATGGCCATTTTTGCAGTAGACTGTGGAATACTACATTTTTGGGTGTGGTAAGTGTGCTGGGAATCATTCCACTAGAGAATGCACAGTAGGCCCTGACAGCCAAAAATTTAAGTGTATTAACTGTAAAGAATTTGGGGGTTACAGTTTCCCACAAGGACTGCAGTCAGAACCCAAACAACCTTCGATGTAAACCTGATAAGCCCCTTTAATGGTAACTGAGAATGAGGCCATCCAGTCTACCACAGCCAGATCTGAGACTGAACCTCTGCAAAGTGTGCAAGAACCCCACCTCACTGCAAAGGATTCTGGTGATACCAGAATGCCATCACACTCACCAGCTGTGGAGGAGCTAGCCATCCCTGCTAGCACATATGGAACTACTGGTCTGCCACTACAGATACCTATGGCTACACCTGAATATGGGGATGAGTTTGTCATTTCTCCCAATACACACAACTACAACAGTCAGATGGACACCAAACAGGTAACCCCCCTGGAAATTGGAGATGAGTCAGTTGCACAGGACCTACCTGCAATGAATGATGAAACAGAGAACACTAATGTAACCATGGTACCTGTTAATGTGATAGGTGTTAAAGAAAGCACTAACCCAGAAGTGCCATCCTCCAAAGAGGCATTGGATTCGCCTGACCTTCCTCATATTATAACAAATTTCCAGAAAAAAATTGAGCATCTTGAACAGATCCTGACAAGTTTAATAAATATATGTAATCAGGATGATGCTCTTGAGCATGGTGATGATGTCAAAAGTGCAGCAATCTCCGTTCAGCTTCCAGCAATTTGTAAGAAAGAAGCCGTGACTCTTGCCTTCAAGACTTGCCTTTTAACTGGTTGCCAAGATGCCGAAAAATGCTTAAAAATAAAGGTCCTGAAGATAAAGACGTACAAACTGTGCTATTTGCTCTTAAGTGTCTGCACACTGTAGTCAAAGCATAATAGTTTTACCATCTTATGAGCAAGAGATGTAATAACTCACTACAATGGATACATTACAAATCTTTTCATGGAACATTGCTTCCATCAGGAAGCGGTTGCCTGACTTACATCATATTAGTGCAACCAAGAATATTGATGTCATCTGTTTGCAGGAATGTAGATTGAAAGATGGAGCACCTCCACCAAACTTGCCTGGATATGCAGCTTATAACCTAAGGTCAACCAACTGTTGTGTGATGTATGTCAGAAAGAACTTGCCACATTCACTCCTTTCCTTGCAGAGTCGAGTTACCCTGCAGTATCATGGTGTCAAAGTATATGCAGGCGATTTTTTCATAAACATTTTTAATCTCTATGCCCCAGCGAACCAGCTTCGACCTGATGCTTTACCAGATCGCATCAGTAGTGAACCTACCATAATTCTTTGAGATTTTAATGCCAGACATAAGAATATTGGTGGGTCTATAACAAACACCAATGGAACTAAACTAGAGAGAAATTTCTAAATTTAGCATGATAATGTTCGAAATTGTGGCACTGCTGACCTACTCACATATAAGGTGGCATACTAGATCTGTGTCTTGGATTTAATACATCATATACGATGCATGACTCTGTCATAGTTGATGATCTTCTATCTGATCACTTCCCAAGACTAACAACTTTCAATCTTGGGTCACATCTCCAGCAATTCAAGGACTAAATACAGAAGGAGGAAACTTATTCTCAAACCAGGAACACAGAGACCAACTTTATTAACCTCTTGGATCAATGGTTATAAGAAAATTACGACCCCCTTGGCACACAAAAATTTAATGATGATTTAATTACCACTATTGAGAGTGTTCCACAGATCAAATGGGGAGGAATAGGAAACAAAAACCATCCACTATAAATTACAATAAAAACCAATGTAAATACTATAATGATCCACAGCTGCACAATCTAACACATGCAGCTAGGAGGATTGGTAAAGCATACCGTGAATGTAGAACCCAAGACCTGCTCAGAACGTCCAAGCTGCACTAACAAATGCAAAGGAATAGAAAGGAAGAACTTAGGCAACATGAATGGAACATTTGTTAGTGGATTAAATAGGTCCACCCCTTTGAGTTTGGCTTGGGAAAAGGGATAAATAAAATAACCAGAAAAAGACTGGCATGTTGCTCATGCCTTTTCCTCTTGAAAATGCAAATAACCTCATAAATGACTGGTCCAAAACATCCCAAAGGGATGAAAGCCTTCCATCTCATATTAGAAAAAATTTAGAGAGTACTTCTGAAGAAATGTTGAAACTGATTAACTTTATGAGCCAAAATATTGATGAGAGTGATTGCCTCTTTACCGAGTATGAATTTTGATAATGCATTAACCAAAGGTCGATCAACTGCTTCTGAGAGGATGGTATAACCTATGATATTCTCAGAACTCTAAGGCACGTGCCTGATAACCCTTCGTTGGCACTGTATAATCTCAGTTACATTGAGGGCGTTCTTCCTACTTCCGGACCAATAGTCTCATTGTTTCCTATCCCTAAGCCCCAACAGCCTGATACATTTAGGCCGATCTCCTTAACTAGTTGTCTTTGTAAAACTTTTGAAAGAATGATGCTTAACAGACTGTACTACAGAATCAGACATCAACTTTCCCCCTACCTCTATGCGTTCATGATAGGTAAAAGTGTGCGAACTGTATTTCCACCTTTTCCCCTGCACACACCTCTACTAGTTTTACCACTTTTCTTGATCTAAAATCTGCATTTTAAAATTGCAAAAAGAACCGTTATACTACTTTAAACTAGGGCCCAAAAAGAATATTGGTGGTAGCTTACTCTGCTGGATAATAGGATACCTGTCAAATAGAGTATCCTCTGTCCTTTACCAAGGCTTCAGAAGTGATTCTAAAGAAATGTCTTTAGGTACACCGCAGGGAGGAGTTCTTAGTCCCATGCTATTTAATATTCTGATTAATGCTCTCCTAAATGCTCTACCTGCCTCACCTAAACATATAGCTATAAGCTATGCTGATGATATCATGATCCATACAACAGGGCATAAAAAGATGAATACCATTCTTAATGAAGTTCAAGCAATTTGTAATCGACTAGGCCTCATAATATCTTCCTATAAAACAAATATATTAACAAGCAAACGACATCCCCCACCCATCTATTTGCAGGGTGAAATCATTAGCTACGTTAAAACTTACAGATATCTTGGTGTAGATGTACTCTTTAACAAATCCGCTATACCACAACTAAACAAGAAATGCAAAGCTAGGCTAAATGCTCTCAAAGCTGTTGCTGGCTACAATCCCAACTATGGTGCTAATGTGAGAATCGTGAGAATGATGTACATAGCCTATGTTAGGTCCTTAATTGATTATACTGCTCCCTTATTGATATTAGCTAGAGAAAGTTCTCTCCGACCCCTTTGGGGTTAATGCAAAATGAAGCTCTCAGGATTTTCTTGGCTGTCCCAGATCTACAAAAGTTCTTAACATGAGGGAAAGGGGCTTGGGATTTCTAGTATCAGTGATAGGATTGTTGAAATTAACACTGTACTCGGTATTAGAATGTTGAGAAACGAACCAGACCCCTGTCACAGTGAATCTTACCAAGTGTCTAGAGGTAAATACACACAGATCTAAAAAGGATTGTGAAAACGTGCAATTGCATTAAGTTTTATAACCTACATGAACTGTATCGCTGTAGGCAACAAGAGCATTTCACCCCTCCATGGAAGATGTGTTCATTTAATATCACATACCTACAAGTTCCCTCCCAAGAAGCTCATTGCTAGTAATCCCTTCCTTAAATCTCTTGTTAGACCAACTGCTCAAGAAGAAATTTCTCACCTAGCTGGTAGTAATAAGTTATCAAAAGTTATATACACTGATGGATCTAAACAGGAGTCTTCTGGCAGGGCTGCATCTGCTCTTGTTGCCACCTCCCTAGTTAAGAACGATAATAAACTTGTGGAGTTAGGCATAAGAATTAACAACTGGGCGTCTACACTGCAAACTGAATTGTTTGCAATCCTAATGGCGCTAAAGCTAACCTATGACACTGAGCTTGACTCTATCATCATTACTGATTCTATGTCATCATTGAAGGCTCTTGACTCATATAATAACTCCAACAAAAAGGAGGAGTAGATGTAAAATAGAAAGAGACAGGTGCTCCCTTTACAGGCGACGGAAAAGAATAACAGAGCGGCTAAAAGAGGTCAATATATCTGAAATGCGTAGGGAGACACTGGTCAGAGAAATAGCAAGCATCGAACTTAAGCTAAAAGAATCCTTTAGGAGTCAGGAATCGCGGGAAGAACTAAAAGCCATAAATGAAATCGAAAGAAACCCAAAGTATTTCTTCTCCTATACCAAATCAAAATCGAGAACAACGTCCAGTATTGGGCCCCTACTTAAACAAGATGGGTCCTGCACAGATGACAGCAAGGAATGAGTGAGCTACTCAAGTCCCCAATATGACTCAATTTTTAGCAAGCCGCTAACCAGACTGAGAGTCGAAGATCAAAATGAATTTTTTATGAGAGAGCCACAAAATTTGATTAACACAAGCCTATCCGATGTTATCCTGACGCCAAATGACTTCGAACAGGCGATAAATGACATGCCCATGCACTCTGCCCCAGGGCCAGACTCATGGAACTCCGTGTTCATCAAGAACTGCAGAACCCCCTATCACTAGCCTTTTCCATCCTATGGAGAGGGAGCATGGACACGGGGGCCCGTCCCACATTTTACTAAAAACAACAGACATAGCCCCACTCCACAAAGAGGGCAGTAAAGCAACAGCAAAGAACTACAGACCAATAGCACTAACATCCCATATCATAAAAATCTTTGAAAGGTCCTAATTTGCAAGTTCACCACCCATCTAGAAACCCATCAGTTACACAACCCAGGGCAACATGGGTTTAGAACAGGTCGCTCCTGTCTGTCTCAACTATTGGTTTCACTAACAAACAAGGTCCCTAAATCATGAGTGACATGTCGGAGGATCTCACCTTCAAGGACCATAACATTGTATCAATCGCATCTGCTAGAAAAATGACAGGATGGATAATGAGAACCTTCAGAACTAGGGAGGCTAAGCCCACGATGACACTCTTCGGTCACTTGTTCTATCTAGGCTGGAATATTGCTGCACACTAACAGCACCTTTTCAAGGCAGGTGAAATTGCCGACCTAGAAAATGTACAGAGAACTTTCACGGCGCGCATAAGAGATAAAACACCTCAATTACTGGGGCGCTTGAGGTTCCTAAACCTGTATTCCGAATGCAGGAGGGGAGAGATCATGATTATATACACCTGGAAAATCCTAGAGGAACTAGTACCGAACTTGCACACGAAAATCACTCACTACGAAAGCAAAAGACTTGGCAGACGATGCACCATCCCCCAATTTAAAAGCAGGGGTGTCACTAGCACGTTAAGAGACCATACAATAAGTGTCAGGGCCCGAGACTGTTCAACTGCCTCCCAGCACACATAAGGGGGATTACCAACAGACCCCTGCACTCTTCAACTGGCACTGGACAAGCACCTAAAGTCAGTTCCTGATCAGCCGGGGTCTGGCTCGTACGTTGGTTTGCGTGCAGCCACAGCAACAGCCTGGTTGATCAGCTCTGATCCAACAGGAGGCCTGGTCACAGACCGGGCCGCGGGGGCTTGACCCGCGGAACTCTCTCCAGGGAAACTCCCGGGAAACAACGCTCATTGGGGAAGCCAGGTATAGATACTTAAATATTAGGGACAAATGAATTAATGTACAATTGCTATGTATCCCATCACACATTGGATTACTCCTTCATGATAAAGTTGATATGTTAGCCAAGAAGAGTACCCAGAAGGAGAATGTAGAATATAACTTTGGTATAACTGTGTCTAGCATTAGGAATAATATTATAAGAGAAGTAAATAATGAAAATGATTGTTATAGGAATGCAGTTAGAAGCCTGAGTAGATCTATAACCCAATATGATAACATGAACGTAGATAAGTATGTTTTTGGAGCAACTTGCAATGTGAACAGACTGACTGATGTTGTAGTGGCCAGGCTTAGGCTTGGTTACAAGTACTTCTGGCAGTTTGGGAGACACACAGATGATGATCAAACTAAATGTAAATTATGTGATCAGGCATATGGTCACTCTCTTGAACACTATGTGCTTAATTGTCCACTTGTTGAGGAATACAGAAACAGACAGTATAATAACCTATGTGACTCTATGACCGCGGGTTCAATCCCGGCCGGGGGTATGGTTGGTTTTCCTGTTTACCCTTTGGGGCCTAGTTCCTAGGCCTTTTGTGTATCCATATGCTCTCGCGAAAGCGTCCACAGGATGGATATGGGGTGCACAATAAACTAGCCACTTGGGTGGCAAAATCTAAAAAAATCTAATCTAGACGCTCTGTCATCTCCGATCATCCTTTGTACCTCTATGGCTCTTGTATCCCTGAACGTGATACAGTCAGGTTTCTGGGCCTCCTCTTTGACAGTAGGTTATCCTGGAAACCTCACATTACCTCTCTGAAAGCAACTTGTCAGAGCCGGCTGAACTTTCTTAAAACCCTTGCTCATCTTTCATGGGGAGCTGATCATCGAACTCTCCTTCGCCTGCATTCCAACCTCATTTCATCGAAATTTGATTACGGTGGCCAGATCTATTCAGCAGCCTCTCCTGCTACTCTCTCTAGCCTTAACCCCATTCATCACCAAGGAATACGTTTATACCTTGGGGCTTTTCGCTCTTCCTCTGTTGAGAGCCTCTATGCAGGAGCAAACGTTCCATTCTTATCCGATCGCTGTGATGCCCATTGCCTTTCGCACTATTACCCCTCTTTTACTCCGCACTTTCCTTTTATAGAAGGTCACTGATTTTGAGACTTTCTTATTTTTTACCGCCCCTGTTTCTCTGTCCCTTCTCTTTTTCGCCACATTCCTCCTGCCCTTTCTCAATTACCACCTTTCATGTTCATGAGCATCTCATTTTTCCCCTACCCCACTGGAATTTTCTACTGTTCAGTCTGTTTTTTTCCACCCCTTGCTCAAAAGCCCAACTTCTAGGGACTTTCCACTCTCTTTTTCTTGACCACTTCCACTCCATTCTCATGCCATTGCAGGTTACAGACAGCCTAATTTTCCGGGACGCGTCATACGAGGGCTTTTACAAACCCGGGCTATATTTTTTTAACTGCTAAATTGCATCCATTTTTGCGCACTATCCATATTGCACCTATCCTGTGCATTTTTTATGGTTGTCTCAGACCCCTTAGCGCTTTACAGGCTGGAGTTTACCTGGATTTACCTGGAGAGAGTTTCGGGGGTCAACGCCCCCCCCCGGGCCGGGGGGCCCCAGCCTCCTGGGGGATCAGCGCCTGATCAACCAGGCTGTTTGCTGCTGGCTGCACCAAACCAACGTGGGCCACACCCGGCTGATCGGAACTGCCTTTGGGTGCTTTCCATTCCAGCTTGAAACTGCCGGGGTCTGTTGTAATCCCCCTTATGTGTGCGGGGGCATTGACAGTCTCGGTCCCCTGACACTTATTGTAGGCTCTTAACGGCTAGTGACCCCCCTGCTTTTTCATTGGGGGATGGTCTCGCTGCCAATTTTTTGCTTTCGTAGTGAGTGATTTTTGGCAATTTCGGTACTAGTCCCTCTGGGATTTTCCGGGTGTATATAACTTTAAACCTCCCCCTCCTCGTTCCAGGGAATAAGGTTTAAAAACCTCAAGCGCCCCCATAATTGAGGTGTTTTTATCCCGTTATGCCGCCGTGAAAATTCTCTGACATTTTCTAGGTCGGCAATTTCACCCCGCCCTTAAAGGTGCTGTTGAGTGCAGCAATATTCCAGCCCAATAAACAAGTGACCTAAGAGTGCATCTGGGGTTGCCTCCCTGTTTTGAAGGTTCCATTATCCACCGTCATTTTTTCCCAGCGATCGATTGATACATTTTGGGCCTTTAAGGTGAGATCCTCCGACAAATCACTCCCAGGCTTTACGTTGGTTTTCGCTCTATTTTTTAGCCAGAATTTGTTTTTGTACCGATGAAGATTTAAATTTTCCCCATGTTTACCTACTAGTTTGGGAAATTTTTTCATCGTTGAACTTCTATTGTTTTCGCAGCCCACTGAAAATTTGGTTATGTCCGCCCGGGCCTTGCAGTTCTCAATGGGAAAACACTGTCATGCAGATTCGGGTGTCATCTGCAAAGGAAGACACGGTGCTGTGGCTGACATCCTTGTCCTATGTCGGATATGAGGATGAGGAACAAGATGGGAGCTAGTAACTGTCCCTTGTGGAACAGAGCTTTTCCGTAGCTGCCTCGGACTTACTCTGTTGACGACTACTCTCTGTGTTCTGTAAGTGAGGAAATTATAGATCCACGACCAACTTTTCCTGTTATTCCTTTAGCGCGCATTTTGTGCCTATTACGCCATGGTCACACTTGTCGAAGGCTTTTTGCAAAGTCTGTATATATTACATCTGCATTCTTTTTGTCTTCTAGTGCATTTAGGACCTTGTCGTAGTGATCCAGTAGTTGAGACAGACAGGAGCGACCTGTTCTAAACCCATGTTGCCCTGGGTTTGTGAAAACTGATGGGTTTCTAGATGGGTGGTGATCTTGCTTCTTGGGGACCCTTTCAAAGATTTTTATGATATGGGATGTTAGTGCTATTGGTCTGTAGTTTTTTGCTGTTGTTTTAAACTGCCCCCTTTTGTGGAGTGGGGCTATGTCTGTTGTTTTTAGTAACTGAGGGACGACCCCCGTGTCCAGCTCCCTCTCCATAGGAGGAAAAGGTCGTGATAGGGGCTTCTGCAGTTCTTGATGAACACAGAGTTCCATGATTCTGGCCCTGGGCAGAGTGCATGGGCATTTTCTTTTATCGCCTGTTCGAAGTCATTTGGCGTCGGGATAACATCGGATAGGCTTGTGTTAATCAAATTTTGTGGCTCTCTCATAAAAAAAATTCATTTGATCTTCGACTCTCATCGGGTTAGCGGCTTTGCTAAAAACTGAGTCATATTGGACTTGATTTAGCTCACTCATTTCCTTGCTGTCACCCTGTGTAGGACCCATCTTTTTTTAAGTAGGGGCCCAATACGGGACGTTGTTCTCAAATTTGATTTGGCATAGGAGAAAAAATTACTTTGTTTCTTTCGATTTCATTTAGGGTTTTTTAGTTCTTTCCCCGATTCCTGACTCCTAAAGGATTCTTTTAGCTTAAGTTCGATGCTTGCTATTTCTCTGACCAGTGTCTCCCTGCGCATTTCTGATATATTGACCTCTTTTAGCCGCTCTGTTATTCTTTTCCGTCGCCTGTAAAGGGAGCGCCTGTCTCTTTCTATTTTACATCTACTCCTCCTTTTTCTTAGAGGAATAAGCCTTGTGCATACATCGAGTGCCACCGAGTTAATCTGTTCTAGGCATAAGTTTGGGTCTGTGTTGCTTAGTATATCTTCCCTTAGTCCTCCGTATCCAACTTTGGCTATGCCGCATCTCTACAAAGCATAAGACAGATATCTTGGTGTAGATATTTGTTCATGATTGTAGCCAAAGTATAAACGTAAGTAACCATTCTACAGAATTCATTACCTTTGTAACTTGTGAGCTCATTACCTTTGTACCTAGTTCAGCTATCAAAACTTTGGGGGCCCAGTCCCTGGACCCATTACGTACCTCTGTAATCTGTAAATACCTTTGTAACTTGTCATGATTGTGACCAGACTTACCTGGAGTTCATTACCTTTGTAAATTGTGAGTTCATTACCTTTGTAAATTGTGAGTTCATTACCTTTGTAAATTGTGAGTTCATTACCTCTGTAACTTGCTCAGCTATCAAAACTTTGGAGTCCAGTCCCTGGACCAATTATGTACCTCTGTAATCTTTTGACTACCGCCCACAGGATGGGTATGGGGTGCATAATAAACATATTAAACTAAAACTTGGTGTAGATGTACCCTTTAACAAATCCATTATACCACAACTAAACAAGAAATGCAAAGCTGGGCTAAATGCTCTCAAAGCTGTTGCTGGCTACAATCCCAACTCTGGTGCTAATGTGAGAATCGTGAGAATGATGTACATAGCCTATATTAGGTCCTTAATTGATTATGCTGCTCCCATGTTGATATTAGCTAGAGAAAGTTCTCTCCGACCCTTGGAGTTAATGCAAAATGAAGCTCTCAGGATTATTCTTGGCTGTCCCAGATCTACAAAAGTTTTTAACATGAGGAAGGAGCTTGGTATTTCTAGTATCAGTGAAAGGATTGTTGAAATTAACACTGTACTCGGTATTAGAATGTTGAGAAACGAACCCGACACTGTCACAGTGAATCTTACCAAGTGTCTAGAGGTAAATACACACATATCTAAATGGATTGTGAAAACGTGCAATTGCATTAAGTTTTTTAACCTGCATGAACTGTATCACTGTAGGCAGTTAGTTTAATATGTTTATTATGCACCCCATACCCATCCTGTGGGCGGTAGTCAAAAGATTACAGAGGTACATAATTGGTCCAGGGACTGGACTCCAAAGTTTTGATAGCTGAGCAAGTTACAAAGGTAATGAACTAGATCTGGTCATAATCATGACCAAGTTACAAAGATAATGAGCTCCAGGTAGAGCTGGTCACACTCATGAATAATTGCAAAGGTAATGAATCATAAACACATTAATCATGAGAATTTACAAAGGTAATGAGCTCCAGGTAGAGCTGGTCAAAATTATGACAAGTTTCAAAGGTAATGAATGATAAACACGTTATCACATGATTACAATCATAGACAAATTACAGAGTAATGAGCAGTTAACAACAAAGCAGGGAATTCATCCATTGCCCCAACAACAGATGTTGCTAGGTGCCTGTCTCTCCTCGGCAGACAGCCATTGCAAACAGCAGCAAGTTGCCCCGGGATCTGCTGCTTGCACGAGCACCATCGACCCTCCCCAAGAGGTCCAAGAAGCCAGTGACTCCGTTAGCAGCCTGATGGAGAGCTGTCCTAGGGACATGGCAACGTCCTGGTGGACGCCAAGTTGACTGAAGATCCCAGGCCCTCGTGTGCACGGATGCTGAAGCTTGAGGAACGAGTACACACTGCCTGTGGCACACCTGACAGCTGCCTCGCGGTCGAACTCCACGATGCTGTCCCTGTAGTGGAAGTTCCTGTGAGCCCGGCACTCCATGCAGTGCCATCGCTGATATCGTGGGTTAGGGGAGAAGTACCCTCTATAGATGGGGTGGCGCTGGGAGTTGGGTGGGTGAGGCAGGGGAGACGCGCAGGGTGAGGCGGGGAGACGCGCAGGGGTGAGGCGGGGGAGACGCGCAGGGGTGAGGCGGGGGAGACGCGCAGGGGTGAGGCGGGGGAGACGCGCAGGGGTGAGGCGGGGGAGATGCGCAGGGGTGAGGCGTTATGAGAGGGTCACTGTTTACTACACACGCCCTCCCCCTCCCCCCCAGCGGAGAGGGGGAGAGGCGCTGACTGGTCCTGACTCAACAACACCAAACCTTCTGTACAACACTTCAACTATTTACGCTGAAACAATGCACTAGGATGTCCGTTCGCTGCTCTGGTATCTTCTCAAAGCATTCACACTGAGTTCTGTAAGTAGGGACCTGGTCAGCCTCTTTGACCAGGAGCTATCCTTGAAAATCCCGCAGCTAGCCCACTACACAACCTGCCGCATCGGCCATGTTGAGCCCTGTGTCACTGTAGGCAACAAGAGCATTTCACCCCTCCATGGAAGATGTGTTCATTTAATATCACATACCTACAAGTCCCTCCCAAGAAGCTTATTGCTAGTAATCCCTTCCTTAGATCTCTTGTTAGAGCAACTGCTCAAGAAGAAATTTCTCACCTAGCCGGTAGTAATAAGTTATCACAAGTTATATACACTGATTGATCTAAACAGGAGTCTTCTGGCAGGGCTGCATCTGCTCTTGTTGCCACCTCGCTAGTTAAGAACGATAATAAATTTGTTGAGTTAGGCATAAGAATTAACAACTGGGCGTTCACACTGCAAACTGAATTGTTTGCAATCCTAATGGCGCTAAAGCTAACCTATGACACTGAGCTTGACTCTAATCATCATTACTGATTCTATGTCATCATTGAAGGCTCTTGACTCGTATAATGACTCCAACAACATGCTCATTGGAGAAGCCAGGTATAGATACTCAAAAATTAGGAACAAAGGAATTAATGTACAATTGCTATGGATCCCATGACGCATTGGATTACTCCATGATAAAGTTGATATGTTAGCCAAGAAGAGTACCCAGAAGGAGAATGTAGAATATAACTTTGGTATAACTGGTGTCTAGCATTAGGAATAATATTAGGAGAGAAGCAAATAATGAAAATGATTGTTATAGGAATGCAGTTAGAAACCTGAGTAGATCTGTAACCCACTATGATAACATGAACGTAGATAAGTATGTTTATGGAGCAACTTTCAATGTGAACAGACTGACTGATGTTGTAGTGGCCAGGCTTAGGCTTGGTTACAAGTACTTCTGGCAGTTTGGGGACACACAGATAATGATCAAACTAAATGTAAATTATGTGATCAGGCATATGGTCACTCTGTTGAACACTATGTGCTTAATTGTCCACTTATTGAGGAATACGAGACAGACAGTATAATAACCTATGTGACATGTCAAGATATCTTATTAATGAAAATAAGATACCAGATATACTAAGCAAATTTCCTAAATTTGCTTGCAACAGATAAGTGAACTATAGATATGTAGATATAAATCCATAAGTATCCCTGTTACCCTTTGGGGCCTAGTTCCTAGGCCTTTTGTGTATCCATATGCTCTCGCGCACCGTCCACAGGATGGATATGGGGTGCACAATAAACTAGCCACTTCGGTGGCAAAATCTAAATCTAAATCTACCAAGCATGAAGATATTGTTTATTGATGGGTCCCTGGTCATGTTGACGTACAGGGCAATGAACAGGCAGACACTGCTGCGTGGCCAGCAGTACATGACCTACCAGTTTCATATAGAGGTGTTCCATTTATGGATTATTTTGTTGCAATAGCTACACTCTTTCACACCCATTGGCAGCAACGTTGGTCTACTCTGCTCGGTAACAAACTTCAATCTGTTAAACCGAGTATAGGTTACTGGCCGTCTTCTTGTCACCAGTGTCGAGGTTGGGAGACTACTCTCTCCTGCCTTTGCATTGGCCATACTCGTCTTACTCATGGATATCTAATGGAGAGGCGACCTTCTCCTCTCTGTGAGAATTGCCAGGTTCCATTATCGGTCAGCCACATTCTGTTAGACTGCCCACTTTATCAAGCACACAGAATTTACCTCCAACATCGTCTTCGCTCCGCTGCTCTCTCTTTACCTTCCCTTCTCGCTGATGGACCCACCTTTCATACGGACTCTCTCATTGACTTTTTGGCAACAACTGACTTCACAAACTCTGATGATACCTTCAGCCTTTTCTACCTTAATCTCTTGCTACCCTCTACCCCCACACTATCCCCTGCCCCGCAGTTTTCTGTAACCTTCTGATCTACCCCTTTTGCAACAACAGCACACTTTATATCCTTTCCCTTCAATACGATTGAAGTGATAGTTGAAAGTGGTTTGCCATACATCCTGGCAAGTTCTGTAACTCTCACTCCACTCTCATTTTTTTCAATGATTTTCTTCTTGAACTCGAATGTGTTCCTCACTTTCTTTACCAAAGGGCTAGCACTAGCTTTCCTTGGGCCCATGGTGACTTATTTAGCAGTTGCAATCAGTTCCCCCAGCACCAACAATGCCACCAGTCCGATGACATTCTTCTTTGCAAATGTACAGGGTCTAAAGCCAGCAATGAACAACAAAATACCTTTCATCCGTGGACTGCTTGCAGAGGCAAATGCAATGTTCGCATATTTCACAAAGACCCACATAAAGGATCACTTGGACAACGAAATATGGATCCCAGGTTACAACCCTTACAGATGTGACAGAGTGAACAGGCAAAAGGTTGGGGGGTTGGCCTGTACATCGCAGAGTTACTTGTTTGCACAGAACTGCTTAATGCCTCAAATGATGTAGTGGAAGTTTTAGCAGTAATGATCGAGAACCAAAACCTAGTCATTGTGGTAGTTACAAGCTTCCAGATGCAACGTCCCAGCAATTCCAGGAACAGCTGTTAAAAATTGACCACTGTCTTGAAAATCTGCGAGCTCCTGCCCCCAACATCTTGCTCCTGGGGGATTTCAACTTAAGGCACCTAAAATGGAGGAATGTAGCAAATAATGTTGTTGCAGTGATAACACCAGGAGGCAGCTCTAACGAAAACACACAGACACTAGCTTTTAAATCTCTTCACAAAATTAAATTTAAACCAGCAAATAATAGAGCCTACTAGACTGGAGGATACACTAGACCTCATCTTCACTAATAATGATGATCTGATACGAAATGTCGTCATATCAAAAACAATATACTCAAATCACAACATAATTGAGGTTCAGACATGTATGTGCGGAGCCCAAGATCGACATAATGAGATAAGTCACAAGGCAGCATTTACCAAATTCAACTTCAATAACAAAAACAAAGTGGGACCAAGTAAACCAAGTCCTAACCGATATAAGCTGGGAAGATAGACTAAGCAACACAGACCCCAACTTATGCCTAGAACAGATTAACTTGGTGGCACTTGATGTATGCACAAGGCTTATTCCTCTAAGAAAAAGGAGGAGTAGATGTAAAATGGAAAGAGACAGGCACTCCCTTTACAGGCGATGGAAAAGAATAACAGAGCAGCTAAAAGAGGCCAAAATATCTGAAATGCGTAGGGAGTCACTGGTCAGAGAAATAACAAACATTGAACTTAAGCTAAAAGAATCTTATAGGAGTCAGGAATCGCAGGAAGAACTAAAGCCATAAATGAAATCGAAAGAAACACAAAGTATTTCTTCTCCTATGCCAAATCAAAGTCGAGAACAACGTCCAGTGTTGGGCCCCTACTTAAACAAGATGGGTCCTACACAGATGACAGCGAGGAAATGAGTGAGCTACTCAAGTCCCAATATGACTCAGTTTTTAGCAAGCTGCTAACCAGACTTAGAGTCGATGATCAAAATTATTTTTTTATGAGACAGCCACAGAATTTAGCTAACACAAGCCTGTCTGATGTTATTCTGTTGCCAAATGACTTCAAACAGGCGATAAATGAAAAATGCCCATGCACTCTGCCCCAGGGCCAGACTCATGGAACTCCGTGTTCATCAAGAACTGCAATAAGCCCCTATCACGAGCTTTTACCATCCTATGGAGAGGAAGCATGGACACGGGGGTCGGCCCACAGTTACTAAAAACAAGAGACATAGCCCCACTCCACAAAGGGGGCAGTAAATCAATAGCAAAGAACTTCAAACCGATAGCACTAACATCCTATATCATAAAAATCTTTGAAAGGGTCCTAAGAAGCAAGATGGCCACCCATCTAGAAACACATCAATTACACAACCAAGGGCAACATGGGTTTAGAACAGGTCGCTCCTGTCTGCCTCAACTATTGGATCACTACGACAAGGTCCTAGATGCCCTAGACGACAAAAAGAATGCAGATGTAATATATACAGACTTTGCAAAAGCCTTCGACAAGTGTGACCATGGCGTAATAGCGCACAAAATGCATGCTAAAGGAATAACAGGAAAAGTTGGTAGATGGATCAATAATTTCCTCTCAGACAGAAACAAAGAGTAGTAGTCAACAGAGTAAAGTCCGAGGCGGCTACGGTGAAAAGCTCTGTTCCACAAGGCACAGTACTCGCTCCCATCTTGTTTCTCATCCTCATATCTGACGTAGACAAGGATGTCAGCCACAGCACCGTGTCTTCCTTTGCAGATGACACCCGAATCTGCATGACAGTGTCTTCCATTGCAGACACTGCAAGGCTCCAGGCAGACATCAACCAAATCTTTCAATGGGCTGCAGAAAACTATGTGAAGTTCAACGATTTGAAAAATTTTAATTACTCCGATATGGTAGACACGAGGAAATCAAAACTTCATCAGAGTACAAAACAAATTCCAGCCACAAAAATAGAGCGAAACACCAACGTAAAAGACCTGGGAGTGATCATGTCGGATGATCTCATCTTCAAGGATCATAACATTGTGTCAATCACAGCTGCTAGAAAAATGACAGGATGGATAATGAAAACCTTCAATCTAGGGATGCCAAGCCCCTGATGACACTCTTCAGGTCACTTGTTTTATCTAGGCTGGAATATTGCTGCACACTAACAGCACCTTTCAAGGTAGGTGAAATTGCTGATCTAGAAAATGTACAGAGAACCTTCACAGCATGCATAACAAAATATAAAACACCTCAATTAACTGGGAGCGCTTGAAGTTCCTGAACCTGTATTCCCTGGAATGCAGGTGGAGAGATATATGATTATATACACCTGGAAAAATTCTAGAGGGACTAGTACCGAACTTGCAAATGAAAACCGCTCACAACGAAAGCAAAACACTTGACAGATGATGCAACATCCCCTCAATGAAAAGCAGTGGTATCACTAGTACGTTATAGAGACCATGCAATAAGTGTCAGGGGCCCAAGATTGTTCAACTGCCTCCCAGCATACATAAGGGGGATTACCAATAGACCCCTGGCAGTCTTCAAGCTGGCACTGGACAAGCACCTAAAGTTGGTACCTGACCAACCAGGCTGTGGCTCGTACGTTGGTTTGTGTGTGGTCAGCAGTAACAGCCTGGTTGATCAGCTTGTGATCCACGAGGAGGCCTGGTCACAGTCCGGGCCACGGGGGCGTTGACCCCCGGAACTCTCTCCATGTAAACTCCAGGTAAACAAAAAAACAATGGTTTATTATGGAGTGTATTGTATGAACCCGCGGGGTGATGGTCACATGCTGGTAAACCATGGCACACTGAATGTGTATGGTGTGAGAGACTGGCTTTGCATGCATGGTGACGGGCGGACGGGTACCGGACGGTCGCCGAATCACAAGTCCAATCACGAACCGCAAGGTTAAATTTTTCTGAAAAAATTTGCCGAAAGTCAGATTTTATGAAACTTGATGCAGACGAAATTCGGGGGTCAATTCTATATTCTTCTTTCTTTCAACGTGTCAGCCGTATCCCACCAAGGCAGAGTGGCCCAAAAGGAAAAACGAAAGTCCCTTTTTTAAATTTTGTAATATATACAGAAGAACGGGTTACTAGCCCCTTGCTCCCAGTATTTTAGTCGCCTCTTACAACACGCATGGCTTGTGGAGGAAGAATTCTGTTCCACTTCCCCATGGAGATAAGAGGAAATGAACAAGAACAAGAACTAGTTAGAAAATAGAAGAAAACCCAGAGGGGTGTGTATATATATGCTTGTAAATGTATGTGTAGTGTGACCTAAGTGTAAGTAGAAGTAGCAAGATGTACCTGAAATCTTGCATGTTTATGAAGCAGAAAAAAGAACACCAGAAATCCTACCATCATGTAAAATAACTACAAGCTTTCATTTTAGACTCACTTGGCAGGACGATAGTACCTCCATGGATGGTTGCTGTCTACCAACCTACTACCTATAATACATATACAGTGGACCCCTGGTATTTGATATTAATCTGTTCCTGAGAACTCATCGAATACCGAAAATTATCGAAAAGCGAATCAATTTTCCCATATGAAATAAGGGGAATCATATCAATCCGTGCAAGACACCCAAAAGTATGAAAAAAATTTTTACCACATGAAATATTAAGTTTAATGCAATAGAATAATTACAATAACATTAGAATAATAGCAATAGAATAATTGACACTTAAGTTTAATGAAGATCTGGTGATGATTGATGGGATGAGAGGAGGGGAGAGTGTCGAAGTTGTTACTGTTTAGAAGGGGAATCCCCTTCCATTAGGACTTGAGGTAGCAATTCCTTTTCTGAAGTTACTTCCCTTCTTCTTTTAATGCCACTGGAACCAGCTTGAGAGTCACTGGACTTCTGTCACACAACATATCTGTCAATAGAAGCCTGTACCTCTCGTTCCTTTATGACTTTCCTAAAGTGGTTCACAACATTGTCATTGTACAGGTTGCCAACACGGTTTGCAGTAGCTGTGTCAGGGTGATTTTCATCAAAAAAGGTTTGTACTTTGTACTGTGTTCATCAAGAACTGCAAGAAGCCCCTATCACGAGCCTTTTCCATCCTATGGAGAGGGAGCATGGACACGGGGGTTGTCCCACAGTTACTAAAAACAACAGACATAGCCCCACTCCACATAGGGGGCAGTAAAGCAACAGCAAAGAACTACAGACCAATAGCACTAACATCCCATATCATAAAAATCTTTGAAAGGGTCCTAAGAAGCAAGATCACCACCCATCTAGAAACCCATCAGTTACACAACCCAGGGCAACATGGGTTTAGAACAGGTCGCTCCTGTCTGTCTCAACTATTGGATCACTACGACAAGGTCCTAAATGCACTAGAAGACAAAAAGAATGCAGATGTAATATATACAGACTTTGCAAAAGCCTTCGACAAGTGTGACCATGGCGTAATAGCGCACAAAATGCGTGCTAAAGGAATAACAGGAAAAGTCGGTCGATGGATCTATAATTTCCTCACTAACAGAACACAGAGAGTAGTCGTCAACAGAGTAAAGTCCGAGGCAGCTACGGTGAAAAGCTCTGTTCCACAAGGCACAGTACTCGCTCCCATCTTGTTCCTCATCCTCATATCCGACATAGACAAGGATGTCAGCCACAGCACCGTGTCTTCCTTTGCAGATTACACCCGAATCTGCATGACAGTGTCTTCCATTGCAGACACTGCAAGGCTCCAGGCAGACATCAACCAAATCTTTCAGTGGGCTGCAGAAAACAATATGAAGTTCAACGATGAGAAATTTCAATTACTCAGATATGGTAAACATGAGGAAATTAAATCTTCATCAGAGTACAAAACAAATTCTGGCCACAAAATAGAGCGAAACACCAACGTCAAAGACCTGGGAGTGATTATGTCGGAGGATCTCACCTTCATGGACCTTAACATTGTATCAATCGCATCTGCTAGAAAAATGACAGGATGGATAATGAGAACCTTCAAAACTAGGGAGGCCAAGCCCTTGATGACACTCTTCAGGTCACTTGTTCTATCTAGGGGAATATTGCTGCACACTAACAGCACCTTTCAAGGCAGGTGAAATTGCCGACCTAGAAAATGTACAGAGAACTTTCACGGTGCGCATAACGGAGATAAAACACCTCAATTACTGGGAGCGCTTGAGGTTCCTAAATCTGTATTCCCTGGAACGCAGGAGGGAGAGATACATGATTATATACACCTGGAAAATCCTAGAGGGACTAGTACCGAACTTGCACACGAAAATCACTCACTACGAAAGCAAAAGACTTGGCAGACGATGCACCATCCCCCCAATGAAAAGCAGGGGTGTCACTAGCACGTTAAGAGACCATACAATAAGTGTCAGGGGCCCGAGACTGTTCAACTGCCTCCCAGCACACATAAGGGGGATTACCAACAGACCCCTGGCAGTCTTCAAGCTGGCACTGGACAAGCACCTAAAGTCAGTTCCTGATCAGCCGGGCTGTGGCTCGTACGTTGGTTTGCGTGCAGCCAGCAGCAACAGCCTGGTTGATCAGGCGCTGATCCACCAGGAGGCCTGGTCACAGACCGGGCTGCGGGGGCGTTGACCCCCGGAACTCTCTCCAGGTAAACTCCAGGTAAACAGTGGACACATATCCTTAATCTTTGAAGTAGGCAACTTCCTCAATTTCTCTATCCCCTTTTCCGAAGCAGTTTCCTCAGGTCTGGCCTCTTGCTGTTGAAGATGATCTAGCAGCTCATCAGTGGTTAGTTCATCATTGTCCGCCTCCACCAATTCTTCCATATCCTCCCCACTAACCTCCAACCCCAAGGACTTCCCCAATGCCACAATGGATTCCTCAATTGGCATACACTTCTCAGGGTTAGCCTCAAAATCCCTTTTGTCTACACGTTCTGGCCACAGTTTTTTCCAAGCAGAGTTCAAGATCCTCTCAGTCATTCCCTCCTAAGCCTTACCTATAAGGTTCATACAGTTGAGGATGGTAAAGTGATCTTTCCAAAACTCTCTTAGTCAGTTGAGTTTCTGTGGCCACTACAAAGCACTTTTGAAACATAGCTTTTGTGTACAGTTTCTTGAAGATGGAAATGACCTGCTGGTCCATGGGCTGCAGGAGAGGAGTGGTATTAGGAGGCAAAAGCTTGCCTTAATGAAGCTCGTGTCGGAAAAAGTCGCTCTGCCATGTCTGAAGGATGACCAGGAGCATTTTCTAATACCAGGAGGCACTTAAGGTCCAATTCATTTTCCAGGAGGCAATTTTTCACAGTGGAGGCAAATGCATGGTGTAACCAGTCATAAAAAAAGTCCCTAGTGACCCATGCCTTACTGTTTCCCTCCACAGCACACGCAAATTAGCCTTGAGGACATTGTTTTTCCTGAGCACACTGGGAGTTTCAGAGCAATACACCAATAAAGGCTTCACTTTACAATCACCACTAGCATTGGCACACATCAACAGAGTAAGCCTGTCTTTCATAGGCTTGTGTCCTGGGAGTGCCTTTTCCTCATGACTAATGTAGGTCCTGCTTTGCATTTTCTTCCAAAACAGGCCCGTTTTGTCACAATTAAACATTTGTTCAGGTTTCAATTCTTCATTATCTATGTACTCCTTGAATTCCTTTGCATATTTTTCAGCTGCTTTTTGGTCTGAACTGGCAGCCTCACAATGCCTAATCACACTATGTATGCCACTATGATTCTTAAATCTTTCAAACCAACCTTTGCTGACCTTAAATTCACTCGCATCATCAATAGTTGCAGGCAATTTCTTTACGAAATCGTCATGCAACTGCCTAGCCTTTTCACAAATGATCGCTTGAGAAATACTATATCCTGCTATCTGCTTTTCATTTATCCACACCAATAGCAGTCTCTCAACATCTTCTAACACTTGTGGTCGCTGTTTCATAATCACAGTTGCACCTTTTGCAAGAACAGCTTCCTTGATTGCCATTTTCCTGGTCACTACAGTAGAGATGGTTGATTGGCGTTTACTATACACACTGGCCAGCTCCGACACACACTCCACTTTCGTACTTTGCAATTATCTCTTTCTTCATTTCAATAGTCATCAGCACCTTTTTTCTCAAAGGGTTGGCACTAGAAGCTTTCTTGGGGCCCATGGTGACTTATTTTGCAGAAACAAGCACCAAAAACAGTGATAATATGGAATGTACCGAATGTATTCTTAGAAGCTTGAACACTGCCTGGCTTGTAAACACTGGCACAAACACGGGGCAGTTCAGGCCACGCGTGGACACGTCTCGTATGAAATGCATCGAATACCGGGTTTTCAATTGGATACTGAGGTGAAATTTTTGCGTTAAAATGCATAGAATTCCAGATTTATCGG
Organism: Cherax quadricarinatus; assembly: GCF_026875155.1. Taxonomy (NCBI): domain Eukaryota; kingdom Metazoa; phylum Arthropoda; class Malacostraca; order Decapoda; family Parastacidae; genus Cherax; species Cherax quadricarinatus. The sequence continues at coordinate 13,644,197 of NC_069475.1, forward strand.
ATACTGATGCCATCGAATACGGGAGGTCCACTGTATATATATATATATTATATATATATATATATATAATATATATATATATATATATATATATATATATATATATATATATATATATATATATATAGTAGACCCTCGAGCTTTGGCAGCCTCGACTTTTGTGAAATTCGACCTTCAGCAAGTTTTTTTTGGAAAAATTTGGCCTCGAGTTTTGTGAAAAAATTCGTGTTTTGGTGACCGTCCAGTACCCGTCCGCCCATCACCGCACACACAAAGCAAGTCTCCCACGCCATTCACGCTCAGTGTGCCATTGTTTACCAACACGTGACCATCACCCGGCGGGTTCATACAATACATTTAGATAATAATCCATTGCTTTTTGTGCTTGCAAACTGCTAAATAAGTCATCATGGACCCAAGGAAAGCTAGTGCAAGCCTTTGGTAAATAAGTGAGTGACGGGGATGTGGAAGAGTTGGTGGAGGACCAAGGGAGGTAAACCCCAGAAAAGTCTAAAAAATTGACCGAATGGGTTTTTAAATTTGGAAACTGGGGAAGGGAAAAAAGGCAAAAACCAAAAGGGGATTCAGCCATCGGAAAGGGGTCCCGTAAATAAATTTTTAAAAATTTTTAATTATATAATAAATTTTTTTAAAATAATAAATAAATTTAAAAATGGGTTTTCCCTGAGGAAATTCAAATTATTTTTTAAAAGGTCGTTTTTGTAAAAAGTTTTATATATATTATAAAAAACAAATTAATTATATTATGTTTAAAAAAAAATATTATAAATACAATTTGAAAATAACCCTTCGGCTTGCCCCGTTTTTAAAATTCGGACCCAAAAAAAGGGTTTTTTTTGGAAAAAAGGGGTGGGGGGATTTGGGGGAAAAATTGTGGGAGACCCGGGAAGCTAAAACCCCCGCCCCCAACGAAAGGGCCCCCCAACGGCCTTTCAGCCTCGGGGCCAAGAAACCTTGCTTCAGGGGGAGGAAAGGGGGAAAGTGAGGTCCCCCTTTTAAAAAATTGGGGGTGGGGGAAGGGTTTGGGGAAAGTTTTTTAAAATAACCCCCCCAAGGGAAACAACCCCACCAATTGACAATGCAGGGTTCCCTGTCCCAAAACCCACCGGGGGAAAACTTGCCAAAGAAAAGGGGGAGTTTTTAAATTTTTTGTGGACAGGTGGGGAATTAATTTTTTTTGGCAAAAAGGAAAAGGGGTAACCCTGGCCCAAAAAAGTGAAAAGGAAGCCCTTCCCAAAACCTTTTTAAAATTCCTTTTCCCCCTTTCCCCCCTCTTAAAAAACCCAAAGAAAAGAATTAAGGGAAATAATTTTTTAAGGGGGTAAGTACTTTTTTTTAATTTTTTCCACATTAAAAGTAAAAATTTTAAAAAATATATTTTTAAAATTTTTTTGGGGAAAGGTTTAAATTTTTTTTTCCTTTTTCCAAAAAATTTTTAAAATTTTTCCCCCTTTTTTTCCCCCGTTTTCCCCCACCCGGAAGTTTCGAAAGGGGTAATTAATAAAAATTAAAAATTTTTTAAATAATGTATTGAACCCAAAAATTTTGTTTATTTTTTTCAACTAAAAATTTGTAAAATTAAAAATTTTTTTTAAAAAATAAAAATTTTAAAAAATTTAAAAAATTTTTGGGTGTCTAAAGGGTTTAAATTTTAAAAAATTTCCCAAATTAACAAAGGGGAAAATTTTCATTTTTGAAAAAATTTCAAAATTTCCGGAAAAACCTTTAAAAAAATGGAAACAATAAAATAAATTCAAAACCAACCTAAATTTTGGAAAAACTTAAGGAAAATTCGTAACCTGGTGAAATTTCAGTAACCCAAAAAAAATTCCTAAAAGTGAAATTTTCATGAACAACAGTGGAAATTTTCCCGGAACAAAAAATGAAATTTCATTAACAAAATTGAAATTTTCATGAACAACATAATAAAAATATTAAATGAACAACATATGAAAAAACAGGGGAACAAAGAAATTAAATTTTCAGTAAAAAAGGGGATGAAATATTCTGAACAACAGAAAATGAAATATTCAGGAAAAACCCAGTAGGGGAAATATTCATGAAAAAACCAGAAATGAAATATTCATTTGAACAACAAAAAGGAAAAAATTAAATGAAAAACATTTTTTAAAAATTTTTTCATGAACAACAGAAATGAAATTTTCATGAAAAACAAAGTGAAATATCAGTGAAAAAACAGAAAATAAAATATTAAATGAAAACAAAAGAAATATTCATAAACAAAGTAATGAAATTCATTTAACAACAGTGAAATTTTTATTGAACAACAGTGGAAAATTCATGAAAAAGAGTATTAAAAAATTTAAATTAAAAATATTAAAAAATTTTTTTCATGAACAACATTTTAAAATTTTTAAGTGAACAAAGTATGAAATTTTCAGTGAACAAAGTATTGAAAAATTCAGTGAACAACAAAAAAATATTCATTGAACAACAGTATGAAAAAATTAAAAGGAACAACAGTAGTGAAATATTCATGAACAACATTTAGTGAAATTTTCATGAACAACGAAAGAAATATTCGTGAAAAACATTTATAAAATTTTCATTAAACCCAACTTTTAGAAATATCATGAACAACATAATGAAAAATTCATGAACAACAGAAAAGGGGAAAAAATTCAGTGAAAAACCATTTTATGAAATTTTCCTTGAAAACAGGGTATGAAAATAAGTGCAGAAAGAGAACCCTATGTCTATACTATAAATCTAAGACTTTTCCCAATTTTTTAAACATATTTATTAAAAAATTTTCCCACAACAATGGTAAAACTTAAAAAATTTTTAAAATTATACCCATCCCGGGAGAGTTTCCCTTGGGAAGCCCCCGGGGGGGGTCACCCCCCACGCCCCGGGCTGTGACCGGGCCCTATAACCCCTTTTTTTTCTTTTTTTCTTTTTTTTCAAATAGGGGAATTTTATTCTTTGAAGCCTGTTTGTATTACTTAAAAAGGGTTTTAACAATACCAGAGGTCAAAGGTTTGACAAGAATGCACTGCTTCTCTCATCTTTTTAAAATATATGTGGTTACCCCAGACTTAAAACCGGGGGAAAGGGTTGGTCCCTTGACTGCACCAAATTGGAGGGGGCTAGATTTTTTTCCCTTTTTTGAACAAATTTTTTTGGTGACCTCTGAAAAAAGCAGGGGGGGGGAGGGAAGTGGGGAAATGGTGAGGGTTTTTCTTTTTTTTGGGTTTAAACCCCCCTTTGGGTAGGGGGACACTATGTTAAAAAAATATGCTTTTTGGAGCACAGGGCAAGGCAAAAAAAACTTTTATGAAGAGAGATTCCCCCTTTTAAAAAAAAGCAACATTTTTCGGTCACTCTCCAAAACCATTTCCTTTGTTTAGGGTTTTTAAAAAATTTGGTTTTTTACAGTGTTGATGTAATTTTTTTCCCCAAAAAATTTGTAAAAAAATTAACCCAAGTGTCTTGGGCCAAAGATTAAGTTTTTCAAAATTTCGTCAACCTGAGCGTAGAAATGTTTAAATTACTAAACAGTAAACTAAGCTAAAGTTATCATAATCTTTATTAAGCATGAAAACAGGTTTGTACAAAATTGGGTGACTTTTGGGTTTTTTTCATGCAGAAAACCATTTTTCCCTCCCAAACCTTTTTCTACAAATTTAAGACTATCTTAAGAAAAAAAGAAAATTCACATTGCTAAACTCAAAAACTAGTTTTTTGTCACAAAGTATTTAGTCAACTTACTCCAAAATTTTGTTAAAATTTTGGGTTTAAAAAATTTAAACCCTAATTTTCCCCGAAATCCTTTACCATGCTAGGTTTTTCTAGGGGCCCCCCTCTGTAATTAAAATTTGCTACTGTAAACCCACAAAAACCCAAAATCTGTAAACCCCCACATTGAAATCCTTAAAAAATTTAAACTTTGTTTGATTGATTGAATTTATTTAATTTACATGTTAACATATTCCGGGATGATCATAAACTTTTAAAATTTTGTTTTTTTTTTTTTTTATATTTTTTTTTAAAAAACAGAGCAAATACAATAATGTATAAAAAGTAAAAAAATTAAAAAACCCCAAACTAGATATTACAAAACCCCCTAGTACAAAACCCCCATAAAATTTTAAAACACCTTAGTTTAAAGGCCCAAATTTTTAAAAACCAAAAAATAACCCAAAACCATATACAAAACCTAAAACCCCCTCCTTTTTAAAAAATCATTTTTGCCTTTGCAAAAAACAGCTAAACACTTCTACCCCCCCCCCCCCCTTTTATTTTACAGCCCCCTTTTCTAAAAAACCCAAAACATTGAATTATCCAATAAGGGTAAACAAACCCTCCCTCATAAAAACCCCTTACGAGTTTTTCCCTTTAAGTTTTGGTATGGTGAACAAGACAAAAAAAACAAAAATTTAAACAGACTAAAACAGTTTATAAAAACATTACATTCATAACACATACACTGTAATAATAAAGAATATACACCCCAAATTAAAATATCAAATTTTAAATGTTAACCATGAATTTTTTTTTTTTATTTTTTTATTAGAAACCTTCCCAAAAGTACAAAGGATGCATAATAAAGTAAAAGGAATACAAAACTTTCTTTTGTTCTACAAAGTACCGGGTTTATTTTTTGGGCGGGAACAAGTATTATAACATCTTGTTATAAAAAAACAAACACCCCAAAGAAAAACCCTTCCTAAATTTATCATCTTTAAAATATTTGGGCCGCCAAGCCATTGTCCCCAAAGAAAACACACCAAAAAAAAACTTTACAATTTTTAAAAATTATAAAATGAATCCCTGACATTTTCTATTAAAACAAAAACATAAAAATACACTTTAAACCCTCACAAATGAACCAAAAAACTCCCAAAAACCTCTACAAAATAAAAAAAAAAACCAACATACCCGCATGACGGGGTACAAAAAATTTGGTTAAGTTATGGTACATTAGTTTCCTAACCAATAAAACCCCGGGAAGGGAACAAATGTTTCCCTTACACAAAACCATAGAGAAACAGTTTTTAAACTTTAAATTAATTTTTAAACCCCCTCAAAAAACAATAATTTGTTTCAGAAAACAAAAACAGCATGTAAAATACAATAAAAAAAGATTCCAAAAAAAATATTTATAACAAACCTCGGCACTTTAAAAGGTTTAAAACCCAACCCTATACAAAATTTAAATACCCCCACATTTTAATATATACCAAAAAATTTTTCCCACAAGACTTTTGGGTTTAAAACCCCATAAAAACAGGGTAAAGCCCCAAAAACCCTATACTACACTTAAATTTTTCACATAGAACCTTCATCTGACAAAAAAAATTTAAAACATAAACTAGATAAGTAAAAAGGGGATAAGGCTCTGTAATCTCCGTCCCAAAAAAGAACTAAACACTATCTCAGAAAATTTATGTTTTTGATACCAACGTGCCAATCAAATTTAATTTTAAAAAAAAACGAGATCCAAAGGGGCTGGGAAAACCGGGCTTTAAAGGGAAATTTTTTAAAAAAACCCAGTGAACTTAACCATCGGGTTTAGAAATTTTAACCCCGGGAAAACCCACATTTAATATCTCACAAAACCAAACATTATGGGAAAAACAGGGCAACCACCCAAAAACCTAATTCTCACTACCTTCCTCTTACACACTAAAATCATTCCAGAAAAAAACCAAAAAAAAACCCCCCCCCTTTAAACATCCCCCCAAAAGGGAAAGACCACCCCTTTTCCATCCCAGGGACCCCCCCAAAGGGAACCCACATGAGGCCCCCCAAAACCCCTTTTCCGGGAAACTTTTTCCCAGGACGCCCCCAAAACCCCAATTCCTACATTTCGCCAGGGGAATCTAGCCCCCAAACGCTTTTTTTCCTTTCATTCCCCCCCTTAAAACCCCCCTCTTTCCCCATAAAATTTCCCCAGATAATCCACAAAAGGATTACATTATAGCCCTTCCAAAACCCCGGGCACCCCCTTACATCTAGTAGAAAAACCCCTTAAAAGGGGCAAACGACCCCCCCCCCCCCAACAGCCTGAAAACCCCCACCCATCCATGTCTCCCCCCCCCTCCAAGGGGGTACAAAAGAAACCACATGAAACCCTTTCAAACATCACCCCCAAAAACGACAAAAACCCCTTTTTCCCCCAAAAACCCCCAAAACTACGTAACACCCCCTTTGGAAGCCAAAAACCCCATGTTTAAACCTATATACAAATTTCTCTTACCGGGGCCGGGTATCCGAAGCTTACAAAATTTTTCCCAAAATAACCCCCCAATAAAAAGTGGATACCCCAAAACCCTTCAAAATTTCCTTGACCATTCACTACCCCCCACCAACCTTTTCATTTTGATTTTATCCACCTTTTTGCACGGGCCAAAAAAACCCTCAACTATCTTCACAAACCCCCCAAACCTTCCCACCCACCATTAACGTGCCCCCCTCCATAACTTTTCCTACTTTAGCGCCCCTAAACACCCATTCCCTCATATCCCCCTCCATTGATATAAACGCCTTTACTCTCCTTAAAAGGCAACAAACCTAAACCCCCCTCCGAACATCCGTCAAAACCCAAACCTCCTTATTAAACCCAACCCCCTCCCAAAAAACCCCACACAAACTTTCAGACCCTCCTTTGCTTTTTCCACAAAAATCCGTCCCCAAAAAGGGGAAAAAACCTCTCCACCCCCCAAACCCTTTGCTATAACAAGTGAATTTTACCACCACAAACCCCTGAGGAAAAAGCTAACCCTTTAAACATTTAAAAAACCCCCTAGTCTACTTAAAACCTTACCCTGCAGACCCCCGAATTCCCCTTTTCTGCTCCTCCCTTTCCCCCAAAAAAACCATACCCCAAACATACCTTGATTCGTCCCCACGGGCCACCCCTAAAAAAAATCCCCAAGCCCCCCCCCCTACCCCAATTTACCGCCCTCAAGTAACCTTGTTTTCACCATTAACTCTCATTCCAGTTTTTCATCCCAAAAACCTCTGAATCACTCTACCCACCCCCCTTTAAACCCTCCCCTCCTTACCCCTTAGCAAAAACATTATTAAAAACCACATACCCAACGATGCCCCCTTTGCACCCCCCTTTCCATTTTTCCTGATTGTTCATCTCCCCTCTCTAAAAAGACTCATAAAAAAAGGGTTCTGCCCCACCCCCCCCCCAAAGGCAGCTGTGACATCGACCCGCCCTGCCCAAAACCCCTCTCCCTTGGAAAAACTTTCACCCAAAACCCCCCATTGACCTGTACCCCCACCTCTGCCCCCCATACAGGGTTTCACCCACCTCACTACCCCCCCCCCAAACCCCAACCTCTCTAAGTAAAAAACCCCCAAGAAATCTCTGTTTCCAAACCCAAACAAAACCCTTCCAACCCAAACTAAACCCAGATTCCCCCCCCCCGGACATCCTCCCAGAAAATCCCAATCAAAACCCGTCCCTCCCTCAAACCTTCTTCCTGGGAAATTTCCCAAAAGCCTCAAGTAACCCTAAACCCAACACCCTTTTCCCAAACTGTTGCCCAAAAACCTTTGCAAAAAATCTTGGGAAACCGAGCACATTAAAATAATCGCACGGGAATCATTCAAAACTCGGGATTCCTTTCCCCTTTTTTGGGGACTTAAAAAACCCTGACAAACCCCTTTTTTTGTGATTTCCCCATCCTCCCACTACTAAAAATACAACCCCAAAACCCCCCACCAGACAATGCCGTACACTCCCCCAATGTACCTAAAAAATCGTTTTGGGATTTCCCTCTTTCCCGGGGGTTTTTAACCCCGGGACATCCCCCAAAAACCCCGCCTCCCTACCTCCTCTAATTAATACTACCCCTCGATTCTGTCACTGTCCTTCTCACTTAATACCCTATTAAACCCTTTATCCCCAAAACCCTCCCCCCACCCACCCCCCCCCCCCCAACCCTCCCCACTTCTCCCTAAACCAAAAATCTGCATACAAACTAATATTTTTCCCCTTTTTTTGGGTAGGCCTTTTACCCCCCAAAGCCACCCCCCCCCTGTACCTTTCCTCAATATACCCAAGGTGGTCTTTGCCTTTCCCTTCCTTAAACCTTTCCCTTTTACAAAACCCCATGGCCTATCCCCCCTTAAAAAAAACCTCCAACCCTGCCCCCAACCGAATTGCCTCAAAATTTTTTATTGTGAATTTCCCCCAACCAAATTTTTACAAAAATTCCCTTCCCCCTACACCGCCCCAAACCCCCCCCTCGCAAAATCAACATTTAACGGGCCCCCAAGATAATTTTGGGAGGCCATAGCTTTCCCCCTCCCATCCCCCTTACCCCCTAAATTTAAAAAAATTTTGCGATTTCAACTTTAGGCCCCCCATTTCCCCCCCAATCCCCCGCAAATCCATTTCCTATTTTCCCATTTTCCCAAAAGGGTTTTCCCCCAATTTTTCCAAAAACCCCGTGGGGGGAAACCCCCTCCCTAAGAAACCCACCCTTTAAAAAATTTTCCCGTTCCGCATAAAACCCCACTATGGGCCCTCTAAACCCCCAAAAACTGCTATAACAGCACGATGATCAGAAAAAACCCCCATCGATTTGTCCACACCCTCTCCACACCAAAAGCCCTGCCTAACATAAATCCTACTAACCCGGGCCCCAAATCCCCTACGAAAAAAAGGGGGCTCCCCCTTCAAAATTTCCCCTACTTCCCACCACATCTACCACCCAACATAAACCAAAACATCCCCAAACCCCCAAAACACAAACCCCCCCCCCCCCTCGGGCCACATCACCATTCCTAATGACACAAATTTAAACCCCAAACCAAACACCAAAAGCAGGTAAACCTTCAAGGTTTTATACCAAAAACCTCGCATACAAAATCCCCCCTTCACTCTAGCGTTTTCTATTTTCTGGCAGTGCACACCACAAAACAACCCCCCTTTGGGCCCCCCAAAACCCCTCCACCCGACAACCCTCCCCCCCCCCCTCCTCCCAACCCAGGATACACAAAAAGGGCTGGCTCCCCTTTTCCGCCCACAGCCACACCTCCTTTCCAAACCCCAAAGCATCACATTTAAACAACCTATAAACCCTTTCCAAAAACAACTCACATCCTAACCTATGGTTATGTTCCTGAAAAAACAGACATCAAAACTAAATTCCCTCAAAACCCCCTCAAAACCCTAACCCCCTTGACCTCGGGTTAAAAACCCGGGCCACTGAGGCTTACTTGGCCTCCTTTCATAGGTCTCGGGTTTTTTCTCTACAATCCCTCGTTCCTGCCCTCCCCCCCCCCCTGTCCCCTTTCCCCCCTAGCTTCCCGTTTCCCCCCCCCCCCCCGGGCTTTTCCCCTTTTCAAACCCCACTGCCCACATCTTCTTCCCCGGCCTCTGGCTGGGGTGAGGGCTTCGTCCCCTGTCTGATGCCCCCCCTGATCTCTTGCGGGATACCCTCTAAAACACAAAAACTTCTGCAACCACATCTTTTTGAGGACCCCACCCCCAAAAATTGCTCTTTCCCTTCGAACCTCGCTCAAGCCCTTTCCTTTCCCTGCTTCTGTTCATCCCCTCACCTTTTCATCACCTGACCCCAATCACTTTCCACACCATGCTCCAACCCTTCCAAAAAAACCTTTTAGCCCCATAGCCCCCAAAATCCCCCTCCTGGGGCTTTCTCCCGCATACCTAACGGTCCTTCTGACAGCGATAAATTTCCCCCCCCCCCGTTTTCCCCCTGGAGTGTAACACACGTCTCCAAAAACCCCCTCGCCCTTTCGAAATCCTCACTCCATAGGGCCCGTACCCCGGCTTTCCCCTTCAACCCCGTCAAAAGTCGCGGCTTCTAATGCGAAACCACAAACTGTCTCCGATGCCTAGGGCCCTGCCCCTGGGGCATTGTGCCCCCAATGGCCCTTTAAAATTTACAATTTAAAGGGGGAAAGTCTTCCTCTCCCCCCTTTGTGTAAACAAAAAAAAATTTTTTCCCAGGTTATGCAATGAACATATAAGGTATCGGCCTCCTCAAAACCCTTTTCAAGGTGAAGGATCCCCCTTTCCCGGGATCCCCTCATAAGGGCCTCCCCCACATTCCCATCCCGTGATGGGACAGTTTCCCCCTAACCCTGAACACATCTTGTAGGCTGTTGCTGTTGCCTCAAAAGGTACATTCCTTACCTTTCCCCCCAAATTAAAAAAACTTAACACATCATCAAGCCCTACTTTTTCCCCTGCCAAATTGAAACTCACCGCCCTTTTTTTGAAATTCGTCGACGATGGGAAAGGAAAGTCAGCCCTCAAAACTTCACAAAAACCCTTTACCTACCATTCATGCCACACCATACAGCTTTTTCATTGGATGCCATAACATCCCTGATAATGCTTGGGGGAACGTTCATCGTGGCGTTGCTTAAAAATCCTCTAACCACTCAAAAGCAGACCGTATTTAAAGCCCGTACGTCGGTCCCCCCACCCTTTGGGGCAAAAGCAAAGTTTTCCTCACCAGGTGGGGTGCAAGAAGAACCCGTAGAAGCGTTCCCCTCTCCCCGCCCGGTTTGAGAGACAATGTTTTTGTTAATTTCAAACACACAAACAAAAAACTTTGCATATTAACCCAACCCTTTTATTTATAAAACAATTTAAAATTTTAAAATTTTTATAAAAGAAATTTTTGAAAACTATTTTGCATTAATATGTATCAAAATTTTCAAAAATCACAAAAATTTGTTGACTCTTAAACACCCTAGACTAAGGAAAACCAACAACACATTGAGTTTTGGGGGAATTAAAAGTAAGTTTTCAAATAGTGATCCCGGGTGTTTTTTCCCAACATACAAAACAAAAAATACTTTTTTTCCTTTAAATGATCCTGAATTAAAGAACATTAAACAAAATAAAAAGACAAAAAAAAAAATTTTGTGTTTTAAAATGGTTTCAAAAAAAATGTTTTAAACTAGTACAGTAAAAACCCCGGGGAACCAAAATTTAAACCCTTCCAGAGAGCTTGGGATTTAACCCTTTAAAAAGTCCAAACAAGATCTTTCCGAATTTTTTGAAAAAAAAAAGAAAATTCTTTTTTTGTTTTAAATTAAAGAGGGGTAATTTTTTGTGTGGGAAAAAACCAAAAAAAAAATTGTAAAGGAACCATTAAATTTTCCAAGATATAAGACGGTGAAGTTGCTTGGATGCTCACCCGACTGAAAAAATCCAGCCCCCGCTGCTTCCCCAATGTTGCCAAAATTTTTTTTTTTTTACCTCTTTTTTATTTTAAAAATTTTTAAAAAAAGTTTTTTGTTCTGTAATTACAAAATTTATAATAATTTTTGGATTTTTATACCAATCTTTTTTTCGACACTAAAATTAAGCACTGAAAAAGTAATTTAAAAATTTTAACAATCACACTGACAGGGAAACATTAAATTTCCTTCCCCGGTATTTCTATTTTCAAAAAATGTAAACAAAGTATTTTTTAGCTCCCAGCAAAAGTTTTTTGAAAACACTGGAAATATAAACTCCTTTAAGCATGGGGTTAAAGCAGGGGGAGATAATTGGGCATTTTATCAATAGTTCGCTGGAGAAAACTTGCCTCTATATGTTTTTACTCTTCCAAAAAAAACAAAGTCTTTGAAAGTTCCCCGTTTTTTCAGTCTATCCCGTTTCCTAAATGTCCCCGGGCCTTTTATCTTACATCTATCTCTCGCCTATCGTATATCTATCTGTTTTGTCTATCTGGCCTCTAACGTCTATCTGTACATCTATCTTCGTCCGGGCCCTTTTTTCTGTCCCGTCCATTTACTTATCTGTCTTTCTGTCTTCCGTGTGGGTGCCTGGGGTGTAATACGACTCCTTAATAAAGGGATATACAAGATTTAAAATTTTTAGATTTTTTCCACCGAATGGCTATTTTTTTGTGCACCCCCAAAATCCCTCCTGGGGGAAAGGGAGCGCAAAAAGAATATGGTTACACAAAAGGGCCCCCGAACTAGGGCCCCCAAAGGGTTAAAAGAAAAACATAAGGAATTTTTATCTACATTCAAAGTTCACTTTTCTGTTTTCAACAAATTTTAAGGGAAAATTTTCTGAGTAAATTAGGTATCCTATTTTCATCAATAAAAATCTTTACATGTCACAAAGGTTATTAAACTGTCCTTTCCCTGTATTCATCAATAATGGGCAATTAATCACATAGGTTTTAAGACATGACCCAAAAATTCCCGATCACAAAATTTTTCATTTAGTTTGATCAACTGTGGTCTCCCCAAACTGCCAAAAGTACTTGTAACCAAAACCTAAGCCTGGCCCCTAAAACCAAACATCAGTCTGTTCACATTTCAAAGTTGCTCCCCGAAAAATCTTTACTACGCATGTTAAACATAGTGGGTTTTTTTGTCTACTCAAAGGCCCCCGTTTGCATTCCTTTTAACAATCATTTTCATTATTTACTTCTCTCCTAATAATTTTTCCTAATGCTAGAGACATTAAAACCAAAATTAATTCTACCTTCTTCTTCTTTTACTCTTCTTGGCTAAAATAAACAACTTTTTCATGAAGGAAAACCAATGTTATGGGATCCATAGCAACTGTATATTAAAATTTCCCCTTTTCCCCTGATTTTTAGTATCTATACCTGGCTTCTTTCCCGTGAGCATGTTTAAATTTGGGTCATTATAAGAGCAAGACATTCAATATTTCATAGATTTTTCCTGGGGTTTACCTTTAGAGAGTTCCGGGGTCAACGCCCCCGCGGCCCGGTCTGAGACCAGGCCTCCTGGTGGATCAGAGCCTGATCAACCAGGCTGTTGCTGCTGGCTGCACGCAAACCAACATACGAGCCACAGCCCGGCTGATCCGGAACTGACTTTAGGTGCTTGTCCAGTGCCAGCTTGAAGACTGCCAGGGGTCTGTTGGTAATCCCCCTTATGTGTGCTGGGAGGCAGTTGAACAGTCTCGGGCCCCTGACACTTATTGTATGGTCTCTTAACGTGCTAGTGACACCCCTGCTTTTCATTGGGGGATGGTGCATCGTCTGCCAAGTCTTTTGCTTTCGTAGTGGGTGTTTTTTCGTGTGCAAGTTCGGTACTAGTCCCTCTAGGATTTTTCCAGGTGTATATAATCATGTATCTCTCCCTCCTGCGTTCCAGGGAATACAGGTTTAGGAACCTCAAGCGCTCCCAATAATTGAGGTGTTTTATCTCCGTTATGCGCGCCGTGAAAGTTCTCTGTACATTTTCTAGGTCGGCAATTTCACCTGCCTTGAAAGGTGCTGTTAGTGTGCAGCAATATTCCAGCCTAGATAGAACAAGTGACCTGAAGAGTGTCATCATGGGCTTGGCCTCCCTAGTTTTGAAGGTTCTCATTATCCATCCTGTCATTTTACTAGCAGATGCGATTGATACAATGTTATGGTCCTTGAAGGTGAGAAACCTCCGACATGATCACTCCCAGGTCTTTGACGTTGTGTGTTTCGCTCTATTTTGTGGCCAGAATTTGTTTTGTACTCTGATGAAGATTTAATTTCCTCATGTTTACCATATCTGAGTAATTGAAATTTCTCATCGTTGAACTTCATATTGTTTTCTGCAGCCCACTGAAAAGATTTGGTTGATGTCTGCCTGGAGCTTTGCAGTGTCTGCAATGGAAGACACTGTCATGCAGATTCCGGTGTCATCTGCAAAGGAAGACACGGTGCTGTGGCTGACATCCTTGTCTATGTCGGATATAAGGATGAGGAACAAGATGGGAGCGAGTACTGTGCCTTGTGGAACAGAGCTTTTCACCGTAGCTGCCTCGGACTTTACTCTGTTGACGACTACTCTCTGTGTTCTGTTAGTGAGGAAATTATAGATCCATCGACCGACTTTTCCTGTTTTTTCCTTTAGCACGCATTTTGTGCGCTATTACGCCATGGTCACACTTGTCGAAGGCTTTTGCAAAGTCTGTATATATTACATCTGCATTCTTTTTGTCTTCTAGTGCATTTAGGACCTTGTCGTAGTGGTCCAATAGTTGAGACAGACGGGAGCGACCTGTTCTAAACCCATGTTGCCCTGGGTTGTGTAACTGATGGGTTTCTAGATGCGTGGTGATCTTGCTTCTTAGGACCCTTTCAAAGATTTTTATGATATGGGATGTTAGTGCTATTGGTCTGTAGTTCTTTGCTGTTGCTTTACTGCCCCCTTTGTGGAGTGGGGCTATGTCTGTTGTTTTTAGTAACTGTGGGACGACCCCCGTGTCCATGCTCCCTCTCCATAGGATGGAAAAGGCTCGTGATAGGGGCTTCTTGCAGTTCTTGATGAACACAGAGTTCCATGAGTCTGGCCCTGGGGCAGAGTGCATGGGCATGTCATTTATCGCCTGTTCGAAGTCATTTGGCGTCAGGATAACATCGGATAGGCTTGTGTTAATCAAATTTTGTGGCTCTCTCATAAAAAATTCATTTTGATCTTCGACTCTCAGTCTGGTTAGCGGCTTGCTAAAAATGAGTCATAATTGGGACTTGAGTAGCTCACTCATTTCCTTGTTGTCATCTGTGTAGGACCCATCTTGTTTAAGTAGGGGGCCCAAAACTGACGTTGTTCTCGATTTTGATTTGGCATAGGAGAAGAAATACTTTGGGTTTCTTTCGATTTCATTTATGGCTTTTAGTTCTTCCCGTGATTCCTGACTCCTAAAGGATTCTTTTAGCTTAAGTTCGATGCTTGCTATTTCCTCTGACCAGTGTCTCCCTACGCATTTCAGATATATTGACCTCTTTTAGCCGCTCTGTTATTCTTTTCCGTCGCCTGTAAAGGGAGCGCCTGTCTCTTTCTGTTTTACATCTACTCCTCCTTTTTCTTAGAGGAATAAGCCTTGTGCATACATCGAGTGCTACCGAGTTAATCTGTTTTAGGCATAAGTTGGGGTCTGTGTTGCTTAGTATATCTTCCCAGCTTATATCGGTTAGGACTTGGTTTACTTGGTCCCACTTTATGTTTTTGTTATTGAAGTTGAATTTGGTGAATGCTCCCTCGTGACTAATCTCATTATGTCGGTCTGGGGCTCCGCGCATACATGACTGAACCTCAATTATGTTGTGATCTGAGTATATTGTTTTTGATATGGTGATATTTCTTATCAGATCATCATTGTTAGTGAAGATGAGGTCTAGTGTATTCTCCAGTCTAGTAGGCTCTAATTATTTGCTGGTTTAAATTGAATTTTGTGCAGAGATTTAAAAGCTCGCGTGAGTGTGAGTTTTCATCAGAGCTGCCTCCTGGTGTTATTACTGCAACAATATTATTTGCTATATTCCTCCATTTTAGGTGCCTTAAGTTGAAATCCCCCAGGAGCAAGATGTTGGTGCGGGAGCTGGAAGGTTTTCCAGACAGTGGTCAATTTTTAACAGCTGTCGGGAATTGCTGGGATGTTGCACCCGGGAGGCTTGTAGACTATCATAATGACTAGGTTTTGGTTCTCGACCTTTACTGCTAAAAACTTCCCAAACTACTTTCATTTGAGGCATTTAGCAGTTCTGTGCAAACAAGTGACTCTGCAATGTACAGGCCAACCCCCCCCCTTTTGCCTGTTCACTCTGTCACATCTGTATAGGTTGTAACCTGGGATCCATATGTCGTTGTCCAAGTGATCCTTTATGTGGGTCTCAGTGAAAGCCGCAAACATTGCCTTTGCCTCTGCAAGCAGTCCACGGATGAAAGGTATTTTGTTGTTTGTTGCTGGCTTTAGACCCTGTATATTTGCAAAGAAGAATGTTATCGGACTGGTGGTATTGTTGGTACTGGGGGGGGATTTTTTTTCCGGCATTAGTATCTGTATCTGTTGGTTTGGAGTGAAGGCCATCGACTGTGGTTCCACTCCAGGAATGATGATAGAGTCAAGCTCAGTGTCATAGGTTAGCTTTAGCGCCATTAGGATTGCAAACAATTCAGTTTGCAGTGTAGACACCCAGATGTTAATTCTTATGCCTAACTCAAATTTATTGTCGTTCTTAACTAGGGAGGTGGCAACAAGAGCAGATGCAGCCCTGCCAGAAGACTCCTGTCTAGATCCATCAGTGTATATAACTTGTGATAACTTCTTACTACCAGCTAGGTGAGAAATTTCTTCTTGAGCAGTTGCTCTAACAAGAGATTTAAGGAAGGGATTACTAGCAATGAGCTTCTTGGGAGGGACTTGCAGGTATGTGATATTAAATGAACACATCTTCCATGGAGGGGTGAAATGCTCTTGTTGTCTACAGTGATACATTTCATGCAGGTTATAAAACTTAATGCAATTACACATTTTCACAATCCATTTAGATCTGTGTGTATTTGCCTCTAGACACTTTGTAAGATTCATTGTGACAGAGTCTGGTTCATTTCTCAACATTCTAATACCAAGTACAGTCTTAATCTCAACAATCCTATCACTGATACTAGAAATACAAAGCTCCTTCCTCATATTATTAACCTTTGTTGATTTGGGACACTCAAGAATAATTCTGAGAGAGCCATTCTGCATTAACTCCAAGGGTTGGAGAGAACTTTCTCTAGATAATATCAACATGGGAGCAGCATAATCAATTAAGGATCTAACACAGGCTATGTACATCATTCTCATGATTCTCATATTAGCACCATAGTTGGGGTTGTAGCCAGCAACAGCTTTAAGAGCATTTAGCCTATCTTTGCATTTCTTATTTAGTTGTGGTATAGTGGATTTGTTAAAGGGTACATCTACACCAAGATCTCACCTTCAAGGACCATAACTTTGTATCAATCGCATCTGCTAGAAAAATGACAGGATGGATAATGAGAACCTTCAAAACTAGGGAGGCCAAGCCCATGATGACACTCTTCAGGTCACTTGTTCTATCTAGGCTGGAATATTGCTGCACACTAACAGCACCTTTCAAGGCAGGTGAAATTGCCGACCTAGAAAATGTACAGAGACTTTCACGGCACCCATAACGGAGATAAAACACCTCAATTACTGGGAGCGCTTGAGGTTCCTAAACCTGTATTCCCTGGAATGCAGGCGGGAGAGATACATGATTATATACACCTGGAAAATCCTAGAGGGACTAGTACCGAACTTGCACACGAAAATCACTCACTACGAAAGCAAAAGACTTGGCTGACGATGCAACATCCCCCCAATGAAAAGCAGGGGTCTCACTAGCACGTTAAGAGACCATACAATAAGTGTCAGGGGCCCGAGACTGTTCAACTGCCTCCCAGCATACATAAGGGGGATTACCAACAGACCCCAGGCAGTCTTCAAGCTGGCACTCGACAAGCACCTAAAGTCGGTTCCTGACGAGCCAGGCTGTGGCTCGTACGTTGGTTTGCGTGCAGCCAGCAGTAACAGCCTGGTTGATCAGCCTCTGATCCACCAAGAGGCCTGGTCACAGACCGGGCCGCGGGGGCGTTGACCCCCGGAACTCTCTCCAGGTAAACTCCAAGTAAACTCCAGGTCTCCCCATCTATGCACACTCTCTGCTGCCTATTTGTCAGCCATGCCTCTACCCAGGAAAAAATTTCTCCTCCTATTCTGTGTGCCTTAAGTTTCCTCAATAGCCTCTGGTGTGGAACTCTATTGAAAGCCTTACTGAAGTCCATATACACAATATCATATTCATTACCATGATTTACCCCCTCAGACACCTTGCTGAAAAAGTTAGTAAATTCGTAAGACAGGAACACCTCTTTGTAAAACCGTGTTTAGGTTCATTAATCAACCTGCCTATCAAGATGGGCTACGAATTGCTTCGGCAATATATGATTCCATAAATTTTCCCACTATGAAGGTAAGGCTTATTGGTCTATAGTTCAAAGCCAAGGACCTGTCACCTGCCTTATAAATAGGTATTACATTTGCCATTTTCCACTTATCATGCACTGTGGCAGTAGACCTGTTGCAGTGTTCCTTCTTTCTTATGTTCTTATGTTAAAAAGATTAGCCAAAGGTATGCTAAGTTTCTCTTTACATTCCTTTAACACCCTTGCAAACAGTTCATCAGGGCCTCGGATTTGTTAGGTTTTAGTTTCTCTATTTGTCTGAGGACCATGTGCACTAGTTACCACAATCCTACATAGTTCATTATCATCCTGTTCTACATAATCTGTTATTTCAGGAATATTGCTAGCATTTTCCTGAGTGAAAACTGAGAGGAAGTAGGTATTGAGAATTTCACACATATCCTTATCACTGTCAGTGATCTGACCAGAGTTACTCTTAAGTGGGCCAATCTTGTCCCTAATCTTACTTCTGTATACCTGAAAGAACCCTTCTGGGTTAGTCTTTGAATCTCTTGTGACCTTAGCCTAATAATCCCTTTTTGCTTTTCTTATTCCTTTCTTTATTTATCTCTCTTATTGAATATATTGATTGTTTAACTGCCCATCCCCTCTTTTGATATGCCTATATATGCCTCTCTTTTGACCAATGAGATGTTTTAATCTATTGTTCATCCATTTCGGGTCATTTTTGTTAGATCTAATTTCCCTACTCGGAACAAAGGTTGTCTGGGCAGCTAGAGCTATGCTCTGAAAAATGTCATATTGGCAACCAAGATCACCTACCTCACCCAGTCAGGACATCCCAATTTAGCCCACCCAGGTAATTTTTCAGTCCCATGAAGTCGGCCAAGCGAAAATCTGGGACAGAGATTTGATTGCAGTTATCTGGGTAATTCCATGATATATTGAAACTAAGTGATTTTTGATCACTTTCCCCAAGCTCATCATTAACCTCAAGATTATTAATTAGTGAATCTTTGTTGGCAAGAACCAAGTCAAGCAGATTGTTTCCTCTAGTTGGTTCTGTCACAACCTGTTCTGAAAAGCAATCTTGAACCTTATCAAGAAAATCACTAGACTCAAGATTTCCTGTCTGCCTAGCTCTGCTTATCTGTCTGTCTAGTTTTGCTTATCAGTCTCTGTCTGCCTGTGTGTCTGTCTTTCCATCTGCTTGACTCTGTCTCAGGGAGTGGCTGGTAAACCTGTTGGTTTGTGGTGTATGTGCCGCTCCCTGATTGCTGAGCAAGTGACTCTGTTATTATTTGTGTCATGTTTATTTGTTGTCATTAAATCTACAAACCAATGATAGCGCTTGGCCTGGGAATTTTTGGGTTATCCTAGTTAATTTGGATTTCTAGGTAATTTATTGTATTCTTTGAGGTACATGTGAGAGTCAGAGATACAAACAGGACAGAGGATGTAGACAGATAGACAGAGTATAGACAGATGAAAATATAGGGACACAGATATGGCAGAGTACAGCCAGCTAGCCAGCCGAATAATAAGATACATAAGACAAGGAAAACACTGGAATAGAATAGTCTACAAGTCCATGCAAAAGCAGGTCCATGGTTCATCCCGGCTTAGACATATGACCCACCTATTCAGGGTCCTTCGCATCCCATGAAGAAGAAAGGCAGACATCTGACCAACTTAGCAAAGTAGGTCAGGTCCGGCTCACACCCCACCCACACAATCATGCATTTTTCTAAACCTTATTTTTACTTCCTCTTAAAAATGACGTGTGTTTAATTTTGAACAGTAACATCCAGTGAATAACTTGGGTTTGCCACGATATTTGTTTAGCTGGAGCTCAGTTGAAAACTAGTGCTCCAAAACAAGGTACTAAGTTCTCACAGATTTTTTTCATAGTGTGACATGAGTTGCACAGATCATTTCTTTCATTTCTAGGCAAAAAAACTAGGCCTATTAAGGCCATATTTGAAGGGATTCGAAAATTAAAACGTTGATTCTACGTAAGAGCCATGCCCGAGCACTTCCAACAACTATATCTTACGTGGTGGGACAGTTTATGGGGGTTAATTGTGAAAGATTTTTTTTTGTTAGTGAATTAATGTTTCCCATAAGATATAAGGGAAAATCAGTTAATCCTTTCCAGACCCAAAAAAAGTATTAAAAATATTTTTTATTTATGATATATAAAATTTCTTACACAGAAAACAATGAGGCATGGCAAAATAAACAATACTGAAATAAAAACAACTTAACTTTATTGAGGACTTACTGTGAAGTTGATGAGAATGGGAGAAGGGCAAGAGTATTAGTTTAGTTTAATATGGGTTTATTATGCACCCCATACCCATACTGTGGGCGGTAGTAACCCCCATAAACCCATCTGGTGGGCGGGTAGTCAAAAGATCTACAGTGGTACTAATTGGTCCAGGAATGGGATCCAAAAGTTTGATAGCTGAGCAAAGTTGACTGTAGGTAATGAAACTCACAATTTTACAAAGGTAATGAAACTCACAATTTACAAAGTTAATGAAATCATGGTAGGTCTGAGTTCGACCATTCATGACAAGTTACAAAGGTATTTTACAGATTACAGAGGTGATGTAGTGGGTCAAGGGATACTGGGCCCCCAAAGTTTTGATTGCTGAACTTAGAGTACAAAGGTAATGAACTTCACAATTTACAAAGGTAAATGAACTCCAGGTAGGTCTGGTAAATCAATGGACAAGTTACAAAGGTATTTTACAGATTACAGAGGTACCGTAGTGGGTTCAGGGAATGGGCCCCCAAAGTTTTGATAGCTGAAACTAGGTACAAAGGTATTGAGCTCACAAGTTACAAAGGTAATGAATTCTGAAAAGAATGGTTACGTCGTTCTAGTACTGGCTACATTATGAAACAAGAGGTGGGGCAGAGGATGGAGGTGTAGGAGTTTTCAATTGTTTGGGAAGGAGGAATCCCCTTCCATAAAGACTTCAGCGGTACAGGGATACCAAGTCCCTTTTCTGGGGTTTACCTCCTTCTTTGATTTTTAATGGCATAGGACCGCTTGAGATCACTTGACCCCTTTTGTGCCAAGGAACTGTCTATAAGAAGCTCTGTTTTCTGGCATCTCTTTTAGATTCCCTGAAATGGGAAAAATATCTGTAAAATGTACATGTTGCCAATTAGGGCCTGCAACCTGCTGTGCAGGGTGATGTTATCCATAAAATGTTTGCTCTTCAACCCACTTTGCACAGATGTCCTTAATCTTTGATGGCGAAAGGCCAAATTCCTCCATCTTCTTCCCTCCTCCTCTGAAGGGATAATTCCTGAGCTGTGCTCTGTTGCCGTTGCACCTCAAGTCTTGCATTCTGTAGAGGTTAGTCATCATGTCGTACTCCACCAAACTCTTCCAACTCTCGCCATCACCTCAAACCCCGTAGGACTTCCCCAGTGCCACAATAGATTCCACAAATGGCATAGGCTCCTCAGGGTCGCTTCAAGCCCTTCCAAAATCCCTCTTTGTAACCACTGGCCACAATTTTTCTCCAAAGCAGAGTTCAAAGTCCTGAGAAGTCACTCCCTCCCATGTTTCTTTGAGCCCCATATGTGGGCGTATATTAGCAGTTACAAGCACTAAAAACAATGGAATTAATACAAAAGTCTATTGCTATGTAATGCGTGGTAATCGTCCTCGCTGGCTTGTAAACAATGGCACACTGGCTGTTACATGGGAGTCATGGAGTGCGGGGCACTCAGGCTGCGCGGACACACTTGGGGACGAAATGTCCTTAGCAAGTTTTATGTCATTAGACGAACCAGTATTTTGACACAAAATAAATTGTTCGCTACCGATTTTTTTCGTTGGAGACGATGACATCGTTACCTGAGGGTCCACTATACTATGGTAATATTTAGTAGGGTCCGGCTTTACAGAATTCTTTGCCGGATGGGCATTCCTCACTAATACAGGACGTTTCAAAATTATGGATCCCAAAAATTTGCTATATGGCTTCCCCAATTGGAACTCTAATACAGTAACTGCACACCTGGTTTGTTTACATGTCTCTGTAAGCTCCACGTGACTTCAAATGTGGGGCAAAAATACCCGTGCAATAAATATCAACAAACGGCAAAATACGAACGAGTGTAATTCATAATTTTTTATCAAATTTCATTCTTTCTGTTATACTACTTTCAGGAAAAAGATTCTCTAACCATTTTCATAGAAAAAAAAATAATATTCTATTTTTTTAAATTCTTGGGAGCCTATGAATAATTTTATAGGATAGGGGTGTGAGCCTCAAAGGGTTTTTAAATTGGTCAGAGGAGTAGGCTGACTATAATGATGGTCAGAGAGTATGCTGACTATTTGATGGTCAGAGAGTATTGGCTGATATATGATGGTCAGGAGGCGTATGCTGACTATTATGATCTGGTCAGAGAGTAGGCTGAATATATGATGGTCAGCGAGTATGCTGGACTATATGATGGTTCAGGAGAGTATGGTGACTATCTCGATGGTCAGAGGAGTAGGCTGACATATGAGGTCAGGGAGTTAGGCTGACTGTTTGTGGTCAGAGAGTAGGCTGGACTATATGATGGCCTTCAGATAGTAGGCTTGACTTATGGATGGCTGAGAGTATGCTGACAATATTGGATGGTAGAAGAGTAAGGATGACTATATGGATGGTCAGAGTGTATGCTGCTATTTGATGGTCGAGAGTAGGTGGGACTATATGATGGTCAGAGAGTCGGCTGACTATATGATCGGTCAGAGAGTAGGCTGACTATTATGGATGGTCAGAGGAGTTATGTGACTAATATGATGCGTTCAGGAGAGTATGCTGACTATATGATGGTCAGGAGAGTAGAACTGATATATGTTCATTATCAGGGGGTGTGGAGCCTGAAAGGGTTAAAATAGTCAGAGAGTAGGCTGACTATATGGGGTGTGGAGCCTGAAAGGGTTAAAATAGTCAGAGAGTAGGCTGACTATATGGGGTGTGGAGCCTGAAAGGGTTAAAATACGTTCAGAGAGTAGGCTGACTCATATGGGGTGGTGGAGCATGAAAGGGTTAAAAACTAGTCAGAGGAGTAGGCTGACTATATGATCAGTGTGGAGATGAAAGGGGTTTAAAATAGTCAGGAGAGAGGGGCTGACTATTATGGGGTGTGGAGCATGAAAAGGGTTAAAAATAGTCAGAGAGTAGGCTGACTATATGGGGTGTGGAGCCTGAAAGGGTTAAAATAGTCAGAGAGTAGGCTGACTATATGATCAGTGTGGAGCCTGAAAGGGTTAAAATAGTCAGAGAGTAGGCTGACTATATGGGGTGTGGAGCCTGAAAGGGTTAAAATAGTCAGGAGTAGGTGAACTACATATGGGGTGTGGAGCCTGAAAGGGTTAAAAATAGTCAGAGAGTAGGTGACTATATGATCCAGGTGTGGAGCCTGAAAAGGGGTTAAATTAGTCAGAGGGAGTAGGCTGACTTATATGGGGTGTGGGCCTGAAAGGGTTAAACATAGTCAGGAGGGAGTAGGCTGACTATATGGGGTTGTGGAGCCTGAATAGGGTTTAAACTATTAGAGTAGTAGGCTGGGGACTTAGTAATGATCAGTGTGGAGCCTGAAAGGGTTTATAAATAGTTCAGGGGAAGAGTTAGGCTGGTAATATATGGGGTGTGGAGCCTGAAAGGGTTAAAATAGTCAGAGAGTAGGCTGACTATATGATCAGTGTGGAGCCTGAAAGGGTTAAAATAGTCAGAGAGTAGGCTGACTATATGGGGTGTGGAGCCTGAAAGGGTTAAAATAGTCAGAGAGTAGGCTGACTATATGATCAGTGTGGAGCCTCAAAGGGTTAAAATAGTCAGAGAGTAGGCTGACTATATGATGGTCAGAGAGTAGGCTGACTATATGATGGTCAGAGAGTAGGCTGACTATATGATCAGTGTGGAGCCTGAAAAAGGGTTAAAAATACGTCAGAGAGTAGGCCTGACTATCCTGGGGTGTGGGAGCTGGAAAGGGTTAAAATAGTCAGAGGAGTAGGATGACTATTATGGGGTGTGGAGGCCTGAAAGGGTTAAAATAGTCAGAGAGTAGGCTGACTATATGGGGTGTGGAGCCTGAAAGGGTTAAAATAGTCAGAGAGTATGCTGACTATATGATCAGTGTGGAGCCTGAAAGGGTTAAAATAGTCAGAGAGTAGGCTGACTATATGATGGTCAGAGAGTAGGCTGACTATATGATGGTCAGAGAGTAGGCTGACTATATGGGGTGTGGAGCCTGAAAGGGTTAAAATAGTCAGAGAGTAGGCTGACTATATGATCAGTGTGGAGCCTGAAAGGGTTAAAATAGTCAGAGAGTAGGCTGACTATATGATGGTCAGAGAGTAGGCTGACTATATGATGGTCAGAGAGTAGGCTGACTATATGATGGTCAGAGAGTAGGCTGACTATATGATGGTCAGTAGAGTATGCTGGACTATTTGATGGGACACGAGAGTAGACTGACTATTGATGGTCAGAGGAGTACTGCTGACTATATGATTGGTCAGAGGAGTTAAGAATGATATATGGATGGTCAGACGAGTAGGCTGACTATATGATGGTCAGAGAGTATGCTGACTATATGATGGTCAGAGAGTAGGCTGACTATATGATGGTCAGAGAGTATGCTGACTATATGATGGTCAGAGAGTAGGCTGACTATATGATGGTCAGAGAGTATGCTGACTATATGATGGTCAGAGAGTAAACTGACTATATGATGGTACAGGAGAGTAGCGCTGGAATATTTGATGGTCAGAAGTAGGCTGACTATATGATGGTCAGAGGAGATAGGCTGACTTTTAGATGGGTCAGAGGAGTAGGCCTGACTATTGATGGTCAGAGATAGGGCTGGAAAAGTAGGCCTGACTATATGATGGTCAGGAGAGGAGGTGATATATGATGGTCCAGAGGAGTAGGTGATATATGATGGTCCGAGAGTAGGCTGACTATATGAGGGTCAGAGGGTAGGTGTGACTATATGTGGTTAAGAGAGTAGGCTGACTATATGATGGTCCAGGAGAGGTAGGCTGGACTATATGATGGTCAGAGAGTAGGCTGGGACATATATGATGGTCAGAGAGTTGGGTGAACTACTTTTGATGGGCAGAGAGGTATGCTGACTATATGATGGTCAGAGAGTAGGCTGACTATATTGATGGGTAAGAGAGTAGGCTGACTATATTGATGGTCAGAGAGTAGGCTGGACTATATGATGGTCAAGAGAGTAGCTGAAAACTATATGATGGTCAGGAGAGTAGGCTGACTATATGATGGGTCAGAGAGTATGCTGACTATTATTGATGGTCAGGAGAGAGGCTGACTGTATGATGGTCAGTGGAAGATAGGCTGGGACTCTATGATGGTAGAGAGTAGGCTGACCTATTATGATGCGTCAGAGAGTATGATGGGACTATTATGATGGTCAGGGAGAGTAGGATGACTATTATGCTGGTCAGGGGTATGCTGACTATCTTATCCAATATGCCATTGGTCATGAGAGTAGGGCCTGACTATTTGGTTGGTCAGAGAGTAGGCTGGACTATTATGCATGGTCAGAGGAGTATGCTGGACTATATGATGGTCAGAGGAGACGTTGGCTCTGACTTATATGGGGTGTGGTGCCTCAAGGGTTAAAATGTCAGAGAGTAGGCTGATAATATGGGGTGTGGGAGCCTGAAAAGGGTTAAACTGGACAGAGAGTAGGCTGACTATATGGGGTGTGGAGGCTGAAAAGGGTTTTAAAATGGTCAGAGAGTAGGCTGACTATATGATGGTCCGAGAGTAGGCTGGGGGGGGGGGGGGACTTATATGGGGTCGTGGAGCCTGAAAGGGTTAAAATGGTCAGAGAGGTAGACTGACTATATGGGGTGTGGAGCCTAAAGGGTTAAAAATGGTCAGAGAGTAGGCTTGACTGATAATGATCAGGTGGAGCCTGGAAAGGGTTAAAATGGTCCAGAGTGTAGGCTGACTATTGTTGCGTCAGGAGAGTAGGCTGGACTATATGATGGTCAGAGTGTAGGCTGACTATATTGATGGGTCAGGAGGTAGGCTCTGACTATTGATGGTCAGAGAGTAGGTGACTATATGTCATTTTCATTCATAAAACTTATGTTAGTGAATATGGAATAAAAGATTACAGGAATGGAGTTTCAAAATTTATATGATGTACTTCTGGGAGTTTACTGGAGAGGGTTTTCTGGGAATCAATGTCCGGTCTGAGACCAGACCTCCTGGTTTAGGTCAGGGTTGTCAAACCAAGTGTTATCTGATGGGGCACACCTAATGATGTACACAAAACCCACAGTTCCAGCTGATCAGGAACTGACATTAGGTGTTTTTCAGCACCTTCTTAACCTTTTCTACTGTCAGTCGCATCATTAATATTATGGCTTGGCTTGCCAGTGTCGGTCCCATAATATTACTCAAAATTTTCTAGGCGGCTTCCATCTTGTCGTGAGAATGCTGGTAGGCCTACATATGAAGGATGGGTCTTAGTGGTCCGTATGTGCAGAATAAAAAAAAAATCCTCTGCAGGGCACACAGGTGCATATATAAAAAAACTCCGACCAGGTTTTGTATTTAAAACACTGAGTTTGCAGTGTTTTTTTCATTAGGTCGTTTTCTTTGTTCATTTAGTAGAAATGGAAGATATACTATAAATAGAGAGGTGACTTTGAAGGTTTATGGAATAAAAAGATTCCTTTAAATTGGCTCAAAGCTGTGGAAATGTTTAATTTTTGCTTAAATGTTCAGGAGTAAACAAAAAAATTACATCATGGCAATCCAATACACATCAAATGGCTGGGTCTAATATCTTGCCACAATTGTGGTCACATATTTTTTATACCACTTTTACTCTTCATGGGGGACCTCTTGGCATAGTGAGAGGCTCTTGGATTGAGGAATTAGACGCTGATGGTATCCCTTCCTCAGGACCGAACCTAATTACCCCCAATCCCCCATCCCTACTGTGCCCATCCTCCCCAATACTCCCTTTGTCTTTTCCTCCTCGTCTCCTCCCCACCCCTCCCTATCTCCCTTCCTCTTTTTTTTTTTTTTTTGTGGTTTTTTTTTTCACAGGCGCGCTAGTTCCTGGTGGTTTACGGGAAAAAGGGTACTGGGGTCCATCCATTCCCATTGAGTTTTGGCAGTGGTGTAGTTTGCCGTGGAATTGGATGCCTGGGGATGTCCCAATTCCCTATATCGGCTCTCCCGGGAGAGGCTTTGGGTGTCTTTCGGGTGGACAGGTGTATCTATTGGAGGGCTGACTTTCGGGATTTCCGGGGGTGGTGGCCAAAGGAGGTATGCTTTGTGGTGGGGATTTCCGGCTGCCCTATCTTTTGTCCAATGACGGGAAGACTGGGCGATGGAGGTTGCTATCCCGGAATTTTGGTTTACTGGCATGATGGGTAAGGGTATGGCACGGGTTCCATGCTGCATCGCACTACTTGCGGTGCTGAGGTCTCTTGGGCGTGGAGGGAGATTTCTGGCCCTTTCATTTTCTCCCAGGAACCTTTCCCTCCCCCGGTTCCCCTCTTTTTTTTATTATTTTTTTATTTTTATTTTCTTTTCTTTCTTTTTTTTCTTAAAAAACAAAAAGAAAGAATTTAACCCTAACATGGAAGCCCCTAGTTCCATGATACCTGCTTCCCTGGGCACTTCTTAATACTGCACCCCGTTCTGACCCCGCTAATCTTTGGGACCACTCTTTTCAGGGTACACTCCTAATAGCCTATGTAATTTGTGGTGCTGTTCCTAACATGGCTTCAGGTACTGAGGTCTCGACTGACTCCTTCGATTTATCTGACCCTCCGCTCTCTCTTGAACTTTGTTCTGGCCTCTCCTTTACGGTTGCGGCAATTTTCGAATCGCCCCTGCCGTTTCCACATCGGTTCCAACCTCGGTCGTACTCCTAAAAACCCAACGACAATTACATGCTGCATGTACGTCTCACCTTTCTCGTTCTTCTCAAAAAAGATTGACACATCATGCAATCATGTTTCTATGACTCAGTTTCGAATTTAACAATGGACTAAATTCTTCACTTTACGAATGACTTCCTTATTGCCTATTTTTCGACCCATAGTATTGCAAGGCACTCCTATGCATTGTTGGTAAAGGTTATTCTTTTCATGCTCTTAACAGAGCGGTATGCACATCATCCACTGTCCAGAAAGCACCCCCCCTACCAAGGCTCTTGTTCTTTATCTTCTTCCCATATCAATACTATTCCTGTCACTATGGAAAAATATCATTCCCTCAATTCTTGTAGTGGTACTGTCATTCTGCCCCATTCCATAGTTCAACAAAATTTCCAGACATGTGGCAATGACATTCTTGAACAGCTGGAACTCCAAGATCTCCCAATCCTCAAGGTAGGCACTTATGTTATTCCTGCCTGCCAGCATAGATGATACCCTAGAACTGTGGCTTGTTTAACTTTTGACAACCATGAACTCCCATCCTCTGTTTATGTAGCAGGACATCGGTTACAAGTTCGAAAGGTGATTCCTACACCACAACAGTGTAGAGATTGCTGACGATTTGGCCATCCTGCAAAATATTGCAGATCTATGGCCGAATACCCAGTCTGTGGTGCTGATGACCACTCTAAAATGTCTGGGAATCGACCTCCCTCTTGTCTTAATTGTCATTAAGCTCACTCTTCGTACTCACGCCGTTGCCAAGTCTACTTAAATGAGCGGGAAATCCATTACCTCAAAGAGGCAGAAGGTCTCCCTTATGCTATGGCGGTTTCTCATCTCCATCTCAAAGGGAGAGTACCCCGTGTTTCTTATTCCTGTGTTTCAAAACGTCCCCCCACTTCTGAAGCCCCATCTTCTGCAGCCTTCTCTGTGGTTACCCCTCCCATAGTCACTCCTGTATCTAATTCTTTTACAGTCCTGGGTTCAGACGTCCCTACTTCAATGCCTCAGTCTGTTCTCGCTTCTTTGTGTTCTCCCTCACAAGCCTCGGTATTGACGAGATCTCGTACGACACCTCCTCCCAATCGTCCCTCTACTTCTCAGAAGTCAAAAAAGATTCTTTAACCCCTCCTTCCCTTCTTCCACCTCCTCATTTTACCTTCCCTGTCTCTGTACCTGGTTCTTCCCTTCTCACTGGCTCTGTTACAAGTGTAGAGGTTCACCCTCCACCTCATACTCTACCTTCCATCCCTGCTCCCTCCCAAGTTTCTTCCTCTTCTGCAACCTCCCAGGTTTCTGCCTCTTCTGTCCCCTTCCACGCTTCTTCTCCAGTTCCCTCCACCCTTTCGCCTACCCTATCTTGGTACAGTCCATTACAGTTCCAGTCTTTACTCATCCTCCCCCTACCATCTCCAATATTGTCTCCCATACGACGTCTCTGAATTCCGAAACAGTTGAAGCAATCTCTGAATATATTGCAGAGACCAAACCATCAAAGGACACTGATCCACCCTCTGTTCCTTCTCCCTCCTCTCCATCATGTGCACAACTCCTTTCTTCACAGCGCATCATTCCTTCGCTGCTTGAAAGTTTTCCGCTGCCTCCACATGTGGACTTTTCTAACCCCTCTTGTCCATAGGAACCCTTACCTGCAGATTTCAGGTATCTTTATCGTTGCCAATCATGGCCTATTTACAGTGGAATATACGCGGCCTCAGGGGTAATCAGGTGAGATTCAGATGTTACTCTCCCAGTTTTTCTCTGTTGGTGTTTGCTTACAAGAACCAAAATTACACTCTGCGTTTATCTATCTCATCTCAGGCTATAATTTATTGTATTCTTCAGATCCTTTTCCTGATGGGACCTTTAATGAAAGTGCCCTTCTTCTATGCACTGATATTCCGTACCATCAGCTATTTGTTCGTACTTCACTGCATTACACTGCAATCTGTATCCACTTGCATAGGTGGTATATGCTCTGTTCTTTATATCTCTCTCCTTCTTGGGCTTTATCTATTCCAGATATTGCCTTTCTTGTTTCGTCTTTACCGCCACCACTTTTGTTACTTGGCGATTTTAATGCCCATCATTTCCTCTGGAGGGTCTCACTGTGATTCCTGTGGCATTCAGTTAGAGGCTTTTCTTGCTACCCAACCCCTCCATGTTTTAAATACAGATACTCACACCCATTTTGATCCTCGGACTCACACTCTCTCTTGCATAGATCTCTCAGTCTGCTCTTCCTCCGCTGCATTAGACTTCACCTGGTCTGTTCTCCTGGATTTACATGAGAGTGATCATTTCCCAATCATTCTTACTTCCCCTTCATATTCACCACCTCTTCGTATCCCACCCTGCCAATTTGATCAGGCTAATTGGAACGTTTCCTCACAACCAACTGTTTTTAGTGAGGTTCCTTCTTCGCACTCCATTGATGAGCTTTTACACCTCTTCTCGTCCTCTGTTTTAACTTCAGCTTCTCATTCTATACCCCAAACTTTGGGCAGGCATTCTCAGAAATGCGTGCCTTGGTGTTCTCCTGCTTCTGCTCGTGCAGTATGTTTAAAACACGCTGGCCTGGGGCAGTACCGTACAATAGAACAATGGAGAGACTTCTTGATTTTAAGCAGAAGCGTGCGATCATTCGCTCTGTCATCCGTGATGCTAAATGCACTTGCTGGCGAGATTATGCCTCCACCATCACCTCTGCTTCCTCTATGAGTGCAGTCTGGAAAAAAGTACGAAAACTGAGTGGTAAATATTCTCCTGACCCGGCTCCTGTTCTGCAGGTTGCCGTTGTTGATATAGCAAACCCACTAGATGTTGCCAATGAAATTGGCAATCATCTTGTCCGTATTTCTCAGGGGCTCTATCTATGCCCCTCGTTTCTTTCCTCAAAGTCTGCCAGAGAGTTAGCACCCTTGGACTTTTCTTCTCTCAAAGAAGAACAGTATAAAGTGCCTTTTTCACTTCAAGAACTGGAGGCAACACTCTCAGCTTGCCGATCATCGGCAGCTGGTCCCTACGACATTCATATTCGTATGGTACAACATTTACATCAGTCAGCCCATGCAGTCTTATTACGCCTTGTCATTCTTATTTGGTCACAAGGAGTTCTTCCACAGCCGTCGAAATCTGCCATTGTTCTCCCTTTCCGCAAACCGGGCACTACAGGACATGAAGCCTCCGACTATCGTCCCATTGCTCTTACCAGTGCAGTTTGCAAAGTGATGGAACGCCTGGTAAATATACATTTAGTGTGGTATTTAGAGACACACAACAGTCTCTCCACTTGTCAACATGGCTTTCATAAGGGCCGTTCTGCCACAGACCCCTTACTAAACTTGGATGCGTATGTTCGTAATGCCTTTGCGAATAGCCATTCAGTTGTTGCCATATTTTTTGACCTTGAGAAGGCATATGACACAACTTGGACGTATAATATTTTGGCCCAATCCCACTCCTTAGGCCTCCGAGGCAATCTACCATCCTTCCTTAAGAACTTTTTAACCGACAGACATTTCCGTGTTCTGGTTAATAATGTGCTCTCCCCGGAGCAATTTAACCTCTAGAGTGACGAAAATTCTTCCGGTTATTCACTAACGTTTGTTTTGGCTCAGTTCAAACATGGTAAAGTTTCTCCCTACTGCGCAGGTGTAGAGTTTCCCATTTTCGATAACATAATTTTTATTAACATAATGTATTTTATTAATTTAAAGACAAATACACTATTTAAGGAAAAGGAGTTCGTTGTTAAACGACTCAAATTACTCCTTCCTTTAGGAGACAATTCCAGCTGGTTCTGGCTTGAGTGGCTGCTCTCCTAGAAGGTCTTACTAGGATTTCATCTTCCTGCAACACTTGGTCAGCGTTACCTTCAGTATCACTCGTGTCACTTTCCCTTAGATTTTCATTTACGTTTGATTGAATACCATTTAATTCCAAGGGAATCAATTTATTAATTGTGCATAAACTTTCCTGGCCATGACCCAACACTTTCACATTCCGTACAACACCTTGTGCATCGGGGTACAATGCAATACTTTGCCCAGAGGCCACAATGTTCGATGTTGTTCAGTGTCAATTAACTCAATGTCACCTGGTTGAATGTTCTGTCGATTTACTGCCTCGGTCGCACCATAAAAGTGTTCACGTAGTGTAGGAAGATATTCCTTACGCCACACATTAGACCAATGATCAATTACTTTTTTTAAAACATTTAAATTTATCACACAACACTGCTGCACCATTGTAATCTTCATCAGTTTCTTCAGGATTATTTCTATAGACAGGGGCAGCTTCCAATTTCCTTTCCCCATATTAGGTGAGAAGGTGTATCATCATGTATGAGGGGAGGCCTATTATTTATCCGATTCTCTGCCTCCACTAACACTGCACGGAATTCTTCCAAATTTATTCTCTTCCGGTGTAGCACTTTACGGAGACACATCTTCACTGTGCCTATCAGTCTTTCGTACCCCAATACATTACTACATTTTAGCACTTCATCTCCAGGGTAATCTTTACTTATTTTGTTATTTAATTTGAACGAATTACTATTCCATTCCCTCAGAGGCATATTTGCACTTTGCATTATTTTATTAGCCTCTCCATAAGTCATTAACAGTTCCTCTTCAGTTGACGTCACTCCCAGGAAATTGTCCTCATAAAATTTTGTTTGCTAAATTACTTTACTTAAGGGACTTCCCATACGTTTAAGGTGTGCATTTATCGTCGCTTGAAGTAGGAACGGACTGGATGTAGCACCAAATAATGTGCTCCTGAAGCAAAAGGTTTTCAGAGGGCTAAGTGGGTCACTAGGATTCTCAGGCCATAAGAAGCGGGTACAATCCGGTCAGCCTCTTGTAAACCAACTCTTAGGAAAGCTTTACTTATGTCAACCGTAAAGGCATAATTCTTCACCCTGAAATTTAATAAGATGTCTCCTAATTTTTCCATCAACGACGGACCTGTTATCAAACAGTCATTTAAATTAGGTATATTTTTGTTACTCCTGGCACTACAATTAAACACAATTCTCAGAGTGGTCTTAGAATCCTTCTTCATTCCGTGATGTGGCAAATAGTAACCATAAATTTTGGCTTGCTCAGAAGGTACCTCTTCTATAAATTTATTAATTAATTGTTCAGCAATTATATCATTATAGGCAGTTAACAATTCTGGTGTCTTACTCAGTTCGCGGAGCTGAGCCTTTAACTGTCCATATGCCATTCTGTAATTAGTGGGCAATTCTGGATGGTTCAGTCTCCACGGAAGTCGCACCCAGTATTGTCCAGATTCAAATTTTACGTCTCTCAGGTATTGTTCCTGAGTAAAAGAATCGTCTGGACTTTCTTCATTTACATTTATTCCAATGCTGTCTAATTCCCACAATTTATGCACTGTCTCCAAACCATCCTCTATGGAAGAATTATACTGGGGCACGACTTCATGAGTAAGAAAATACAGTTATGGTATTGGTAGTTTCCTCTAGTCATGCATTATTATTACGAGGAATCCTACCATACATTACATGGCCTCCTGCAGTCTTCAAAAGGGTGACACCACATTTCTTTACCATACCCTTTACAAAGGAGGCATAATAGTCACTACCTATCAAAATGTTTATTGGGCCTACAGAATCATCACTTACACCAGAAGGTGCTAAATTTACATTATGTGAAAGTCTTTCTGTAACTTTACTAAGCCCTACTGTAGATATTTTCTCTAGAAGTCTATCTACAATTACTGCATTAACACGTTTTTTCTCATTGCCCAACCTGACATTTGCATAAACAGTGTCATACAATTGAGCTCTTTTATCTGAGAGAAAACCAGATAATTTTAGAGTGGTAGGATCGCCCATTTGTACTTTCATTCCATCAAAACATTTACGTTTGATGAAAGTTCGTTGGGATCCTTGGTCTAATAATGCAGTTACATTTTTTGATTTATGCCTTTTATTATCAACTTTTACCAGTAACACAGGTAAGGCTACTTCAGCAAAACCATCATTATTAACATTAGCAGCAATTTTTACATTAGCCACTGTTGTGTCAGGATTGTCAACATTATCATTATTATCAACATTATCATATAGACCTTTACACATGACTATATGGTGTCTTCCTTTGTGGCATTGATAACAGAAGTTTAATTTGGCATGACAATCCTTTACATTGTGATTACCTAACATCTGAACATCTGTCAAGTTCCCCAATCTTTCAACTTTATCATTCCATGAATTGTATGCATTGCAATTCTTACAAAAATTAGTACCCTTGCAGAAAAGACAATCTCTCTTTTCTTTGACTGGTTTCTTATTAACTGGGCTACTCTTAGAAGGATACTTATTCTTCTTACCTTGTGGAGAATCATTATTTCTGATTCATGCTACTTGATATGCACCTATGCAACTCTTTTTAGGAAATGAATTTTGATTATTAACATTGGGATAATTTTTCCCCTTGTGAAACTTGACAGATACCTCTGAGTTATTATATGTTGCATCTTTTAAAAAGAGTTGGTTGGCTGGTCTGCAACTGAACAATTAATTCTTGTAGACCTAGTCTTATTTCCTCCAGACCAAAATAACCTTTGTGATACTTGTTCGAGAACCATTCAAGTGTTTTACAGCTTAATTTATTCTGTACAATGGCACTCAATAACCAGTCTGATTCCTTCAGATTATATTTATTACTTAAAGTTTTGAGAGTGCTCTCAAGTTTAACTCTAAACTGCTGTAAACCTTTGTAATTGTGATCTGGAGATTTTAAATTAACAATGATATTCACTAGATCCAACCTACTTTGTTCTATATTACCATAAGTGACCTTCAACAAGTCAACTGCTTCCTTGTAAGAGTCATCTACATAGGGAAAGGCTTGTATGAGTATGTGAGCATCTCCTCTTACCTGTCCTTTGAGATAAAATAATTTAGTTACACAGGCTAGGTCACTTTCCTGTCATGCACAGCTGCTTTAAAAATTGACCAAAATTCCTCCCAATTTTCCTCCAGGATTAAATACAGGTAAACATAATTCTGGGAGTTTTGGCAAAGACATATTATTTGTTGGAACAGACTGATTAACTGCCTGGTTTACACATTTTAATTTATTCAAAGCCTGACTTTTACAAGAAAGAATTTTTTCTTCTAATTCATAATACTGATTAATCATGAGATCTACTTCAGTCTCATCTACTCAGTTTACTAATAAATCTCCTTCATATTTGTTATAATATAATTTGTATGAATCACATCTATTCCCTAAAGCATCTAAATACAATTTTAAATCATCAGTATTCACAGTTTCTTGATTCATTAATTCCAAACATTTATTATATGCCTTGGTTACATGATCTTTTCTAGCCTGTAGTGATGCTTTTTTTTTGCACTATATTCCATATGTTTGTTTTCTATATTAATTTCCTCATTTTCAGCCATGAGGCAATGTATTAATTAAATTCATCTTAATTAATAACACTGTACTTAATTATGCACTTCATAAAGGTAAATAGTACAACTTACCTTTGAATAAATCCTAGCTGCACTTGAGCTTTGCAATTACATGTAAGAAAATTATAACATAAATTTTAGCTACACTTGAGCTTAGCAATTACACATACATTGATATAAATCTTGGCCAGAATTGGCTTATCAAAATTAATATTGAAATAATTATAATCCACTACACATTAAGTAAATTTTTGAACTTAACATCCACCTCCTTCTGTCATTTTACATATAATTATTAAGTAATTAATTAATTAATAACTTCACTAATTACCTCCAGTTCAAGAAGGACCAATGGGCAATTAAATGTGGATAATTACATTTATCTGGATGTAACTCATAGTGTACATACCAGTAAATGATAACAAAGATAATTATTATTTATCGAAGTTAGATAGACAAGTAGGAATTTGGGACACCTAGTTTGCAAAAAAATGTCCCCCTTCGATACCTACAACTGTCATATCCACAAGTTGCTCTAGACCTATTAATTACAAATGAAAGATGCATCACCAGGATTCTGGTAAATATACAATTTGTTGACTGTATATTAAAATTAATAAATGATTACATATACACATATGACAGAAGGAGAATTTATAATCTTAACACTCACCAATTTGACTGGAGATTAATGTGTATCATACTCAAAAATACCTCACTGTCTCTCCATGAAAATAACACTGGCCAGAGCTACAATATAAACAAACTTATCTTAGGTTCCTGGAGTTGTCCTTTCCAGTCGCCTGATACTCAAATTATGCAGAAATGCACATCCAACAATTTCGGCTCCTATTTTAGAGGTGTAAGCCCAATTTAACCTCTAGAGAGACGAAAATTCTTCCGATTATTCACTAACGTTTGTTTTGGCTCTTTTCAAACATGGCGAGTTTCTCCCTCTGCGCAAGCGCAAAGTTTCCCATTTTCAATAACATAATTTTTATTATTACAATGTATTTTATTAATTTACAGACAAATACACTATTTAAGGAAAATATACTATATTTTCCAAACTCGCCATTGCATCTCGATATAACGCCTCTATCCATCCCACTATTTCTTCCCCAAATCCCTGTCTCCTGAGGATGGCTCTCAATGCTTCTCATTCCACACCCTATCATATGCTCCTTGCCAATCTAGCACCACCAAACCTTCCCCTCTCCCATCCCTTTGCTTCCATGAAATCCTTAAGTAACCAATGCCCCTCCACCATAGACCGCCCTGGCAAACCAAACTGAGACTTCGATACTACTCGCCCCACTACACACTTTTCCTATTCCCTAAAATTTTGGCAAACAACTTATAATCCATGCATAACAACGAGATTGCCCGGTAATCCCTAAGTGTATGCTGCCCCTTACCCTTCAGTACCAAGACTACGACAGCTGTTGCCTGCTTTTCTCCCAACTCACCCCTCTCCTTCATTAAATTTAATAACCTAACCAAAAATCCCCTCATTAGCTCCCAATGCTGTTGATAAAACTCTGCCGGGAGTCCATCAATTCTCAGCGCTTTGCCCTTTCTCATTTCAATTAAAGCCCTCCATATTTTCCCCTCCCAATGCTTCCCTATCACTGTTTCCCAACTGACATATCACACTTCCGCACACCTGTTCTAAAACCCCAGCCCCTACTTCTTCCCACTGCCAATACTTTTCATACCACTTATCTGCAAATGCCCCCATTCCTGCTATAGCTTGTATGACCTGCCACTCCGTATACCCCCCATCGACTCATGAACCTCCAACCATGGAATAGCTATTGACTGCTGTCTTTGTTTTTGCCTACACAATACGCAGGATGAAGGCCTATCACCCCATAACACCTCTTCCACCCCTGCTATTACCCTCACCACTTGGAACCTCTCATTCTGTATCTCGCACAGCCTCTTCTTAATTGCCATAATGTCATCCATAGGATAAGTGCCTGCCACCGTCCTCCTGGCATAACAACCCCTTAATCTGTCCTCCAAATAGTTGGCAAGCCCATGTTTTAAAGAATTGATTCGTTTCCCTTCTCTTACATAATATTGCTTAATCCGTTCTTTAGCCACACCATCCCATCACGTCACCACATCCTCCACCACATTTACCTCCTCACTTAACCCCTCCCACAGAGTTGCAAATCCCTCCAACCCTCCTCTTCTCCTAACACACTCGTATTAATTTCTAATATCCCCTAGAGATACCTGCTAGTGACTCCCACCACCACTCTAGCCACTACGCCCAATGATCAGAATAAGCTACTTCTATTTGTGGGAAAATGTCAACCAGACCCCTTGAGATATTACAACCTATTTAACCTAGCGAGTAAACCCCTCCTTACGAAAGTGTGCTCTACCTCCCACGCCCCCCTCTAACTGCATCCCTCAAACTGAATATCCCTCAAGAGATCTTGTAAGGCGCCGACACGTGCCCCGCCCCTTTTGGTTTCCACGTCCAGCCTCTCCTAAAAACACAGTTTCCAGTCCCACCAACGATGGCCACTGCAGTATACCAAGTAAGAAGAAAACTAGTTCTTCACAAACAAAAACCCTCTTTACTTCACTTTGTTTTCCCGGTGCATAAACACTTTACAAAGGATACCCTCTGTCCCATCCACCACCCGTCCACATACAACACTTTCCCCCACCTCCCCCTTCACCTGATCATGATACCCACACCACTTTTCAAAACGCCACAGATGGCAGAGTCCAACCTGAAACCCCACTACCTCCGATCACTCTCCTCTCCTTGAAATTATGCTCATGAAGAAACACTACATCTGCTCTATATTTGAGCAGGAGCATTCTAAACCAGTCCCTCTTTACACTATTACACAGTCCATTCACATTCTCAGGCCGGTTTATTATTTCCACCCCTGCCTCTTCTCTCCATTCTTCCCAGGTACTCCTGCACCTGGGTCTCTACAGGTCTTCACACCACCTTCCCTCCCTCCCCCCTTCTTCTGGTGCCTCTTGTCTTGGCTACCACGACAATATTTATCCATCCTCCCAGGTCTTTGCGCCGGCATCAGGACATCATCAGAGTCTGATGCCGCCGCTAACTTCCTTGTGATAACCTCTTGCTCCATGTTATTGTCTAAGGAGGCTACACGATGGACCTCAACCTCCACCATGCTTCGTTCCACGAAACACAGCGACGTTTCTCCTGCACTGCTTGCCACGTCTTCCCTGCTATGTTTTTGTTTGGCACATTCCTCCACTGGCAATGCATTGTCTCGCGCCCGTGCCGATACATCTTCCTCTACAGGTGGTGACAAAGTCCTCAACACTTCCTCAATCGCTGTTACCTCCTCCTGCCTACGCACTTCTGCTCTCATCTCCTTCAAATTGATGGTTTCTGGTAAGTCACAGCTTACCTCACACACGCCAGCATCTCGAGGGCTCCTTCACCACCTCACTCCACAAGCGACCACGCTCTTGCTTGTGTGTGGGGCTCATAGCAACAGTGTCCACACTGGTAACAGGCACTCACCGGTCTGTGCAGGTGC
Organism: Cherax quadricarinatus; assembly: GCF_026875155.1. Taxonomy (NCBI): domain Eukaryota; kingdom Metazoa; phylum Arthropoda; class Malacostraca; order Decapoda; family Parastacidae; genus Cherax; species Cherax quadricarinatus. Next base: position 13,682,898 of record NC_069475.1, read on the forward strand.
CCTCCACTGCTTCACACACACACTGCCCCCCACATAAAGACGGTATGGGATGTCTTAGAGTCATCATCAGGGTAAATGTCCCCTCTAGACTGCCCATATATGCACCTGCCGCCCACTTGCCTTGCTGTGCCAGATGTACGGTTCCATATGCCTCAAAAACACTCCTTATGTCAGCCTCATCTGCCTCGAAAGGTACGTTACGAAGCTTGACCCATGTCAAGTGGCAGGATACGTCGATCAAACGCACTTTCACAGCTGGAGTAGCATCAATACTCACATCTTGAAATCTACGCACCAGTGACTCATACACGGACGTGGAATTCAGTTTAACGAAGTTCCTATATATGCTCCATTCAGGGATACACCATACACCTCTTTGTCCTGGATACCATATGTCTCCCTAATGATGGTTGGGAGTAACACCTGCGCAGATGTGGGTGAAATTACCCCACGAAGCAGCTCTATACCGATGGTGTTCATTTCGCCGCCTCACACTCAGCACCATGTTAATACAAGGTGGCTCGCCTGAAAACAGCAGAGAGGTGCAGACAAAAACCTCACTCAAAACCGCAGTCGGGCAGCGAATGAAGACGTATTTATTAGAAAATATTTCGGTACTGTGACCTTGATCACTTAAGATTAAATGACAATGTGTGTGTTTACCTGGAGTTTACCTGGAGAGAGTTTCGGGGTCAACGCCCCCCGGCCCGGTCTGTGACCAGGCCTCCTGGTGGATAGCGCCTGATCAACAAGGCTTTTTGCTGCTGGCTGCACGCAAACCAACGAAACGAGCCACACCCGGCTGATCAGGAACTGACTTTAGGTGCTTGTCCAGTGCCACTTGAAAAACTGCCAGGGTCTGTTGGTAATCCCCCTTATGTGGCTGGGGGGCAGTTGAACAGTTTCGGGCCCCCGACACTTATTGTATGGTCTCTTAACGTGCTAAATGACACCCCTGCTTTTCATTGGGGGATGGTGCATCGTCTGCCAATTCTTTTTCTTTCGTAGTGAGTGATTTTGTGTGTGTTAATATATATATATTATATATATATAATATATATATAATATATATATATATATATATATATATATAATATATATATATATATTCCTCTTCTTTCAACAACAGGTCGTTCCCACCGGGGTGGAAAAGTGGGTTTGTAATGTCTACTTCCCCATGGAGATAAGAGGAAATATACAAGAACATGAATAGTAAAAAATAGAAGAAAAACCCCGAGAGGTATATATATTAAAAAAAAAATAAAACATATATATATAAAATATATTTTATATATATATATATAAAAATTTTATATTATATAATATATATATAATATATAATATATATATAAGTATTATTAATTTTTTTTTTAACACACTGGCCGATTCCCACCAAGGCAGGGGGGCCCGAAAAAGAAAAACTTTCACCATCATTCACTCCATCACTGTCTTGCCAAAGGTGCTTTACACTACAGTTTTTAAACTGGGAACATTAACACCCCCCTTCAGAGTGCAGGCAATGTACTTCCCATCTCCAGGGCTCAAGTCCGGCCTGCCGGTTTCCCTGAACCCCTTCATAAATGTTACTTTGCTCACACTCCAACAGCACGTCAAATATTAAAAACCATTTTGGGCTCCATTCACTCCAATCAAACACGCTCATGCATGCCTGCTGGAAGTCCAAGCCCCTCGCACACAAAACCTCATTTACCCCTCCCTCCAACCTTTCCTAGGCGACCCCTACCCCCCTTCTTTCCACTACAGACTGATACACTCTTGAAGTCACTCTGTTTCGCTCCATTCTCTCTACATGTCCGAACCACCTCAACAACCCTTCCCCCAGCCCTTGGGGCAAAGTTTTGGTAATCCCGCACCTCCTCCTAACTTCCAAACTACGAATTCTCTGCATTATATTCACACCACACATTGCCCTCAGACATGACATCTCCACTGCCTCCAGCCTTCTCCTCGCTGCAACATTCATCACCCATGCTTCACACCCATATAAAGGGGTTGGTAAAACATATTCTCATACATTCCCCTCTTTGCTTCCAAGGAAAAAGTTCTTTGTCTCCACAGACTCCTAAGTGCACCGCTCACCCTTTTTCCCCCTCATCAATTTATGATTCACCTCTTCTTTCATAGACCCATCCGCTGCCCACGTCCACTCCCAAATATCTGAATAAATTCACCTCCCCCCTTTACTCTCTCCCTCCAATCTGATATCCAATCTTTCATCACCTAATCTTTTTGTTATCCTCATAACCTTTTCTTTCCTGTATTCATTTTTAATTTTTTCTTTTGCATACCCTACCAAATTCATCCACCAACCTCTGCAACTTCTCTTCAGAATCTCCCAAGAGCACAGTGTCATCAGCAAAGAGCAACTGTGACAACTCCCACTTTATGTGTGATTCTTTATCTTTTAACTCCACGCCTCTTGCCAAGACCCTCGCATTTACTTCTCTTACAACCCCTCTATAAATATATATAAACAACCACGGTGACATCACACATCCTTGTCTAAGGCCTACTTTTACTGGGAAAATAATCTCCCTCTTTCCTACATACTCTAACTTGAGCCTCACTGTCCTCATAAAAACTCTTCATTGCTTTCAGTAACCTACCTCCTACACCTACACCTGCAACATCTGCCACATTGCCCCCCTATCCACCCTGTCATACGCCTTTTCCAAATCCATAAATGCCACAAAAACCTTTTTAGCCTTATCTAAATACTGTTCGATTATATGTTTCACTGTAAACACCTGGTCCACACACCCCCTACCTTTCCTAAAGCCTCCTTGTTCATCTGCTATCCTATTCTCTGTCTTACTCTTAATTCTTTCAATAATAACTCTACCATACACTTTACCAGGTATACTCAACAGACTTATTCCTCTATAATTTTTGCACTCTCTTTTGTTCCTTTGCCTTTATAAAGGAACTATGCATGCTCTCTGCCAATCCCTAGGTACCTTACCCTCTTCCATATATTTATTAAATAATTGCACCAACCACTCTAAGACTATATCCCCACCTGCTATTAACATTTCTATCTTTATCCCATCAATCCCGGCTGCTTTGCCCACTTTCATTTTACCTACTGTCTCACGAACTTCCCCCACACTCAAACTGGCTCTTCCTCACTCCTACAAGATGTTATTCCTCCTTGCCCTATACACGAAATCACAGCTTCCCTATCTTCATCAACATTTAACAATTCCTCAAAATATTCCTTCCATCTTCCCAAAACCTCTAACACTCCATTTAATAACTCTCCTCTCCTATTTTTAACTGACAAATCCATATATATATATGTATGTATATATATATATATATATATATATATATATATATATATATATATATATATATATATATATATATATATATATATGTATATGTATATATGTCATGCCGAATATGTAAAACTGGTCAATTAGCAAGAACTCATTTAAAATATAAGTCCTTTCTAAAATTTTCTCTTATACGTTTAAAGATATATTTTTTTCATTAATGTTAATATAAAAAAATTTTAATTTTGCTCCAAATGAATCTTAGAAAACTTACCTAACCTTATTATAACAAGAACAATTTATTTTAGCCTAACCCAACTAAATATATTTTAGATTTGTTTACAAATAATTTAATACTAAACAAACACAGTGAAATATATTTTTTTCGTTAGGTTCAGAATGATTTTGGCGAAATTATTGCATACACAAATTTTCGCTTGTCCTATATGGCAAGATGAGCGTTGCTATTTAAGCCAAGATCGCAAGTTCTGCCTATTCCGCACGACATAAAATTATAATAAATATATATATTATATATATATATATATATATATATATATATATATATATATATATATATATATATATATATATATATATATATATATATATATAATGGGGTCCACCTCTGGTGTAAATTGTGGGACCCATAGCCTCGGAGAAGTGGATAAAAAGGCTTCAAGGAAAAATATTTGGATTTCTTCCTGAAGCCGTTTGAATATTCCACTTCCCCTACCACCCCATCTTTTGATACATATTTTTTTTTACTAATAGGAATATTTTATTACATAATATGGTACAGAAGATTTAAGAGATACATAGTTTGATATAAAGGTGGCATATACGGTACATGTTGTTACGTGTGTATCAAAGGATAAAAAGGCTTCAAGAAAAATATTTGGATTCCTCCTGAAGTCACCCCCAAAACACCGGAACCCCTTT
>NC_069475.1:13687638-13719125 GCF_026875155.1 Cherax quadricarinatus
AGGGGTTAAAATGTCAGAAGTGGGCTGATATATAAAGGTAAATAGGGTAAATGGTCAGGAGTAGGGACTATAGATCTTATCAAAAAACTATTTTATAATAGGAATAAAAAAACAGAATGAGTTAAAAATTTATAAGATGTACTTCTGGAGTTCCTGGAGAGGGTTTCAGGGATCAATGCCCGGTCGAGACCAGACCTCCTGGTAGGTCAGGGCCCTGATCAACCAAGCTGTTACTGATGGCCACACCTAATGATGTACAAACCACAGTCCAGCTGATCAGGAACTGACATTAGGTGTTTGTCCAGCCCTTCTTAACCCTTTCATGTCAAGTCGCAAAATATTATGGCTTGCTTGCCAGTGTCGGTCCCATAATATTACTCCAAAAATTCTAGCGGCTTCCAATCTTTTTGGAAAGCTGGTAGGCCTACATATGAAAGAATGGGTCTAAGTGGTCAGTATGTGCAGAATAAAAAAAAATCCTGCAGCACACCAGTGCTAATAAAAAAAACTCCGACCAGGTTTTGTATTTAAAACACTGAGTTTGCAGTGTTTTTTCATATGGTCGTTTTCTTTGTCTCATTTAATAGAATGGAAGATATACTATAAATAGAGAGGTGACTTTGAAGGTTTATGGAATAAAAGTACCTTTAAATTGAGCTCAAAGCTGAGGAAATGTTTAATTTTTGCTAATGTTCAGGAGTAAACAAATTACATCATGCATCCAATACACATCAACTGGTGGGTCTAATATGCTTTCACAATTGTGGTCACATTATTTATACCACTTTTCCTCTTCAAGGGGGACTTCTTGGCATAGTGAAGAGGCTCTTGGTCTGAGGAATTAGACCTGTTGGTCTCCTTCCTCAGACCGAACCTAATTACCCCCAATCCCCCCTCCCTTATCCCATCCTCCCAATCCTCCCTTTTTCTTTTCCTCCTCTTCCTCCTCCCCACCCCTCCCTATCACCCTTCCTCTTTTTTTTTGTTGTTTTTTTTTCACAGGCGCGCTAGTTCCTGGGTAAGGGAAAGGGTACTGGGGTCCATCCCATTCCATTGAGGTTCTTGGCAGTGGTGTAGTTTGCCGTGGAATCTGGATCGCCTGGGGATGTCCCAATTCCTCTTCGGTCTCCCGGGGAGTGGCTTTGGGTGTCTTTCGGGTGACAGGTGTATCTCTGGAGGCTGCCTTTCGGATTCCGGGGGTGGTGGCCAAAGGAGGTATGCTTTGTGGTGGATTTCGGCTGCCCTCTCTTTTGTCCACTGAGGTAGCTGGGCAGATGTGAGGTTGCTATCCCGGATTTCTGGTTTACTGGCATGATGGGTAGGGTATGGCACGGGTTCCATGCTGCATCTGCACTACTTGCGGTGCTGAGGTCCTCTTGGGCGTGGAGGGAGATTTCTGGCCCTTTCATTCCTCCCAGGAACTTTCCCTCCCCGGTCCCCTCTTTTTTTATTCTTTTTTATTTTTATTTTCTTTTCTTTCTTTTTTTTCCTAAAAACAAAAAGAAAGAATTAACCTAACCATGGAAGCCCTAGTCCATGAACCTGCTACCCCTGGGCCCCTTCTTAATACTGCACCCCGTTCTGACCCCGCCTCATCTTTGGACCACTCTTCGGACACTCCTAATGCCTATGTACCTCTTGCTGGTGCTGTTTCCTAACACGCTTCAGGTACTGAGGTCTCGACTGACTCCTTCGATTTATCTGACCTCCGCTCTCCTTTGACTATGCTTCTGGCCTCTCCTTCTACGGTGCGGCAATTTTCGAATCGCCAGCCCGTTCCACATCGGACCAACTCCGGTCGTACTCCTAAACGCCAACGACAATTACCTGCTGATGATACTTCTCCACCTTCTCGTTCTTCTCAAAAAAGATTGACACATCATGCAATCTGTTTCTATGCTCAGTTTCAGAATACACAATGGACTAAATTCTTCACTTTACGATCGACTTCCTCTATTGCCTATCTTTCAGACCATAGTATTGGCAAGGCACTCCTATGCAATGTTGGTAAAGATATTTCTTTTCATGCTCTTAAGAGCGGTATGCACATCATCACTGTCCAGAATGCTACCCAAGCTCATGATCTTTCTCTTCTTTCCCATATCAATACTATTCCTGTCACTATGGAAAAATATCATTCCCTCAATTCTTGTAGTGGTACTGTCATTCTGCCCCATTCCATAGTTCAACAAAATTTCCAGACATGTGGCAATGACATTCTTGAACAGCTGGAACTCCAAGATCTCCCAATCCTCAAGGTAGGCACTTATGTTATTCCTGCCTGCCAGCATAGATGATACCCTAGAACTGTGGCTTGTTTAACTTTTGACAACCATGAACTCCCATCCTCTGTTTATGTAGCAGGACATCGGTTACAAGTTCGAAAGGTGATTCCTACACCACAACAGTGTAGAGATTGCTGACGATTTGGCCCTCCTGCAAAAATATTGCAGATCTATGGCCGAATACCCAGTCCCGTGGTGCTGATGACCACTCTAAAATGTCTGGGAATCGACCTCCCTCTTTTCTTAATTGTCATTAAGCTAAATCTTCGTACTCACGCCGTTGCCAAGTCTACTTAAATTGAGCGGGAAATCCATTACCTCAAAGAGGCAAAGGTCTCCCTTATGTATGGCGGTTTCTCAAACTCCATCTCAAAGGGAGGGGTACCCCGTGTTTCTTATTCCTGTGTTTCAAAACGTCCCCCCACTTCTGAAGCCCCCTCTTCTGCAGCCTTCTCTGTGGTTTCCCCTCCCATAGTCACTCCTGTATCTAATTCTTTTACAGTCCTGGGTTCAGACGTCCCTACTTCAATGCCTCAGTCTGTTCTCGCTTCTTTGTGTTCTCCCTCACAAGCCTCGGTATTGACGAGATCTCGTACGACACCTCCTCCCAATCGTCCCTCTACTTCTCAGAAGTCAAAAAAGATTCTTTAACCCCTCCTTCCCTTCTTCCACCTCCTCATTTTACCTTCCCTGTCTCTGTACCTGGTTCTTCCCTTCTCACTGGCTCTGTTACAAGTGTAGAGGTTCACCCTCCACCTCATACTCTACCTTCCATCCCTGCTCCCTCCCAAGTTTCTTCCTCTTCTGCAACCTCCCAGGTTTCTGCCTCTTCTGTCCCCTTCCACGCTTCTTCTCCAGTTCCCTCCACCCTTCGCCTACCCTATCTTGGTACAGTCCATTATATTTCCAGTCTTTACTCATCCTCCCCCTAAACCCTCTCCCAAAATTGTCTCCCATACGAGTCTCTGAATTCCGAAACGTTGAAGCAATCTCTGAATATATTGCAGAGCCAAACCATCAAAGGACACTGATCCACCCTCTGTTCCTTCTCCCTCCTCTCCTCCCTGTGCACAATCCTTTCTTCACAGCGCATCATTCCTTCCCCTGCTTGAAAGTTTTCCGCTGCCCTCCACATTTGGGCTTTTTTAACCCTCTTGTCCATAGGAAAACCCCTTTCCTGCAGATTTCAGGTATCTTTATCGTTGCCAATCATGGCCTATTTACAGTGGAATATACGCGGCCTCAGGGGGAATCAGGGTTTAGATTCAGATGTTACTCTCCCCCGTTTTTCTCTGTTGGTGTTTTTCTTACAAGAACCAAAATTACACTCTGCGTTTTTTCTATCTCATCTCAGGCTATAATTTATTGTATTCTTCAGATCCTTTTCCTGATGGACCTTTAATGAAAGTGCCCTTCTCTATGCACTGATATTTCGTACCATCAGCTATTTGTTCGTACTTCACTGCATTACACTGCAATCTGTATCCCCTTGAAAAGGTGGTAAAAATGCTCTGTTCTTTATATCTCTCTCCTTCTTGGGCTTTATCTATTCCAGATATTGCCTTTCTTTTTTCGTCTTTACCCCCACCACTTTTGTACTTGGCGATTTTAATGCCCATATTTCCTCTGGAGGGTCTCACTGTGATTCCTGTGGCATTCAGTTAGAGGCTTTTCTTGCTTCCCAACCCCTCCTGTTTTAAATACAGATACTCACACACCCATTTTGATCCTCGGACTCACACTCTCTCTTGCAAAGATCTCCAGTCTGCTCTCTCCGCTGCATTGATACTACCTGTCTTTCTCTGATTATGAATGACATTCCCAATCATTCTACTTCCCTTATTTCAGCGCTCTATCGTATCCCCCCTGCCATTTCTCAGGCTATGGAAGTTACAACCAACTGTTTTAGTGAGTTCCTTCTTCCAATGATGACACACCGTCTCTCTTGTTAACTTGCTTTCATTCTAACCAAATTTGGGAGGCATTCTCAAATGCTGCCTTGGTTGTCTCCTGCTATTGCTCGGCAGTTGTTAACATGCCTGGGGCAGTACCGGTCAGACATGGAGATCTTGATTTAGCGCGTCGATCATTCGCTCGACATCGTGATGCTAATGCACTTGCTGGCGAAATGCTCCACATCACTTGCTTCCTTTGAGCAGTCGGAAAAAGTACGAAAACGAGTGGTAAATTCTCCGTACCGGCTCTTCGCAGGTTGCGGTTTAGCAAATGATGAGCCGGAAATTGGCATTTTGTGTATTTAGCCAAGGGTCATCATGCCACTCGTTCTTTACTAAAGCTTGCAGGAGTTGCAATGTTTTCTTCTCCAATAGAACAGTGAAAGTTGCCTATTTTTTCAAAAACCCTGGAGAACATATGACACAAGTTTGGACGAATATATATTTGTGCCAAATTCCCACTCAGCCTCCAGCAATCATACCATCCTTCCTTAAGAATTTTTAACCGTCGATCATTTTCCCCTTTCGAAGGTTAAGAATGTGCCTCCGAAGCCAAATTCCTTTTCAGAGTGCAAAAGTTCTCTGGTTAAATATACTTTATTTGGTATTTAAACACGAGTTTTCTCCCTTGCCATGGTTTAAAGTTCTAAGACTAAAATAAGATTTGGATGGGGTATGTTTAAGCCGCGAGTTAGCCATTCCAGGATAAGCTTAGAAAGGCATTGACGTCAATTAGGACGTATAATTATTTTGGGCCCAATCTTGTCCCCGAGGAATGCGACCCACCCTTAAAAACTAAACCACAGTACATTTCCGTGTTCTGGTTAATAAGGCACTCCAGAAACGTGCGAAATTTCCACCTCCGAGGAACGAACCCGGCTTCTCCGTTGTGTGTAAGCGGGAGTTTTCCCCGGGCCAGGTGCCATTTTCGCATTCCCGTAACATAATTTTTATTAACATAATGTATTTTATTAATTTAAAGACAAATACACTATTTAAGGAAAAGGAGTTCGTTGTTAAACGACTCAAATTACTCCTTCCTTTAGGAGACAATTCCAGCTGGTTCTGGCTTGAGTGGCTGCTCTCCTAGAAGGTCTTACTAGGATTTCATCTTCCTGCAACACTTGGTCAGCGTTACCTTCAGTATCACTCGTGTCACTTTCCCTTAGATTTTCATTTACGTTTGATTGAATACCATTTAATTCCAAGGGAATCAATTTATTAATTGTGCATAAACTTTCCTGGCCATGACCCAACACTTTCACATTCCGTACAACACCTTGTGCATCTGGGTACAATGTCAATACTTTGCCCAGAGGCCACAATGTTCGATGTTGTTCAGTATCAATTAACTCAATGTCACCTGGTTGAATGTTCTGTCGATTTACTGCCTCGGTCGCACCATAAAAGTGTTCACGTAGTGTAGGAAGATATTCCTTACGCCACACATTAGACCAATGATCAATTACTTTATTTAACATTTAAATTTATCACACAACACTGCTGCACCATTGTAATCTTCATCAGTTTCTTCAGGATTATTTCTATAGACAGGGGCAGCTTCCAATTTCCTTCCACATATTAGGTGAGAAGGTGTATCACTCATGTATGAGAGAGGCCTATTATTTATCCGATTCTCTGCCTCCACTAACACTGCACGGAATTCTTCCAAATTTATTCTCTTCCGGTGTAGCACTTTACGGAGACACATCTTCACTGTGCCTATCAGTCTTTCGTACCCCAATACATTACTACATTTTAGCACTTCATCTCCAGGGTAATCTTTACTTATTTTGTTATTTAATTTGAACGAATTACTATTCCATTCCCTCAGAGGCATATTTGCACTTTGCATTATTTTATTAGCCTCTCCATAAGTCATTAACAGTTCCTCTTCAGTTGACGTCACTCCCAGGAAATTGTCCTCATAAAATTGTTTGCTCATTACTTTACTTAATGGACTTCCCATACGTTTAAGGTGTGCATTTATCGTCGCTTGAAGTAGGAACGGACTGGATGTAGCACCAAATAATGTGCTCCTGAAGCAAAAGGTTTTCAGAGGGCTAAGTGGGTCACTAGGATTCTCAGGCCATAAGAAGCGGGTACAATCCCGGTCAGCCTCTTGTAAACCAACTCTTAGGAAAGCTTTACTTATGTCAACCGTAAAGGCATAATTCTTCACCCTGAAATTTAATAAGATGTCTCCTAATTTTTCCATCAACGACGGACCTGTTATCAAACAGTCATTTAAATTAGGTATATTTTTGTTACTCCTGGCACTACAATTAAACACAATTCTCAGAGTGGTCTTAGAATCCTTCTTCATTCCGTGATGTGGCAAATAGTGACCATAAATTTTGGCTTGCTCAGAAGGTACCTCTTCTATAAATTTATTAATTAATTGTTCAGCAATTATATCATTATAGGCAGTTAACAATTCTGGTGTCTTACTCAGTTCGCGGAGCTGAGCCTTTAACTGTCATATGCCATTCTGTAATTAGTGGGCAATTCTGGATGGTTCAGTCTCCACGGAAGTCGCACCCAGTATTGTCCAGATTCAAATTTTACGTCTCTCAGGTATTGTTCCTGAGTAAAAGAATCGTCTGGACTTTCTTCATTTACATTTATTCCAATGCTGTCTAATTCCCACAATTTATGCACTGGCTCCAAACCATCCTCTATGGAAGAATTATACTGGGGCACGACTTCATGAGTAAGACATACAGTTATGGTATTGGTAGTTTCCTCTAGTCATGCATTATTATTACGAGGAATCCTACCATACATTACATGGCCTCCTGCAGTCTTCAAAAGGGTGACACCACATTTCGTTACCATACCCTTTACAAAGGAGGCATAATAGTCACTACCTATCAAAATGTTTATTGGGCCTACAGAATCATCACTTACACCAGAAGGTGCTAAATTTACATTATGTGAAAGTCTTTCTGTAACTTTACTAAGCCCTACTGTAGATATTTTCTCTAGAAGTCTATCTACAATTACTGCATTAACACGTTTTTTCTCATTGCCCAACCTGACATTTGCATAAACAGTGTCATACAATTGAGCTCTTTTATCTGAGAGAAAACCAGATAATTTTAGAGTGGTAGGATCGCCCATTTGTACTTTCATTCCATCAAAACATTTACGTTTGATGAAAGTTCGTTGGGATCCTTGGTCTAATAATGCAGTTACATTTTTTGATTTATGCCTTTTATTATCAACTTTTACCAGTAACACAGGTAAGGCTACTTCAGCAAAACCATCATTATTAACATTAGCAGCAATTTTTACATTAGCCACTGTTGTGTCAGGATTGTCAACATTATCATTATTATCAACATTATCATATAGACCCTTACACATGACTATATGGTGTCTTCCTTTGTGGCATTGATAACAGAAGTTTAATTTGGCATGACAATCCTTTACATTGTGATTACCTAGACATCTGATACATCTGTCAAGTTCCTCCAATCTTTCAACTTTATCATTCCATGAATTGTATGCATTGCAATTCTTACAAAAATGAGTACCCTTGCAGAAAAGACAATCTCTCTTTTCTTTTGACTGGTTTCTTATTAACTGGGCTACTCTTAGAAGGATACTTATTCTTCTTACCTTGTGGAGAATCATTATTTCTGATTCATGCTACTTGATATGCACCTATGCAACTCTTTTTAGGAAATGAATTTTGATTATTAACATTGGGATAATTTTTCCCCTTGTGAAACTTGACAGATACCTCTGAGTTATTATATGTTGCATCTTTAAAATGAGTTGGTTGGCTGGTCTGCAACTGAACAATTAATTCTTGTAGACCTAGTCTTATTTCCTCCAGACCAAAATAACCTTTGTGATACTTGTTCGAGAACCATTCAAGTGTTTTACAGCTTAATTTATTCTGTACAATGGCACTCAATAACCAGTCTGATTCCTTCAGATTATATTTATTACTTAAAGTTTTGAGAGTGCTCTCAGTTTAACTCTAAACTGCTGTAAACCTTTGTAAGTTGTGATCTGGAGATTTTAAATTAACAATGATATTCACTAGATCCAACCTACTTTGTTCTATATTACCATAAGTGACCTTCAACAAGTCAACTGCTTCCTTGTAAGAGTCATCTACATTGGGAAAGGCTTGTATGAGTATGTGAGCATCTCCTCTTACCTGTCCTTTGAGTATAAAATAATTTAGTTACACAGGCTAGGTCACTCCTGTCATGCACAGCTGCTTTAAAAATTGACCAAAATTCCTCCCAATTTTCACCAGGATTAAACACAGGTAAACATAATTCTGGGAGTTTTGGCAAAGACATATTATTTGTTGGAGCAGACTGATTAACTGCCTGGTTTACACATTTTAATTTATTCAAGGCCTGACTTTTACAAGAAAGAATCTTTTCCTCTAATTCATAATACTGATTAATCATAAGATCTACTTCAGTCTCATCTACACAGTTTACTAATAAATCTCCTTCATATTTGTTGTAATATAATTTGTATGAATCATATCTATTCCCTAAAGCATCTAAATATAATTTTAAATCATCAGTATTCACAGTTTCTTGATTCATTAATTCCAAACATTTATTATATGCCTTGGTTACATGATCTTTTCTAGCTTGTAGTGATGCTTTTTTTTGCACTATATTCCATATGTTTGTTTTCTATATTAATTTCCTCATTTTCAGCCATGAGGCAATGTATTAATTAAATTCATCTTAATTAATAACACTGTACTTAATTATGCACTTCATAAAGGTAAATAGTACAACTTACCTTTGAATAAATCCTAGCTGCACTTGAGCTTTGCAATTACATGTAAGAAAATTATAACATAAATTTTAGCTACACTTGAGCTTAGCAATTACACATACATTGATATAAATCTTGGCCAGAATTGGCTTATCAAAATTAATATTGAAATAATTATAATCCACTACACATTAAGTAAATTTTTGAACTTAACATCCACCTCCTTCTGTCATTTTACATATAATTATTAATTAATTAATTAATTAATAACTTCACTAATTACCTCCAGTTCAAGAAGGACCAATGGGCAATTAAATGTGGATAATTACATTTATCTGGATGTAACTCATAGTGTACATACCAGTAAATGATAACAAAGATAATTATTATTTATCGAAGTTACATAGACAAGTAGGAATTTGGGACACCTAGTTTGCAAAAAAATGTCCCCCTTCGATACCTACAACTGTCATATCCACAAGTTGCTCTAGACCTATTAATTACAAATGAAAGATGCATCACCAGGAATTCTGGTAAATATACAATTTGTTGACTGTATATTAAAATTAATAAATGATTACATATACACATATGACAGAAGGAGAATTTATAATCTTAACACTCACCAATTTGACTGGAGATTAATGTGTATCATACTCAAAAATACCTCACTGTCTCTCCATGAAAATAACACTGGCCAGAGCTACAATATAAACAAACTTATCTTAGGTTCCTGGAGTTGTCCTTTCCAGTCGCCTGATACTCAAATTATGCAGAAATGCACATCCAACAATTTCGGCTCCTATTTTAGAGGTGTAAGCCCAATTTAACCTCTAGAGAGACGAAAATTCTTCCGATTATTCACTAACGTTTGTTTTGGCTCTTTTCAAACATGGCGAGTTTCTCCCTCTGCGCAAGCGCAAAGTTTCCCATTTTCAATAACATAATTTTTATTATTACAATGTATTTTATTAATTTACAGACAAATACACTATTTAAGGAAAATATACTATATTTTCCAAACTCGCCATTGCATCTCGATATAACGCCTCTATCCATCCCACTATTTCTTCCCCAAATCCCTGTCTCCTGAGGATGGCTCTCAATGCTTCTCATTCCACCCTATCATATGCTCCTTGCCAATCTAGCACCACCAAACCTTCCCCTCTCCCATCCCTTTGCTTCCATGAAATCCTTAAGTAACCAATGCCCCTCCACCATAGACCGCCCTGGCAAACCAAACTGAGACTTCGATACTACTCGCCCCACTACACACTTTTCCTATTCCCTAAAATTTTGGCAAACAACTTATAATCCATGCATAACAACGAGATTGCCCGGTAATCCCTAAGTGTATGCTGCCCCTTACCCTTCAGTACCAAGACTACGACAGCTGTTGCCTGCTTTTCTCCCAACTCACCCCTCTCCTTCATTAAATTTAATAACCTAACCAAAAATCCCCTCATTAGCTCCCAATGCTGTTGATAAAACTCTGCCGGGAGTCCATCAATTCTCAGCGCTTTGCCCTTTCTCATTTCAATTAAAGCCCTCCATATTTTCCCCTCCCAATGCTTCCCTATCACTGTTTCCCAACTGACATATCACACTTCCGCACACCTGTTCTAAAACCCCAGCCCCTACTTCTTCCCACTGCCAATACTTTTCATACCACTTATCTGCAAATGCCCCCATTCCTGCTATAGCTTGTATGACCTGCCACTGTTAAAACCCCCCATCGACTCATAACCCAACCATGGAATAGCTATTGACAGCTGTCTTTTTTTTGCTACACAATACGCAGGAGGAAGGCCTATCACCCCATAAACACCTCTCCACCCCTGCTATTACCCTCACCACTTGGAACCTCTCATTCTTTTCTCGCACACCTCTTCCCTTAATTGCCATAATGTCATCCATAGGATAAGTGCCTGCCACCGTCCTCCTGGCATAACAACACCTTAATTTTGTCCTTTCCAAATAGTTGGCAAGCCCAGTTTTAAAGAATTTGATTCGTTTCCCTTCTCTTACATTAATATGCTTAATCCGTTCCTTTAGCCACACCATCCCATCACGTCACCACATCCTCCACCACATTTACCTCCTCCTTTAACCCCTCCCAGAGTTGAAATCCCTCCAACCCCTCCTCTTCCCCTAACACACTCGTATTTAATTTCTAATATCCCCTAGAGATACCTGCTAGTGACTCCCACCCCACCTCTGCCACTACCGCCCAATGATCAGAATAAGCTACTTCTATTTTGTGGGAAAATGTCAACCAGACCCCTTGAGATATATACAACCTATTTAACCTAGCCGAGTAACCCCTCCTTACGAAAGTGTGCTCTACCTCCCACGCCCCCCTCTAACTGCATCCCTCAACTGAATATCCCTCAAGAGATCTTGTAAGGCCGCCGACACGTGCCCCGCCCCTTTTGGTTCCACGTCAGCCCTCCTAATAACACAGTTCCAGTCCCCACCAACGATGGCCACTGCAGGTATACCAAGTAAGAAGAAAACTAGTTCTTCACAAACAAAATCCCTCTTTACTTTCACTTTGTTTTCCACTGGTGCATAAACACTTACAAAGGATACCCTCTGTCCCATCCACCACCCGTCCACATACAACACTTTCCCCCACCTCCCCCTTCACCTGATCATGATACCCACACCACTTTTCAAACGCACAGATGGCAGAGTCACAACCTGAAACCCCACTACCTCCAGCACTCTCCTCTCCTTGAAATTATGCTCATGAAGAAACACTACATCTGCTCTATATTTGAGCAGGAGCATTCTAAACCAGTCCCTCTTTACACTATTACACAGTCCATTCACATTCTCAGGCCGGTTTATTATTTCCACCCCTGCCTCTTCTCTCCATTCTTCCCAGGTACTCCTGCACCGGGGTCTCTACAGGTCTTCACACCCCCTTTCCCTCCCTCCCCCTTCTTCTGGTGCCTCTTGTCTTGGCTACCACGACAATATTTATCCATCCTCCCCAGGTCTTTGCGCCGGCATCAGGACATCATCAGAGTCTGATGCCGCCGCTAACTTCCTTGTGATAACCTCTTGCTCCATGTTATTGTCTAAGGAGGCTACACGATGGACCTCAACCTCCACCATGCTTCGTTCCACGAAACACAGCGACGTTTCTCCTGCACTGCTTGCCACGTCTTCCCTGCTATGTTTTTGTTTGGCACATTCCTCCACTGGCAATGCATTGTCTCGCGCCCGTGCCGATACATCTTCCTCTACAGGTGGTGACAAAGTCCTCAACACTTCCTCAATCGCTGTTACCTCCTCCTGCCTACGCACTTCTGCTCTCATCTCCTTCAAATTGATGGTTTCTGGTAAGTCACAGCTTACCTCACACACGCCAGGCATCTCGAGGGGCTCCTTCACCACCTCACTCCACAAGCGACCACGCTCTTGCTTGTGTGTGGGGCTCATAGCAACAGTGTCCACACTGGTAACAGGCACTTCACCGGTCTGTGCAGGTGCCCTCCACTGCTTCACACACACACTGCCGACATAAGACGGTATGGGATGTCTTAGAGTCATCATCAGGGTAAATGTCCCCTCTAGACTGCCCATATATGCACCTGCCGCCCACTTGCCTTGCTGTGCCAGATGTACGGTTCCATATGCCTCAAAAACACTCCTTATGTCAGCCTCATCTGCCTCGAAAGGTACGTTACGAAGCTTGACCCATGTCAAGTGGCAGGATACGTCGATCAAACGCACTTTCACAGCTGGAGTAGCATCAATACTCACATCTTGAAATCTACGCACCAGTGACTCATACACGGACGTGGAATTCAGTTTAACGAAGTTCCTATATATGCTCCATTCAGGGATACACCATACACCTCTTTGTCCTGGATACCATATGTCTCCCTAATGATGGTTGGGAGTAACACCTGCGCAGATGTGGGTGAAATTACCCCACGAAGCAGCTCTATACCGATGGTGTTCACTCGCCGCCTCACACTCAGCACCATGTTAATACAAGGTGGCTCACCTGAAAACAGCAGAGAGGTGCAGAGCACAACCTCACTCTACCGCAGTCAGGCAGCGAATGAAGACGTATTTATTAGAAAATATTTCGGTACTGTGACCTTGATCACTTAAGATTAAAATGACAATGTGTGTGTTTACCTGGAGTTTACCTGGAGAGAGTTTCGGGGGTCAACGCCCCCGCGGCCCGGTCTGTGACCAGGCCTCCTGGTGGATCAGCGCCTGATCAACCAGGCTGTTGCTGCTGGCTGCACGCAAACCAACGTACGAGCCACAGCCCGGCTGATCAGGAACTGACTTTAGGTGCTTGTCCAGTGCCAGCTTGAAGACTGCCAGGGGTCTGTTGGTAATCCCCCTTATGTGTGCTGGGAGGCAGTTGAACAGTCTCGGGCCCCTGACACTTATTGTATGGTCTCTTAACGTGCTAGTGACACCCCTGCTTTTCATTGGGGGGATGGTGCATCGTCTGCCAAGTCTTTTGCTTTCGTAGTGAGTGATTTTGTGTGTGTATATATATATATATATTATATATAAATATATATATATATATATATAATATATATATATATATATATATATATTATATATATATTCCTCTTCTTTCAACAACAGGTCGTTCCACCGATGAAAATGGTCCAAAAAGAAAAAGAAAAGTTTCTCTTTTTAACGTTAGTAATGTCTACTTCCCCATGGAGATAAGAGGAAATATACAAGAACATGAACTAGTAAGAAAATAGAAGAAAACCCAGAGAGGTATATATATTATATATAAATATATATATATAATTTATATATATATATATATATATATATATATATATATAATATATATATATATATATATATATATATATATATATATATATGTATAAATTATTAATTTTTTTTTTAACACACTGGCCGATTCCCACCAAGGCAGGGTGGCCCGAAAAAGAAAAGCATTCACCATCATTCACTCCATCACTGTCTTGCCAGAAGGGTGCTTTACACTACAGTTTTTAAACTGCAACATTAACACCCCTCCTTCAGAGTGCAGGCAATGTACTTCCCATCTCCAGGACTCAAGTCCGGCCTGCCGGTTTCCCTGAACCGCTTCATAAATGTTACTTTGCTCACACTCCAACAGCACGTCAAGTATTAAAAACCATTTGTCTCCATTCACTCCAATCAAACACGCTCATGCATGCCTGCTGGAAGTCCAAGCCCCTCGCACACAAAACCTCATTTACCCCCTCCCTCCAACATTTCCTAGGGCGACCCCTACCCCACCTTCTTTCCACTACAGACTGATACACTCTTGAAGTCACTCTGTTTCGCTCCATTCTCTCTACATGTCCGAACCACCTCAACAACCCTTCCTCAGCCCTGTGGACAATAGTTTTGGTAATCCCGCACCTCCTCCTAACTTCCAAACTACGAATTCTCTGCATTATATTCACACCACACATTGCCCTCAGACATGACATCTCCACTGCCTCCAGCCTTCTCCTCGCTGCAACATTCATCACCCATGCTTCACACCCATATAAGAGCGTTGGTAAAACTATATTCTCATACATTCCCCTCTTTGCTTCCAAGGACAAAGTTCTTTGTCTCCACAGACTCCTAAGTGCACCGCTCACCCTTTTCCCCTCATCAATTCTATGATTCACCTCTTCTTTCATAGACCCATCCGCTGACACGTCCACTCCCAAATATCTGAATAAATTCACCTCCTCCATACTCTCTCCCTCCAATCTGATATCCAATCTTTCATCACCTAATCTTTTTGTTATCCTCATAACCTTTCTCTTTCCTGTATTCATTTTTAATTTTCTTCTTTTGCATACCCTACCAAATTCATCCACCAACCTCTGCAACTTCTCTTCAGAATCTCCCAAGAGCACAGTGTCATCAGCAAAGAGCAACTGTGACAACTCCCACTTTATGTGTGATTCTTTATCTTTTAACTCCACGCCTCTTGCCAAGACCCTCGCATTTACTTCTCTTACAACCCCATCTATAAATATATTAAACAACCACGGTGACATCACACATCCTTGTCTAAGGCCTACTTTTACTGGGAAATAATCTCCCTCTTTCCTACATACTCTAACTTGAGCCTCACTGTCCTCATAAAAACTCTTCATTGCTTTCAGTAACCTACCTCCTACACCATACACCTGCAACATCTGCCACATTGCCCCCCTATCCACCCTGTCATACGCCTTTTCCAAATCCATAAATGCCACAAAAACCTTTTTAGCCTTATCTAAATACTGTTCGATTATATGTTTCACTGTAAACACCTGGTCCACACAACCCCTACCTTTCCTAAAGCCTCCTTGTTCATCTGCTATCCTATTCTCTGTCTTACTCTTAATTCTTTCAATAATAACTCTACCATACACTTTACCAGGTATACTCAACAGACTTATTCCTCTATAATTTTTGCACTCTCTTTTGTTCCCTTTGCCTTTATATGAAGGAACTATGCATGCTCTCTGCCAATCCCTAGGTACCTTACCCTCTTCCATATATTTATTAAATAATTGCACCAACCACTCTAAAACTATATCCCCACCTGCTATTAACATTTCTATCTTTATCCCATCAATCCCGGCTGCTTTGCCCACTTTCATTTTACCTACTGTCTCACGAACTTCCCCCACACTCACAACTGGCTCTTCCTCACTCCTACAAGATGTTATTCCTCCTTGCCCTATACACGAAATCACAGCTTCCCTATCTTCATCAACATTTAACAATTCCTCAAAATATTCCTTCCATCTTCCCAAAACCTCTAACACTCCATTTAATAAAACTCATCCATCTCCTATTAATTTAACTGACAAAT
The DNA here is from genome assembly GCF_026875155.1 of Cherax quadricarinatus. NCBI lineage: Eukaryota > Metazoa > Arthropoda > Malacostraca > Decapoda > Parastacidae > Cherax > Cherax quadricarinatus. The sequence goes on from NC_069475.1 coordinate 13,703,493, forward strand.
CCATATATATATATATGTATTATTATATATATATATATTATATGAATATATATATAATATATAGAATATTTAAATATATATTAAAATTTTTATATATTATATATATATGTATATGTTATATAATGTGTGCGAATATGTAAAACTGGTCAATTTCCCAAGAACTCATTTAAAATTAAGTTCCTTTCTAAAATTTTCTTTATACGATTAAAGATATTATTTTTTTTTAATAATGTTAATATAAAAAAATTATTTAATTTTGCTCCAAATGAATCTTAGAAAATTCTACCTAACCTTATTATAACAAGGACAATTTATTTTAGCCTAACCCATTCCAAATATAATATTATATTTAATTTAGTTACAATATTTAATACTATACAAACACTAGTGAATATATTTTTTTCTTAGGTTAGAATGATTTTGGCGAAATTATTTGCCATACACAAATTTTCGCCTTGTCCTCATATGGATAGATGAGCGTTGCTATTTAAGCCAAGATTGCAAGTTCTGCCTATTCCGCACGACATATAATATATTATAATATATTATATAATATAATATATTTATTAATATAATATATATAAAATTTATATAATATATATATAATGGGGTCAACCTCTGGTTGTAAATTGTGGGACCCATAGCCTCGGAAGAAGTGGATAAAAAGCTTCAAGGAAAAATATTTGGATTTCTTCCTGAAGCCGTTTGAATATTCCACTTCCCCTACCACCCCATCTTTTGATACATATTTTTTTTACTAATAGGAATATTTTATTACATAATATGGTACAGAAGATTTAAGAGATACATAGTTGATATAAAGGTGGCATATACGGTACATGTTGTTACGTGTGTATCACCGATTATAAGGCGAAAATCTCATCCAGCTCCTCAGAGCTGGGGCGTGTGCCCAAAATACAGCAGGCATTACCCCTTTGAACAGCGGCACTGAGCCGCTGGAACAGAAAACTAGCTGCCTGGGATCCCTAGTTACCCTGATGAGTCTTTTTCCCAGCTCCTTAAGGAATTTAGATGCACTCTTTCCCCATGAGCCAAGGGTCTCTGAGCCTATGGGAACAAACATATAATGATGGGCAAGTTCTCCATATTTTCTAGACTTTTGGGACTCCCTGAAGCTGGCAGCTGCCCCTCCTTCCTCCCTGGTGTATTGGAGATAGGTATCAGCCAAGGTAGATGCACATCTATAGTCCCACACCACCTGCTTCCCATCTGTCCAGGCTTAAAGGGTGATACCATCTGGACGCTTCTGGCTGCCATCAGATCTGCATAGTTGGGGTGGCTCCCTTACTGCTGGGCATCCAGCTGTTGTGAGGCTCCTCTTGATAATGTTATTAACCTCCTCATGTCTTGCAATCTTTCCCTCGGATTTACGGCACACAAGACCATGGTACCCGAATCGGTCTGCTGCTTCACTGCCACAAATACACCTGTGTTCGGCGAGAATAGGGGCGGCAAGTCGAAGGGCAACACCGATGCGGATGGTCTGTGGGTCGAGACGTGTGCCAAAGCTGGAGTTGGGAACAGCCAACAGAAAGTCCCCAGCATGAGGGGCTCTCACTGCCAGGAGGCGGGCTCTATCCTTCCCTGACACACTCTGAAGCATTGTTGAGGCAATATTTTCCACTATTGGACCATCCCAGTGCGATTGTTTGTAGTTGTTGGGGGGAGCAGGTCTGGCTCCAGAGCCCGTTAGATTATCCCAGATCATTACTCCGTCAATGAATTTTTGGTCCTGGACTCCTATCTTGTCCCTAAGATGTTCAGGGAGAATCACTGCTACAAGCTCTCTGGATGCAATACACGAGGACAGAAAAGCAGGTAACGCAATCTGTGATGACTTGCGGACACCAATGCCTACTAGTCTGACTGGAAGTGTAGCTTGGTTCCACTGCCCGTCTTCTAGAGTAAGGTTAAGTACTTTCGTAAAAATCTGCCTCAGAATACTGTCATATTCGTGCAGTATAGGGTTATCATATGAACGTGCACATCTTAGGAAATATGTCAACCTGGGCAGACTCGAGCACTTTGTGAGAAGGTACAAGGCATCGTGGGTGTCCAGATTGCCTATTCGTTGTTCCATTCTCCTTAACTCTTCCAATTTCTTCCTGAGAATTGTGTCAATGGCATTGCTTCCCAGAGATGCTCCTAGCAAGACACTATTTGTGAGGGCAATGACTGCTGCTCTTGGTAGTTTTGATCTCACTGCATTTATCACTTGTTGACTGACTGAGATGATTTCACATTTGGATGGATTCAGGATGAGACCCATTTCCTGTCCCCGTGGCATTACCTGTGTAAGGTCATGTAGGAGGGACTCTTTTGTACCTGCTAGTGTGCCATCATCTAGGAACCAGATGTTTAGCTCGCTGGTCAGTCTGACTGTGATTTCCCTAACTGCTATACAGAAGAGAAATGGTGCAAGAGGATCTCCATTTTGGACACCCTCTGATGATGTAATTTCATGCTCTCCAAAGAGAAGCATTGATTCCTTGCTATACCCAGCTGAAACAAAAGGGAAGAGACCAGGGAAATGTTCTTGTACTGCTGCTAATACCACGTCTCTTTTCAGGAGATTGAATGCATTCTTGAAATCTAATTTTACCACTGCATTGTCCTCAGGCAGGTTGTTGATATACGCCCTTGTTGCATGAACCGCTGCTTCACTTCCTTGAGAGACCCTAAAGCCAAGCTGGTTTGGTTGAAGCATCATGGCTGCCTGTGCACGAATACTTCGGACACCAGCTTTGGATATGAGGCGGCGTAAGGTGTTGCCTACTGCAATTGGCCGAATTCCTCCATCCTTCTTTTTAAGTGCACAAAGTGTTGCACCAAAAAAGAAAGGTCTAATTTCATCAGGGATCAGACCAGCCAAGGAATTGTTGACGAACCTTGTGATCTCTGAAAGCAGTGTCTCTGCAATTTCCCCAATAACTGGATTAACCATTTCCTTTAAATGCTGTGGCCTTATTCCAGTGTAACCCCCAGCAGAGCCAGATGGGAACGACATTATTGCTTTGTAAATGTCTGAGTCTTCCACTATCAATGGTTCCATAGTGGGGACAGAGGTGTTGGAACTGTTGGTGCCACTGGTTTCCCTGGCAGGGTGCTTTCCTCTAAGTGCTTCAGCCGTGTCAGCATCCCTGGGAGCAACTGTATCTTCACTGGTAATAATTCTTATTGCCCCCATTGTGTTTCCCTCTTCAATTTTCTTGCTCACCTGGACTCTGACTTTTTCACTGTCAGTAGAGTGAGTCGGGGTTCTGCCTCTCCCTTTTTTGTGTTGACGGGGAAGGCAAATGAGGTTATCAACTCTAGGAAAATCTCTTAAGGATTTAATTATCATTGAGGCTAGCCTCTTTCCCCTTCTTTCCGGCACAGCTAAGCAGACATTGCCAAAATGTAGCAAGTTGTGCCATGCCTTGATGGTTGGTGGAGCATTTAAGATAGTGGAACCATCGTTTACTTTTTTCAGGAGGTCCGTAAGTTTCCCAGCTGCGTGTGGACGGGCTGCTTCGGGAATATGTGTGAGTGTCATGGTACCTGTTGCTTTAATTGCTTCCAAGAGATTGTCTGATGAGATGAAATCTGTTGGAGAGGGTTCAGGTGCCTGAGGTGGCTCTGGATCATCACTTTCCACAGGAGGACATCCTGAACCAGGGCAACTACCGTGTTTGTGGAGGAAACCATTCGAGTTGAGACAACGAAGCTGTAAGCATGACCGACACTTGCCTCTCCTAGTATTGCCAACCGTGCCATTTCCCTGGCTGCTTGCTTCCACCTGGTTGGCATCCATCTGCTAGACTAGACAATAGGAGTGGAATATGACATGCTGGGTGGGTATGGTGCGTGGAAGGTAGTGAACTTGACCGAGGTGGCCTGGTGGAGTTTGAGGGGCTGGGAGGGGAAGGGGAAAACTTCTCCTGGGAATTAGGTGGGGGAGGCGCAGGTTGTTGAGTGGGGTTATCTCGGGAAGTACAATACACATGGACTTGCGCACTATATATTGTTCACACTGTCTTACAATACACATAACTTTATTTGTTTCCCATGTACACTATGAACAATGTGGGTATGGGCACTGCTGAACCAATGTGTTCACTCACCATCTAGTTACACATCCAGCCTCTTCCACCCACCCCCGTGACGTGGGGGTGGATGCACTGACTGGTCACTCCCTCGTTAACATTAATTTCACATTGTTTTTCCATAACATATGCCTCTAAATAGTCCATGCATCGACACAATCATTTCCAAGTTAACTGGAAGCATGGTGCATGGTGCTGGATATACATGTTTTTATAAGAGCTTTTCGAGGTTTATATGTACGATAATCTTGGCCGGTACTCATACACAGTGTAGGCCTTGTACTCCCCCACCCCTCCACTGGCCGTCTTCCTCACTACCACCACTCACCAACATTCACAAACTGCCCAACACTTCCACAATTTACCTTGAAACGGTGCACTGAAATGTCTTCTCGCTTCACTGTAATCTTCCCAGAGTATTCACAATAAGTCCTGTTGAGTCTTAACCTGGTCAGCCTCGTTGATCCGGAGTTATAATTGAAAATCAAGCAGCTAGCCCGCCACACGTCTTGCCATGCCAGCGCATGGCCACATGCATATATATATGTATATATGCTTGTAGATGCATGTGTATAGTGACCTATGTTTAATTAGAAGTAGCAAGACATACCTGAAATCTTGCATGTTTATGAGACAGAAAAAGAAACACCAGCAATCCTACTATCATGTAAAACAATTACAGGCTTTCATTTTACACTTATCTGCAACACAATCACCTCCACAGAACAACAGAGCATGTTCTGCCAGATGGTCAGTATGAAGGTTTACTCAGCTCTGTATCAGTTTCAGACAGTATTACCAAGGCTGGCTCCTCCTCAGGAAAATTAATGAATAGAAAACGAAATAATAATTCACAAAGATAAACACTTTATTATTTATTAAAGCAAACATAAAACAATAAAACATGAAAGGTATATCCTATTTGAAAGAAAAAATGAAAAATGAAATGAATAAAATAACATTTGAACTCAACGCTAATATATATCGGGGTGTCTGGTGTTGGTGACACTGAGTGTTGTTGAAATTGTAGCAGTTGCTGATGATGGGGGGGGGGGTCGCAGGTGTTGGTTACAACCCACCGGTTCGTTCTTCACAGTATAGCCGTGAGTATTTTATCCCGATGACAGGAAAGCAGGTTCTTTACCGCTGCAATTATGAGGGGTTACGTCCTGCAATTTCATACAGGTGCACAGGTACTTAAATCCAAAAACGGGAAGTCTCAGGATGTTAGTCCATCTCCATCAATTCTACTCATTGATTGGTATGTGACCCTCTCTGTCATCCAAGCTGGAAAGATAGACAGGTTACCCACTGCTTAAGAAATCACTCTCCATGATAAGTACAATACCTAAAAGATGTGGTGAATGTTAAAATGGTCAACTTAGAGCAAGACTGAAAGGACTAAGTTTATTATTGGTCAAAAGTGAAGCTTTCAACCAATAAATCCACTAGAATACAAGGCAGGCATGTACTTACAGTAGTGCTGGGAGCTGTGAGTCTAGTGATTACTGTGTGGACTGGAGCCCCACACGTCACCTTTCGGGGGGGGGGGAAGAAGGGTGGGGAAGGGATAGAGGGACCTTGACTGACCCTACCTTAACAAGCAGCCGGCAATCAAACTATCACTTTCGGGGTGGGGGAAAAAAAGGAGGGAATAGTGGGAGCTAGACTTACCCTACCTTAACAAGTAGCCAGCAATCAAACTATTGTTACTATATACTCCATCGCTACTCCTATCTATTGAACTTTTCCCTCACAGTCAGCACACTCCTGAGGGTGTGCTTACTGACAGAGCAGGAAACAGTGGATGCCATGAATCTGCAGATTATCAGAGCAGACAGAGCCCAGTCCCCAGCTCAGGAAACAGCTGAGATGGAGTAACCTCAGTCGCTTATGAGGCACACTAGCTGAACTGTTCGGAACAGCGCTTGAGCAGCATATGCTGCAAAAGCGAAGAATCAATTCTCCTTCAGGAGCCAGAGATGGGTCATCTCAAGATTAAGACCCGTGTGAGGACCCTGGTCTTGACCAACATTATACATACATACATGTACTGTTTGTAACGGCTTGACAAAGCTCCTGGAGGGCGAAACGTTGCCACCATAAAATGTCACATAAGTTGCACTTGTGTCCTTTTACTTCACACATTGTCGGTAATTCTACCAACATTATTTTTTTTTATATATTTTATTTAAAATACAATACATAGCTTAACATAAAGCCCCCCTTAAACAAGGTTGATACACATTTAATATAAACACATTTTGAAACACAATCCCCAGAACCTACAATAGAAAATAACAAACACAAAAATTAACAAACACAAAGAGGTTACACAAATATACAAGAAAATATCGCTTGTGACAAAACATAACATTAAGAAAGAGGGGTAATCTTAACCCTATTTACACAAGAACAACAACAAAAACATAACATGAAAGGTGACCCCGTAACATTTCAATAATAAAAATTTAAACCCAAATAACCCCTTCAGGTATACACTATTACATAATATACTGTGACATATTGCCAATGCACAATACAATACAATAAGAAGAATATACGAAATATATATATATATATATATATATATATATATATATATATATATATATATATATATATATATATATATATAAAAAAAATATCGGTTACTCACAAACAGCACAAAAAAATCAATAAATGAATGAACCAAACATCACAGTCTCATGTTTAAAACAAAGTACATACTCTTACTCACCTAACCCCCCAGTACATAAGTTTCCTACAGTCCACATACTCGCCTTACCAAAAAGTCTTACGATTTAAAGCCACAAAACTAGAAAAGCCATAAGCATTCCGCACTCATCTACAGCTATACACATTATATAAATATAGCAATAAAATACTCGTTAAAAAACACATAAAACCCCGTTTGCCAGGCCATAGTCGAAAGGTAAATAAAGGGTACTTCAACAAAGAAGAAAAACAGTAGACTGACATAAGACATCTATAACACATTAAGTAACTGCACCACCACATCCACTCCCCACAAACCACATTACCTCAACCACGCATTACACCCGATACATACAGCAACACAGCCTTTGCATAACCCCAACCCCCGGAGACGAGCCCGTTCTATCCCCTGAAATTCCAACCCCCCCCTTTCACAACGTTAACAATCTCCAACACTCAACTATGGTAAACCCTGCTTGAAAAAGCCTGGTCCCAGCGACTTCCATATATTCCCCATTGCAACACAACATTCTATAAATGGTCCCCCGCCAACACCTTTTTGTGCACCTCCCAATCCCCATTCCCTCTCATCGCCCAGGATTTCAAAAACAAATCCCAATTTTAATATGTGATTGCACATTGCACAGGAGCCTCGACGCCCCCACATCCAAAATTGACGCCCTCAATACTGATATTCCCGCCCCCTCCTACTGTCCTCAGAACCTTACCCATCCATTCCCTGATACTCCCCAATTATCACAAAAAAAAAAACATACATGAAAGCCGTTCCTCATCCCCGCACCCGACAGCGCCCTCCACCATAACCTTTTTTCCCTTAAGTGCAGCACCCACGGCAGTATACCATGGAGAAAAACGGAAAAAAAAAAAAAATCCCTCTCGCACATTTAAGCACGTGCATCAACCTAATCTTCCAATATATCCTTCCACGCATACATAGGGTAGTTTACCTCAGCCTTCGGACTACCGTCGCCCTTACAACACCTCAAAAAACACCCAATCAAAACTTTATAGGGTCCCGACATGCAGCAATCCCTCAAAAACGTTTTCACACCCCTTTCATCTCCAACCCTCCCCACCACATTCGCCCCTCTTCATGCAAGTCTTCACGCCCCCCCCGCTGACCCCACACACAGCGAAACCCCCCCACTTAAAAAAATACACTTGACTCTTAACCGAAAATCAATAAAACCCCAAATCCTCCTCTTTTGCCCTTTTAAAGAACCACATTCCATCAACCATTCAACCCAGAACCCCAAAAGGGAAAAGGGAAAAAAAAAAACCCTCTTTAACAGCCTCTTTTACATCCGGACCTGCTAACGGATATACCGCAGCCATGTGCCGACTTTATTTTTTAACAACACTTCACAACAATTGCATGCTCAATACATGTCAATACCAAATTTATTATATTGACCATAGTGTAATTACTAGTGAGAGTCTGGGGGCTATTTTTAAATTTTTATTTTTATTTTTTTAGATTAAACCTTTTTTGTATATAGTCATTCTAGCTCAATACATAGCTAAACCAAAGTCATTTTAATTTGCCTTAGTGCAAAAACAAGTGAAGGGGTCTGCTATTTTTTAATTTGAAAATTTTTTATTAAATTTGTTTATAACTAGTTGTACTTTAGCTCATTCCCCAACACATAGCAACACCAAAATCCATTATTGTATTGTGTATACTCTACATGACCAAAAAAAGCTTGCTATCACTTGTCCAAAAATTTTCCCCCCACTACAGATATCGTATTTTAAAAATCAACCCAAAAACCAGGGTATAAATAACCATAATTTAAAAACCCAGAAGATGTTATCGTTGACCCCGATCAAACCCCTAATCTGACACCAAACAAAAACCTATTGGAAAAATAAAATGCCTTTAATACACGCATCACAAGCCACACTATCCTAAACAATGCTAAAAGGGCTATCAGTCTTTAACTACAACATTAGGGGGCCTTTAAACAAACACTATGATGCCCCTCACTCCCCTTAATCACTAAAAACACCTTCTCCCATTTATTTTACTGGACCCGGCTTAAGCAGGGGAAAAAAAGATATCTAAAACCCTCCCAGGATACACAGCAACCACAACTGCGACCATACCCGTTGGGGGGGTATTGCAATCTATTTCCTAACCAATTATCTTGTTTAGCACCCCCTTTCATTTGTGATGAAAATGGAGAATCATTTTTTGCAATTTTTCTGTAAAAAAAAAACCCTTAAAGCCTATAACAATTTGGGGCCCTTTCCCGGGTACCCCCAAAATCCCAAATTTTTAGTAAAAATAAAGGCACTAATAACAAACAGACAAATGAATAAGCCCCCTTTTCTTGCTGGAACTTTAAATCAACCTTGGCTTCTAGATGATCAGCCTGTAACTGATTTCATCAACAATATGAACAACACCCCCTCAAACCAACAATAACTAAACCAACCAGGCCTCACTGAGACAAGTGCAACCATAATAGACCACATATGGACCAATATACTAGCCTCCCTTAAATCAGGGATAATCACAGATAGCACAAACAGACCACTACCCTACCTTCCTCTTGACAAACAATTAGTAAACCACCACTTGAATACAACAAAATTTCTTTTTAGACTCCATGATGAGGCCTCAATAAGGAAGTTCACAGCTGACCTAGAGACTGTTGACTGGCCAAACAGAATTCCCCAAAGGCCAATGGTTATTGATGACTGGACAGACATTTTTCTTAAACAAATTACTTAGACTATACAACAAACATTATTCGATAAAAACGAAACAGATCACAAACAAACGGCTTGGTTGCCCAAGGCTAACCAGCACCATTCTGAAATCCTATTGATAAGAAACCCCAAAATATGAAAAGCAATATAGGCAGGGCTTAATACACAAAGATATTCTAAAACACATTCAAGAACCAATCTTGGGCGGAAAACATTATATACTGAGTCAAAAAGGAGAATTAGTGTGCACTTCCTAGCAGAGTTTACTGCCAGAGGGGAATCATGGGCCCCTGTGTCCCGTGTGAAAAAAATAATAATAATTGAACTTTGTGTCAGAGGAAAGAAAGTCCTCCCTGAAAGCATTGAGTATACATAGTGTAAAGTGTATACTACAGTGCCTCCCTAGTATATTGATGATAAAGGCTAAAGTGTCATTTGAAAACAGGTGAATTTGTAAATGAAGTGATAAGCCTATAGAGGCAGGTGCCAGAATCGCCAAAAAACTTACCACAGGTCAGCTGTTTTTTAATAATCTTCCTGGCCTGCTAGTGAAACTCGCAAAATAATCTAGTGATACCAGTGAATAGCAGAAAAAACGTGTTGTAGTAGCAACTAACCAGAAATTATAATGGTACTTAGTGGAGTGGAGTGACTTTCATAGTTTTCTTTTTTTTTGAAATACCAGTCTTTTACTGTGAATTTCATATAACCTGTAGTTACCAGCGGTCGCAAAAAACACAACGAGTAGCAATTATTACTACAGAAAAAGCGTCCTTCCTCCAAAATTTGCACCAGTCAACTATATGATAATAAAGCATTATTGTGGTGGAGAAGAAAAAAAAAAAATAGAGAAGCTAGATACAGCGATTGATAAACAAGGGTGGAGGTCGACCGTTTCGTCATTGTAGGAGTGCCAGCAGTCACCGGCTCTTCAACACGCAAGTTAATTTTTGTATCAATCAAATCACATATTACTCGGGTAAAATAATTTCCAGTAGATCCTTCATTGTTTAGCTCAAATCACCGACCAGTATGGTTTAAATAAGTGACGCACTGATCAGATCAGATAGACTGGTCCGAACCCTTGACTGGTCCAAAACCCTTGACTGGTCCGAACCCTGGACTGGTTTCAAACGGTTTTCGTTGTGCACCACCTAGCAGTTTATTAATAAATATTCAAGAGGTTTGCTAGTAGAATTGCAGTAAGTCAACCATTCAAATCATTATGAAGCTGTGTGTAGTCTGTGTCAGTCAAAACAAACGGCTTCCACATGCATAAATTGTCATTTCTTGGAAATTGGTGTCACGCCCCCTTGTGCAATACCCCAAGAACTACTACAAGCAGTATTAAAACAGGAAGTGTTTTTGGTATGCCCAAATGAAATAAATCTGTGGACTAAAATCAACAAGGTATTAAAAGAGGTCAACATCAAAGCTGCTTTCATAAAAACCTGGAAGCTTTCTACAACAATGGGAACATAAAAAGTCCGGGCTGAATGGTACTGCCCTTGATATTTGCCATGTAGTCAGAAACTGTAAGGCTGGAGATAAAGTCCTGGTAGTCAGTAAATGTGGGGCTGATAGTGCTGTCCGGGAAAACAGTAAGGGGGGAAGCTGGAGGTGCTGTCCTGGGAGACAGTAATGGTGAAGCAGAGGTGCTGTCCTGGGAGACAGTAATGGTGAAGCGGGAAAGATGCTGTCCTGGGAGACAGTAATGGGAAGCTGGAGGATGCTGTCCTGGGAGACAGTAATGGTGAAGCTGGAGATTTTGTCCAGGTAGTCGGGAATTATACGCAGGAAGGAATACAGATAAATTGACCTCATAGGGGACAGGAGCCATAGTAGGGAAACAAGTGTAGTCAAAAAATAAGATAAAACCAATATTGCAAACTAGAAATACCGCAGGAAATAGCAAACAAGAGGACCTCCACTAGCAATAGTGAGGATATATTACCAAAAAACAACTGGTGGGAGCTCCATTGTTGGTGCTAGGGAGGATAGAAGTAAGACAGGGAAACATGCACCAACAGGACTACATCACAGAAACCCAAAGGGAAACGGAAACCAAGCCTGTGCACATACTATGCACTCGGTAAACTGTGGCATGGAAAATCTGGAAAAACAGATGGGACGTGCAACTATGACCACCCTAGGAAATGCCATGCCCATATGACAACAGGAAAATGCAAAAATCCCTTCCTGTAAGCTTTTTCACCCTGAACTGTGTACCTCTTCAGTACAGGAAAGACCGTGCTATAACTTAAATTGCCAGGCATACCATCTAAAGGGGACAAAAAGATACAAAACATCCAGGCCAATGGGAAAAAAAACCTGGTAGCCACAAACCACTCAAGAGGGAGAGGGTTTTTTAGTGCCAGGGAAAGGAAAAAAAACTGGCAGAAATGGCAGAAATCGTAAAACCAATCCAGTCATTCCTGGAGTGGAACCACAGTCGATGGCCTCCACTCCAAAAACCAACAGATACAGATACTAATGCCGGAAAAAAAATCCCCCCCAGTACCAACAATACCACCAGTCCGATAACAATTCTTCTTTGCAAATATACAGGGTCTAAAGCCAGCAACAAACAACAAAATACCTTTCTATCCGTGGACTGCTTGCAGAGGCAAAGGCAATGTTTTGCGGCTTTCCACTGAGACCCACATAAAGGATCACTTGGACAACGAAATATGGGTCCCAGGTTTTCAACCTATACAGATGTGACAGAGTGAACAGGCAAAAGGGGGGGGTTGGCCTGTACATTGCAGAGTCACTTGTTTGCACAGAATTGCTAAATGCCTCAAATGATGTAGTGGAAGTTTTAGCAGTAAAGGTCGAGAACCAAAACCTAGTCATTGTGATAGTCCTACAAGCCTCCGGATGCAACATCCCAGCAATTCCAGGAACAGCTGTTAAAAAATTGACCACTGTCTGGAAAACCTTCCAGCTCCTGCACCCAACATCTTGCTCCTGGGGGATTTCAACTTAAGGCACCTAAAATGGAGGGAAAATAGCAAAAAATATTGTTGCAGTAATAACACCAGGAGGGGAGCTCTGATGAAAAATCACACTCATGCGAGCTTTTAAATCTCTGCACAAAATTCAATTTAAACCAGCAAATAATAGAGCCTACTAGACTGGAGAAAACACTAGACCTCATCTTCACTAACAATGATGATCTGATAAGAAATATCACCATATCAAAAACAAATATACTCAGATCACAACATAATTGAGGTTCAGTCATGTATGCGCGGAGCCCCAGACCGCCATAATGAATTAGTCACGAGGGAGCAAATTTACCAAATTCAACTTCAATAACAAAAACATAAAGTGGGACCAAGTAAACCAAGTCCAAACCGATATAAAACTTGGAAATATACTAAGCAACACAGACCCCAACTTATGCCTAGAACAGATTAACTCGGGGGCACTCGATGTATGCACAAGGCTTATTCCCTCTAAGAAAAAGGAGGAGTAGATGTAAAACAGAAAGAGACAGGCGCTCCCTTTACAGGCGACGGAAAAGAATAACAAGCGGCTAAAAAAGGTCAATATAAAACTGAAATGCGTAGGAGAAAAACTGGAAGAAAAATAGCAAGCATCGAACTTAAACAAAAGAAACCTTAGGAGTCAGAATCGGGGAAGAACAAAAGCCATAAATGAAAAAACGAAAAAACCCAAAGTATTTCTTCTCCAATGCAAACAAAATCGAGAACAACGCCAGTATTGGGCCCCTACTTAAAACAAGATTGGTCTTTCAACAGATGACAGCAAGGAAATGAGTGAGCACTCAAGTCCCAATATTGACTCCTTTTTAGCAAGCCGCTAACCAGACGAGAGTCGAAGATCAAAATGAATTTTAAAAGAGAGAGGCCACAAAAATTTGATTAACACAAGCTATCCAATGTTATCCTGACGCCAAATGACTTCGAACAGGCGATAATTGACATCCCATGCACTCTTGCCCCAGGGCCAGACCATGAACTCTGTGTTCCCAAGAACTGCAAGAAGCCCCTACACGAGCCTTTTCCATCCATGGAGGGGACAGGACACGGGGGGGGGTCGTCCCACATTACTAAAAACAACAACAAGCCCCACTCCCCCCCAAAGGGGGATAAAAACAAAAGCAAGAACACAGACCAATAGCCAAACCCCATATCATAAAAATCTTTGAAAGGGTCCTAAAAGCAAGACACCACGCATCTAGAATCCCCTCAGTTACACAACCCAGAGCAACATGGGTTTAGAACAGGTCGCTCCTGTCTGTCTCAACTATTGGACCCACTACGACAAGGTCCTAAATGCACTAGAAGACAAAAAGAATGCAGATGTAATATATACAGACTTGAAAAACCCTTCGACAAGTGTGACCATGGCGTAATAGCGCAAAAAATGCGTGCTAAAGGAATAACAGGAAAAAAGTCGGTCGATGGATCTTAAAATTTTTCCTCACTAACAGAACACGGGAGAGTAGTCGTCCAACAGAGTAAAGTCCGAGGCAGCTACGGTGAAAAGCTCTGTTCCACAAGGCACAGTACTCGCTCCCATCTTGTTCCTCATCCTTATATCCGACATAGACAAGGATGTCAGCCACAGAAACCGTGTCTTCCTTTGCAATGACACCCGAATCTGCATGACAGTGCCCTTCCATTGCAGACACTGCAAAGCTCCAGGCAGAAAATCAACCAAATCTTTCAGGGGGCTGCAGAAAAAATATGAAGTTCAACGATGAGAAATTTCAATTACTCAGATATGGGTAAACATGAGGAAATTAAATCTTCATCAGAGTACAAAACAAATTCTGTTAGGTAAGACACATATGCAACAGTTAGGTATCTTTATTATGAAACGTTTCGCCTACACAGTAGGCTTCTTCAGTCAAGTACAGAAAAGTTGATAGAAGCAGAAGATACTTGAAGACGAGTAATCAGTCCATCCCCCTTAAAGTTTTGAGGTGGTCAGTCCCTCAGTCTGGAGAGAGCATTGTTCCAAGTATGAAACAATATTTTTTCATACTATGGAACAATGCTCTTCTCCAGACTGAGGGACTGACCACCTCAAAACTTTAAGGGTGATGGACTGATTCATCGTCCTTCAAAGTATCTTCTGCTTCTATCAACTTTTCTGTACTTGACTGAAGAAGCCTACTGTTTTAGGCGAAAACGTTTCATAATAAAAAAATTTCCTAACTGTTGCATTTTGTGGGCTTACCTAACAACCCGTCGGTAAATTTTTTACCATTTAATGTTCAAAACAAATTCTGGCACAAAATAGAGCGAAACACCAACGTCCAAAGACCTGGGAGTGATCATGTCGGAGGATCTCACCTTCAAGGACCATAACATTGTATTTAATCGCATTTTGTAGAAAAATGACGGATGGATAATGAGAACCTTCAAAACTAGGGAGGCCAAGCCCATGAGACACTCTTCAGGTCACTTGTTCTATCTAGGCTGGAATATTGCTGCCACTAACACACCTTTCCCAAGGCAGGTTGAAATTGCCGACCTAGAAAATGTACAGAGAACTTTCACGGCCCGCATAACGGAGATAAAACAACTCAATTATTGGGAGCGCTTGAGGTTCCTAAACCTGTATTCCCTGGGAAAGCAGGAGGGAAAGATTTCATGATTATATACACCTGGAAAATCCTAGAGGGACTAGTAACGAATTTGCACACGAAAATCACTCACTACGAAAGCAAAAGACTTTTGGGAGCGATGCACCATCCCCCAATGAAAAGCAGGGGTGTCACTAGCACGTTAAGAGACCCTACAATAAGTGTCAGTGGCCCGAGACTGTTCAACTGCCTCCCACACACATAAGGGGGATTACCAAAAACCCCTGGCAGTCTTCAAGCTGGGAGGCAAGCACCTAAAGTCAGTTCCGGGTCACCGGGGTGGGGTGACGTTGGTTTGCGTGGCCAGAGCAACAGCCTGGTTGCAGGCTCTGACCACCAGGGGCCCGGTCCAACCGGGGGGCGGGGGCGTTTTACCCCGGAACCTTCCAGGTAAACTCCAGGTAAAACAGTCCCACCAAAAATAAAAAAGAAAACCAAAAAAACTAATAC
>NC_069475.1:13719625-13837402 GCF_026875155.1 Cherax quadricarinatus
AAGTTTTTGTAACCCGTTAACGCAGCCAAGAGTAGATATATGATGGTGGAATCCCTTGGCCAATCCACTCAGCCAATATCAGATCATTTGGAAGTCGATGAGGGTTTGCAACTTGATCTGACAACAGGAATTTTGGATCCATGTACTTATTGACATTGAGGATAACAATAAGCACTTTAGGTGATCTTCGTGGGGCAGCTTGGAGTTGGATGTTAGCATTGTGGAAATTATTTAATTTCCGAAGCTATAGTGCCTAATAAGTGTTTAATGTGTTGATTTGGGTCAAAATGTATTTGCATTTTAATGGAATCAGCTGGGTTCCCGCTGCACCTGCGCAGATGTGCAGGGGGGTGGGGGGTCGAGCTGGGGCAGGGCTGGCGGAGTGTTTTGAACGGGTGAGGAGGCTGAGAAAACCGGGAATGAGGAAACTGGCGTTCACGGCGGCCTAAGGATCAATATAGGCCTCAATTCATAATAGGAAGTGTCGTGACTGTCCCTAGTGAACAGTGAGGGAATGTGATTTACGGGACCACCGTAAAAGGGTGGTAAAATTAGTGAATAATGTTCGACCGGGTGTGACAGGTGCACGGCCATGGTGTGTGTCCAGGGGAAATACCCGTGTGTTAATCCTCGCTCATCGGCCTCAGATCTTAATGGAGTGACCTCTAATGTGTATAATAGTTATGAGACGTTAAATCGTCTTGTGAATAGTAATGTAATCAGTGATAATAACATTGAGTTAAGAGAATCCGGGATGTGAAATAGATCGCCCTGCTCCGAGTGAATGTGTTACTCTCGTACCGAGGATAATGAAGCTTTATGGAATCACGACTTCTAAACCGGGACAAACCGACGGATACCTCGTCCTGCCGGAATAAGAACCGTGTCGGTGTAGCAGGACATCGAAATGAGATGGGGAATGGAGGAAATAAGGAGTATCAATCACCCACAGTTAAGTAACCCTTCTAGTTATAGCAGACTGATGCTGGCCAGTTAGGTATGTTGTAATTGGATAGGTTATAAGTGATCCAGCTACATCAAGTGACCACCAGAGAACATCTGGTAAATGGTGGGATTATGTACGAATGTTTTTCCTTGATGGATGTATCCATGTGTATCATACCCTTCCCCTTCATTCAGCTAAACTAATATAATCTATACAGTCCACAATTAATTAGTAGCGCCGTGCTTGAGGGTGCTACCCAATTTATACTGGTCTCGGATAGATGTGGACAAGATTGTGAGGGTCGAGGGGCCACCTGTAGTGACCAGAGGTGGTTTAAGTTTTCTCACATGTCTACACGGGGTGACTACGATAAACAATATGGTTGTCTCCCAATGAGATTACTTGTATGTATATAATGTTGAGGTACATACAGATAAGCACCCTATAAAATTTTCCACAAGCATATTTATGAGTAAGAAGTTTTTCTATGAATGTTGGGTCGTTAGTAACAAAAACGTAATTATCCTCGTCATGACGAAAGCGAATCCGTAGGTTTTCCTCTGGGTTGTCTAATGAAGCTTCGTAAAACCATCTAAACTTGACTTCAAACTCAGTGTTAGCAGGGAAATCAAGCCTAACCGTTCTGCGTTCACTGAGACCCACATAAAGGATCACTTGGACAACGAAAAAGGATCCCGGGTTAAAACCTATAAAATGTGACAGAGTGAAAAAGGAAAAAGGGGGGGGGGGTTTGGGCCCTGTAAATTGCAAAAGTCACTTGTTTGCACAGAACTGCTTAATGCCCAAATGATGTAGTGGAATTTTTGGGGCAGAAAAAGGACGAACCCAAAAACCATCATTGTGGGGTCTACAACCCTCCGGTGCAACTTCCCGAAATTTCCCAGGAAAAGCTTTAAAAATGGACCACTGTCTAAAAATCTTCCAGCTCCTGCACCCAAATTTTGGGCCCCCGGGGGGATTTCAATTTAAGGGCCCCAAAAAAAGGAGGAATACAGCAAAAAAATATTTTTGGGCAGTAATAACAGCAGGGGGGCACTTGTTTAAAAACCCTCACACCCACACGTTTTTAAAATCTCTGCAAAAAATTTTCAAAAAAAAAAATAAATAATAAGCCTCCCTAACGGAGAATACACAACCTCATTTTTCACTAACAATGGATGATTGTAAAAAAAGTCACCTTTCAAAAACCCCCCAAAATTCCCGGTTCAGACATGAAAGGCTGGAGCCCAGACCGACAAAATGAGACTACCCACGGGGGAAGCATTCACCAAATTCAACCCCAAATAAAAAAAACCAAAAAGGGGGACCAAGTAAACCAATCCTAACCGATATAAGCTGGGGAAAAAAAACTAACAACACAGACCCCAACTTTCCTAGAACCGAAACTTGGTGGCACTCGATGTATGCACAGGCCCTTTTCCCCTAAGAAAAAAGGAGAGTAAAATGTAAAAAAAAAGAGAAAAAGGCCCCTCCCTTTACAGGCGACCCGGAAAAAAAATAACAGAGCGGGTAAAAAGAGGGCAAAATTTCTGAAATTCGTAGGAAGACACTTTGGGGCAGAGAAAAAACAAGCAACGAACTTAAGCTAAAAGAAACCCCCTTTTAAAATTTAGGAATTTGAAAAAGGGAAATAAAAGCCAAAAAATGAAATCAAAAGAAACCCCAAAATTTTTTTTCCCTATGCCCCAAAACAAAATCGAGAAGAAAAATCCCGTATTTGGGGCCCCCACTTAAAAAAAATGGGTTTCCCACACCGATGACAGCAAGGGAAAAGAGTGAGCACTCAAGTCCCAATATGAAATCAGTTTTTAGCAAGCCGCTAAAACCCGACTGAGAGTCGAAGATCAAAATGAATTTTTTAAAAAGAGCCACAAAAAAATTTTATTTTAACCCCAAACCTTCCGGGTGTTATCCTGAAAGCCAAATGACTTCGAACAGGCGTAAATGACATAAACCCCTGGGACTCTTTCCCCCCGGGACAGACTCCCTGGGAAATCTGTGCCCATCAAGAAATGCAAGAAGCCTCACACGAGCCTTTTTTCCCTCCTAAAGGAGAGGGGCATGGACACGGGGGTATTTCCCAAAAAGTTCCCAAAAAAAACAGACAAGCCCCACTCCCCAAAAGGGGGGAGTAAAGCAACACAAAGAACAAAAGACCAAAGCCTAACATCCCCTATCATAAAAAAAATCCTTTTTAAAACCCTAAAAACAAGATCACCACCCATCTAAAAACCCATCAGTTACACAAAGGGGGCAACGATTTTTGGGAACAGGTCGTCCTTCTGTTTCAAATATTGGATCCTACGAAAAGGTCCAAATGCACTAAAAGAAAAAAAGAATGAAATGTAATAATACGATTTTTGCAAAGCCTTGACAAGTGTGACCATGGCGAAATAGCGCACAAAATGCGTCAAAAGGAATAACAAAAAAAGTGGGTCGATGGATCTATAATTTCCTCACTAACAGAACACAGAAGTAGTCCTAACAGAGAAAGTCCGAGGCAGCACGGG
Source organism: Cherax quadricarinatus (assembly GCF_026875155.1). NCBI lineage: Eukaryota > Metazoa > Arthropoda > Malacostraca > Decapoda > Parastacidae > Cherax > Cherax quadricarinatus. Next base: position 13,723,103 of record NC_069475.1, read on the forward strand.
AAAAGCTCTGTTCCACAAGGCACAGTACTCGCCCCCATCTTTTCCTCATCCTCATACCCGAATAGACGGGATGTCGCCACATCCGTGTCCTTCCTTTGCAGATGACCCCCAATCTGATGACAGGTCTTCCTTGCAGACACTGAAAGGGCTCCAGGGACATCAACCAAATTTTTCAGGGGGCTGCAGAAAAAAATTTGAAGTTCAACGATGAAAATTTTAAATTTCAGTAGGGTAAACGGGGAAAATTAAAATTTTATCAAGTAAAAAACAAATTTGGCCACAAATAAGCGAAACACCAACGTCAAAGACCTTGGAGTGATTACGTTGGAGGATCTCACTAAAGGGCCCCAAAACTTTGTATCATTCGCATCTGCTGAAAAATGACAGGATGGAAAATGAAACCTTAAAAAACTAGGGGGGCCCAAAGGGACATGATGACCTTTTCAGGTCATTTGTTCATCTAGGCTGAATTGTGCACACTAACCCCCTTTTAAATGCGGTGAAATTGCCGACTAAAAAAGTCGAAAACTTTCACGGACGCAAAAAGGGAGATAAACACCTCAATTACTGGAGGGCTTGAGGTTCCAAACCTGTATTCCCGGGAACGCAGGGGGGAGAGAAAATATTTATACACCGGGAAAAAATCTAGGGGGACTAGTCCCGAATTTGCACACGAAAATCATCACACAAAGCAAAAAAATTTTTGGAAGACTCACCATCCCCCAATGAAAGCAGGGGTGTCACACCGTTAAAGGGACCATACAATAAGTGTCGGGGGGCCCGAGACTTTTAACTCCCTCCCAGCACACATAAGGGGGATTCCCAACAGCCCCTGGCATCTTAAATTTTGGTGCGGGACAAGCACCTAAAGTCAGTTCCTGATCCGGGGCTGGGGCCGTACGTTATTCGTGCAGCAGCAGCAACAGCCGGGTTGATCAGGTGCGTCCACCGAGCCTGGTCACAGACCGGGCCCCGCGGGGCGTTGACCCCCGGAACTCTCTCCGGTAAACCCCAGGTAGCACCAACAAGAATACAGTCACAAAAACCCCAAGGAAAAGGGGAACCCCAAACTTGGCCATACTATGCATTTGGTATCTGCAAACAGGGGGAAATCGGGAAAAAACAGGGGGACGTGCAACTATGACCACCCTAGAAAATGCCATCCCATATACAAGGGGGAAAATGCAAACTCCTTTCCCCTGTAATTTTTTCCCCCTGAAATGGTACCTCTTCGTACAGGAAAGATGTGCAAAAATTTTAAATTCCCCAGGCACCATCACGGGCAAAAAATAAAAAAACACCCCAGGCCAGGGGAAAACCTGGGTAGCCACGCCACTCAAAGGGGGAGAGGTTTCTTAGTGCAAAGGGAAAAAAAACTGGCGGGAAATGGAAAAAATCGTACACCAAATCCAGTCATTCCGGGAGTAAAACCACGCAGGCCTCCACCCCAACCCAACAATACAGATACAATCCGAAAAAAAATCCATCCCCCCCAGTACCAACAATACCACCAGTCCGAGACATTCTTCTTTTTCAAAAAACAGGGTCTAAAGCCAGCAAAAAAAAACAAAATACCTTTTACCGTGGGCGCTTGCGAGGCAAAAGGGAATGTTCCGGCTTTACTGAGACCCCCAGAAAGGATCACTTGGACAACGAAAAATGGTCCCCGGTTACAACCTATACAGATGTACAGAGTGAACAGGCAAAGGGGGGGGTTGGCCTGTACATTCAGAGTCACTTGTTTCACAAACTGCTTAATCCTCAATGAGTAGGGAAAATTTTAGCAGTAAAGTCGAGAACCAAAACCCGGGATCAACACCCAACAAATTTCCCGGTCAGCTGTTTAAAAATTTACCACTGTCGGAAAATCTTCCAGCTCCCCACCCAACATTTGCCCCTGGGGGGTTTCAACTAAGGCCCTAAAAGGAGGAATAAGAAATATATTTTTGCAGTAATAACACCCGTTGGGGCCTCTGATGAAAACTCACACTCACACACTTTTAAATCTCTGCACAAAATTCAATTTTAAAAAAGAAAAAAAATAAACCTACTAGATGGGGAATACATAGACCCATCTTCACTAACAAAATGATCTGATAAAAGCACCCTATCAAAAAAAAAAATACTCAATACAACATAATTGAGGTTCAGACATTTAGCGTGGGGCCCCAGACCCATAAGAGATTTTCACGTGGGGGCATTCACCAAATTTAAATTCAATAAAAAAAACAATAAAGTGGGACCAAATAAAACCCAATCCAAAAGATTTAAAAATGGGAAAAAACAACAAAACAGACCCCAACTTTTCCCAACAGGGGTTTCTTTGGGCCCGATGTATGCACAAGGTTATTCCCTAAAAAAGGAGGAGTAGATTAAAGTAGAAAAGAGACAGGCGCTCCCCTTTTCAGGGGACGGAAAAAAAAACAGAGCTGCTAAAAGAGTCAATATTTAAATCTTTTAAAAAAACTGGCAGGAAAAAAAGCAATCACGAAATAAGCTAAAGGAATTTTATAGGAGTCAGGGAAACGTGGGAAGAACTAAAAGCCATAAAAAGAAATCGAAAGAAACCCAAAGTTTTCTTCTCCTATCCCAAATCAAATCGAGAACAACGCAAATTTGGCCCTACTTAAAAAGATGGGGCAACACAAAACAGCAAGGAATGAGTGAGCTACTCAACTCCCCAATATGACTCAGTTTTTTGCAAAACGCTAAAAAAGAGAGTCGAAGATCAAAAAGAATTTTTTTTGAGAGACACAAATTTGGTTAAAACAACCCATCGGGGATCCTGACGCCAAATTCTTGAACAGGCATAAAAAGACTGCCCTGTACTTGCCCCAGGCCAGATCATGGACCCCGTTTCATCACGAGAATTTACCTCCTATGGGAGGGGGGCATTTTAAATTCAAATTCAAATTCAAAGTTATTCTCATAAGGATTCAATGTTAGTTTCAGAAAATTTTGGTTTTTGTGTGGTTTTTTATGTAGTAAAAAGGTTCGAGTGTCCACTAAACGCTTTTCATGCTAGGCATTTCGGGGAGACTTAGTTTTTTTCTTAAATTTTAAAAAAATTACAAATTAAGGGAATTTGTATTTTGGCTAAATGACTAAAATATTTTTTTGAGTTTGCAATGTAAAGCTTTTTTTTGGGGACGTACAAATTTCATATTGGGGTAAAAACCCTTTCTTATTTTAATATTGAGATTAATATTTCTGTTTATGGTCAAATGAGTCAGTGAGTGTAAGTGTGAACCACCAGGTGGTATTCGTGTAGTTAGTTGACAGGGTGTATCAGGGAGATAAGATGTTTTCTAATGGTAGTTTTGAAGGTGATGAATGTGTCTGCAGTTCTAGAGTTCTCAGGTAGGGTATTCCAGATATTAGGGCCTTTGACATACATTGAATTTTTGTAAAGGTTTAGTCGGACACGGGGAATGTCTTAGAGATGTTTGTTTCTGGTGTTATGCCTGTGGGTTCTGTCACAATTAACAAGAAAGCGTTTTAGGTCAAGGTTGATATTAGAGTTTAAGGCCCTGTAGATGTAGATTGCACAGTAGTAAGTGTGGATGTACTGAACAGGGAGGAAGTTAAGGTCTATGAAGAGTGGGGGGGGGTGTTGCCAGGGATGGGATTTAGTGATTATTCTTACTGCAGCTTTTTGTTGGGTTATCATTGGCTTTAGGTGTGTTGCTGCAGTTGATCCCCAAGCACAAATAGCATAGGTGAGCTATGGATAAATAAGTGAGTGGTATAGTGTGAGAAGGGCATTTTGCGGCAAGTAGTATCATATCTTGGAGAGGATCCCAACCGTTTTGGATACTTTTTTGGTTATATCCTGGATATGGGTGCTGAAATTCAGGTTGTTGTCAAGGTATAAGCCTAGGAATTTGCCCCCATTATGTCTGGTAATTAGAGTGTTGTCAATCTTAATGTTAATTTGTGCATCTCCTGCTCTGCTACCAAACATAATTTAGTAGGTTTTGTCAGTGTTAAGCGTAAGTTTATTGGCTGTCATCCAAGTCGATATTTTGATCAGCTCCTCATTCACAGTGGTGTTGAGGGTGGCAAGATTAGGGTGAGAGATGACATAAGTCGTCACGTTTGGAAGGTCTTTGATGTATAAGAGGAAGAGCAGGGGACAAAGGACACTTCCCTGCAGAACTCCAGTATCAAGTGGCCGTGTTGCTGATGCTGTGTCTTTAATGGTGACATACTGATACCTATTAATAATGTAAGATTTGAAATAAGCAAGTGCATGGCCTCTTATACCGTAATGATCAAGTTTGTGGAGTAGGATGTCGTGGTCTACTGTGTCGAAAGCTTTTCTTAGGTCAATAAAAATTCCTAGTGGATATTCTTTATTTTCCAATGCTGCGTAAAGCAGATCTAGCATTTTTATGATTGCATCATTAGTGCTTTTATTTTTCCTGAATCCAAATTGGCAGGGGTTGAGTATGTTTTGAGCCGTTATAAATGAATACAGTCTCCTGTGCACGAGTTTCTCAAAGATTTTGGATAGCAATGGTAAGTTAGATATTGGCCTATAGTTGTTTAAGTCTGTAGGGTCACCACCTTTATGTATTGGTGTAACCCTTGCCATCTTGAGTAGTTTCGGGAAGGTGCTAGTCTCTAGTGACTTGTTAAAGAGTAATGAAATAGCATGCGAAAGTACATGGGCCGCTCGCTTGTACAGTAATGGTGGGACATGAGACAGATTTCCCGAGTTATTTTTAAGTGACTTTATAATCTCGGGCTCAGTTGGTGCAAGATAGAAGGAATTTGGGAAATTCCCATCTAGGTAGTCCCCAGCATGGGCATTGGTATGTGGGATTTTACTGGCGAGATTAGATCCTATGGTTGAGAAGAAGTCGTTTATCTTGTTAGCTGTGTCAGTTGGATGTAGTGGTGTTTCATTAGGTTTAGTTAGGACAATATTATTGTTTTTTCTCAGTTTGTGGGTCCCTAGAATCTGAGAGAGTGTTTTCCACGTCTTTTTTATATCTCCTCTAGTGTCTGTGAATCTACTGGAGTAGTATAGTTGTTTGGCTTTCTTTATTACTTTGGTGAGAGCTGATGAATAGTGTTTAAGAGTATCTTTGTGTATTAAGCCTTGTCTATATTGCTTTTCATATTGGTGTTTCTTGTCAATGGATTTCAGAATGGTGCTGGTTAGCCATGGGCAACCAAGCCATTTGTTTGTGATCTGTTTTGTTTTTATAGGACAATGTTTGTTGTATAGTCTAAGTAATTTGTTAAGAAAAATGTCTGTCCAGTCATCAACACCATTGGCCTTGGAGATTCTGTAGGCCAGTCAACAGTCTCTAGGTCAGCTGTGAACTTCCTTACTGAGGCCTCGTCATGGAGTCTAAATGAGACTTTGTTGTATTCAAGTGGTGGTTTACTAATGTTTGTCAGGAGGAAGGTAGGGTAGTGGTCTGTAGTGCTATCTGTGATTATCCCTGATTTAAGGGGGGCTAGTATATTGGTCCATATGTGGTCTATTATGGTTGCACTTGTCTCAGTGAGCCTGGTTGGTTTAGTTATTGTTGGTGTGAGAAGTGTGTTGTTCATATTGTTCATGAAATCAGTTACAGGCTGATCATCTAGTAAGCCAAGGTTGATGTTGAAGTCTCCAGCTAAGAGAAGGTGGTGCTTATTCATTTGTCTGTTTGTTATTAGTGACTTTAATTTCTCACTGAAATTTGGGATGCTTTTGTGAGTTATCCGGTAATTGGCACCGATTGTTATAGGCGTCTTAAGGATTCTTTTTCCAGTAAAATTAGCAAAAATGTATTCCCCATATTCATCACTAAAGCAAGTGGTGCTAATACAAGATAATTGGTTAGAGTAATAGATTGCAATACCACCCCCAACTTGGTTTGGTCTGCAGTTGTGAATTGCTGTGTATCTTGGTAGAGGGTAGATATCTATTGTGTCCTGCTTAAGCCATTTCTCAGTAAGAATAATGCAGGAGAAGGGTGTCTTTAGTGATTCAAGGAGTACTAGGAGGTCATCATAGTGTTTGCTTAAGGACCTGATGTTGTAGTTAAGTACTGATAGACTTCTAGCATTGTTTAGGATAGTGCTGGCTTGTGATGCTGTGTAATAAAGGCAGTTACTTTCCAATAGGTTTTGATTGGGTGTCAGATTTATTTATTTATTTATTTATTTATTTATTATAAATTTGTGCACACATACAGAGGTACAAAAAAAAATACAGATAAGAGCAGTATGCCAAAGCCACTTATACTATGCATAGCATTACGGGCTGGCTTAAAATTAACTTAAGATTAACTAAGCAATGATGAAGTCAGTGATAAAACATTAATGTAAACAGATTACTATAAAGCACAAGTGAGTATTACAAAGACAGGTCATATGAAGGATTCTGTTAGGTAGTGTATTTAAAAATAATAAAGTTAGATTCGGTTTTAGGTTTAACATTTATGTGATATAATTGTGAGAAACATTTAAGATATACAATTTATAAGGTTCAGTTATTCAGTATTTATTTGGTTTTGGGTGAGTAAGTGATCTTTGAGTAGAGACTTGAATTTATAAACAGGTAGTGTTTCTTTTTATATTTACAGGTAATGAATTCCAGATTTTAGGGCCTTTTATGTGCATTGAGTTTTTGCATAGCGTGAGATGAACACGAGGAACATCAAAGAGTGATCTGTGCCTTGTGTTATGGTCATGTGTTCTGTTGAGGTTGGCAAGGAGATGTTTGAGGGGAGGGTTAATATCAGAGTTAAGTGTTCTATGTATGTAATAGGTGCAGTAATAAGTATGGATGTTTTGTATGGTGAGTAGGTTTTAGTGTATTGAATATTGGTGGAGTGTGCTGCCTGTAGTGAGAATTTGTTATCATTCTAACTGCAGCCTTTTGTTGGGTAATTAGTGGTCTGAGATGGTTAATTGTTGTTGAGCCCCATGCACAAATTCCATAGGTGAGATAGGGGTAAATAAGAGAGTGATATAGGGCCAGGAGGGCTGACTGTGGAACATAGTACCGTATCTTCGATAGTATGCCTACAGTCTTGGAAATTTTCTTAGAAATTTGTTGTATATGTGTATGAAATTTGAGTCTATTATCAAGGTGGATTCCTAAGAATTTTCCCTCTGTTAGCTTTGTGATAGGTGAAACCGTTTATCATTATGTTAAGAGGGACATCTGTAGCTCTGTTACCAAACTGAATGAAGTAGGTTTTGTCAATGTTTAGTGTAAGTTTGTTAGTCCTCATCCAGGTAGATATTTTCTGTAATTCGGTATTTACAGTATTGGCTAGTGTGACTGGGCTCGGGTGAGAGAAGACGTATGTAGTGTCATCTGCAAATAGTGTGGGTTTGAGTAATTGCGAAGCATTTGGAAGGTCATTTATGTATAGGAGAAAGAGAAGAGGGCCAAGGACACTTCCCTGTGGGACACCAACTGTAATTGGTTGCGCAGAAGAGTTTGCCCCATTTGCGTACACATATTGGCTTCTGTTGCTGAGGTATGGACTTGAGGTAGTTGAGGAGTGCCCTCTTATACCATAGTGTGACAATTTTTACGTGGAGCAAGTCATGGTCAACTGTATCAAAAGCTTTACGTAAGTCAATGAAGATCCCCAGTGGGACTTCTTTTTTCTCTATTGCAGTGTATATATGTTCTAGCATGTGTATAATAGCATCATTAGTATTTTTTTTAGGCCTGAATCCAAATTGGCAGGGGTTGAGTATGTTTTGGGAGATAAGGTAGGAGTAGATTCGTTTATGAATTAATTTTTCGAAGATTTTTGAGAGAGGGTGTAAGTTGGATATTGGCCTATAGTTATTCAACTCTGTTTGGTCTCCTCCTTTGTGGATCGGGGTGACCCTTGCTATTTTGAGTACTGTAGGGAAGGTGGAGGATTCAATGGATTTGTTAAAGAGTGTTGCAATGATTGGAGATAGCACTTGTGACACTTTTTTGTATATAAAAGGGTGGTAAGGTACTTAAATCTCCTGCCTTGTTTTTTAGTGCATGATAATAAGGGAGACTTCGTATGGGTTAGTCGGAGCTAGGAACAGTGTGTTCGGGTAGTTGCCGGTGAGGTAGTCATTTGGTGGGGTTATCGAGCTTGGGATTTTATTGGCAAGGTTTTGTCCTATAGTGGAGAAGAAATCATTGAGCCTGTTTGCTGTTTCTGTTGGTGGGAGTTGGGGTTCATCTGATTTTGCTAATTTTATTTCGCTATTTCGTGATATCTTTTTGTTCCCAGAATTTCTGATAGGGTTTTCCAGGTCTTTTTTATATCACCTCGTAAGTTGGATAATCTGTTCTCATAATACAATTTTTTTGCCCTTCTTATCAGGCTGGTTAGGATTGACGAGTAAACGTTTTGTTTGGTCTCTGGTTATGTGACCCATTCTGTACTGTTTTTCATATTGGTGTTTTGTATTTATGGATTTGAGAATGCTGGGTGTTAGCCAGGGACTTTCAGTCTCTTTGCTGTCATCTGTTTAGTTTTTTTAGGGCAGTGCTTGTTATAGAGGTATTGGGTCTTTTTTTAGAAAATTATTAATACATTCGTCAATATCTGTATAGATTTCTAGCTCAGTGTGCCAATCAATGTTTGCTAATGCTGTTGTGAAGTTATTAATGGCTGCCTCATTGTGAAGTCTGAAGGTGACTTTAGTAGTGTCTTGGGGTAGTTTACCAAGAGTTGTTATGAGGAAAGTAGGGTAGTGGTCTGTGGTATTATCTGTAATTATGCCTGATTTTAAAGGGGATATGGTGTTGGTCCAGATGTGGTCAAGTAGGGAAACACTAGTCTCTGTAAAAGCCATAAATGAAATCGAAAGAAACCCAAAGTATTTCTTCTCCTATGCCAAATCAAAATCGAGAACAACGTCCAGTATTGGGCCCCTACTTAAACAAGATGGGTCCTACACAGATGACAACAAGGAAATGAGTGAGCTACTCAAGTCCCAATATGACTCAGTTTTTAGCAAGCCGCTAACCAGACTGAGAGTCGAAGATCAAAATGAATTTTTTATGAGAGAGCCACAAAATTTGATTAACACAAGCCTATCCGATGTTATCCTGACGCCAAATGACTTCGAACAGGCGATAAATGACATGCCCATGCACTCTGCCCCAGGGCCAGACTCATGGAACTCTGTGTTCATCAAGAACTGCAAGAAGCCCCTATGACGAGCCTTTTCCATCCTATGGAGAGGGAGCATGGACACGGGGGTCGTCCCACAGTTACTAAAAACAACAGACATAGCCCCACTCCACAAAGGGGGCAGTAAAGCAACAGCAAAGAACTACAGACCAATAGCACTAACATCCCATATCATAAAAATCTTTGAAAGGGTCCTAAGAAGCAAGATCACCACGCATCTAGAAACCCATCAGTTACACAACCCAGGGCAACATGGGTTTAGAACAGGTCGCTCCTGTCTGTCTCAACTATTGGACCACTACGACAAGGTCCTAAATGCACTAGAAGACAAAAAGAATGCAGATGTAATATATACAGACTTTGCAAAAGCCTTCGACAAGTGTGACCATGGCGTAATAGCGCACAAAATGCGTGCTAAAGGAATAACAGGAAAAGTCGGTCGATGGATCTATAATTTCCTCACTAACAGAACACAGAGAGTAGTCGTCAACAGAGTAAAGTCCGAGGCAGCTACGGTGAAAAGCTCTGTTCCACAAGGCACAGTACTCGCTCCCATCTTGTTCCTCATCCTTATATCCGACATAGACAAGGATGTCAGCCACAGCACCGTGTCTTCCTTTGCAGATGACACCCGAATCTGCATGACAGTGTCTTCCATTGCAGACACTGCAAAGCTCCAGGCAGACATCAACCAAATCTTTCAGTGGGCTGCAGAAAACAATATGAAGTTCAACGATGAGAAATTTCAATTACTCAGATATGGTAAACATGAGGAAATTAAATCTTCATCAGAGTACAAAACAAATTCTGGCCACAAAATAGAGCGAAACACCAACGTCAAAGACCTGGGAGTGATCATGTCGGAGGATCTCACCTTCAAGGACCATAACATTGTATCAATCGCATCTGCTAGAAAAATGACAGGATGGATAATGAGAACCTTCAAAACTAGGGAGGCCAAGCCCATGATGACACTCTTCAGGTCACTTGTTCTATCTAGGCTGGAATATTGCTGCACACTAACAGCACCTTTCAAGGCAGGTGAAATTGCCGACCTAGAAAATGTACAGAGAACTTTCACGGCGCGGATAACGGAGATAAAACACCTCAATTATTGGGAGCGCTTGAGGTTCCTAAACCTGTATTCCCTGGAACGCAGGAGGGAGAGATACATGATTATATACACCTGGAAAATCCTAGAGGGACTAGTACCGAACTTGCACACGAAAATCACCCACTACGAAAGCAAAAGACTTGGCAGACGATGCACCATCCCCCCAATGAAAAGCAGGGGTGTCACTAGCACGTTAAGAGACCATACAATAAGTGTCAGGGGCCCGAGACTGTTCAACTGCCTCCCAGCACACATAAGGGGGATTACCAACAGACCCCTGGCAGTCTTCAAGCTGGCACTGGACAAGCACCTAAAGTCAGTTCCGGATCAGCCGGGCTGTGGCTCGTATGTTGGTTTGCGTGCAGCCAGCAGCAACAGCCTGGTTGATCAGGCTCTGATCCACCAGGAGGCCTGGTCTCAGACCGGGCCGCGGGGGCGTTGACCCCCGGAACTCTCTCCAGGTAAACTCCAGGTAGGTTTTGTTACTGTTGGTAGTAACATACAGTTACTCATTGTGTTTGTGAATTCAGTAACGTGTGGGTCCTGGTCTTGCAGGAGATTTATATTGAAGTCACCTGAGAGTAGTAAGTGATCTTTGTTCAAGCGTGCATCAGTTATCATACTTCCTAGATTTTGACTAAATTGGCTAATGTTTGACTGTGGAACTCTGTAGATGTTTATCAATGTGAGAGGTTTTTGTAGGTATTTGGATTTGAATTTAGCTATTATATATTCCCCATGTTCATCCCTTGTGCAAGTATTAGTGATACATTCTAGTTGGTCTGAGTAGTTATGGCTGTGCCACCCCTTGTTGGTCTGGCCTACAGTTGTGTATGGCTGTGTAACCAGGAATGGCATAGACATCTGTACTATCAGGCTTTAGCCAGGTTTCAGTTAGTGTAATGATGGACATATTGGCATGTAAGGAATTTAGTAATGCTATGAGGTCATCGTAATGCTTGCTTAAAGATCTGATATTGTAGTTAAAGATAGTTATGTTGTTGTTGGCACTGAGAAGTGCCTTTGATTGTTCTGCAGTGTAGTAATTACAGTAACTGTTTGATTCATTTAAGTCATTAAATAAGAGGTTGGTATCAGGATCAATGCTTGTAATCATAAGATTTGTAGTGAATCTATAGTTAGAATTAAGTATAAAACAAAGTAAATAGTCTTAAGCTAAAAAAGAGCACCTGAATTATTTAACAAATGTAAAATAATGAGCTAAGGGACTAATACAAATAAAGTGATGATCATATAATAGTGCTTGGGAATATGATAGTAGGTAGTACTATAAAGGTAATTTTTTAAAGTTAGAATTATAGTTTAAAATTATAATAAAAAGGGACTAATATAGGTTGTGGTGAACAATAAAGTGGTAATCAAATAAATGAGCTTTGGAATATAATGGCAAAATTGTGAGCTTATTCTACTTTAGCACCTGAGAATAGCACCTTGATTATTTTAACAGTTGTGGATATATAAACTAGGATAGTTATATAAAGCTAAAATAAAGGAGAAAATATATAAGGGACTAAAATTAAGTAATGGTAAACAAAGTTAAATGGACAGATGGTAGGAATTATAATATAAACTTATAATATAAAAATACAATTTGAAATGGTACTTGCAATTGCACTAGAGTCTGGTATAGGTTGTTGACAAGATCAAGATTATAACTATAGATTTAAATTGACAAAATAAAATTCACAATTAAAGTACCAAAAGAATAATAGTAAAAAATCACAATGGTAATGTCTTGGTTATAATATGATAGTAAGATGGTAGACAGGTACCCAGGTACACAGGTACAAAGGATAATACAAAGGTTGGGGTTGAATATAAAAACTTGAAAATTTGGCAACAAAATGTTATGGGAAGTATAAAATAATGTTTAATGTACAAAAGTAAAATTGACTGGTAGTAAATATGGTGTTTAATAAAATTTTAGTAAGTAATAATGATTACAAAAAAGTGAAAAAGTAATGTTTATTTCATTCAATATTGCACTGGTAGTTATACTTGAGGTTATATGGCAGTACAAGGTAATTAAGAGTAATCTAGGATAGTAAATGTGGTATTAAAACAGGTAAAGGTAATTAGACAAGTAATGGTTATTAAATGTCAAAAATGTTAAGAGTAAATAGAAATTTTAGTAAAAATGATATTTATTAATTTTAGTAAGTAATATCAATTGATAGTATTTAAAAAAATAAGAGGTAGTAATATGGACAGAGAAAGTATCAATTCAGCTAGTGTTCAAGCGAACAATAGTAAATAAGAAAATCACATAAGGTGATTTATGCTTACTAGTAAAATTACAAAATGAGGTAGTTGAATATTTAATTACTAAGAGATTGTACAATGAAATTTGAACAATAATGGAGGTTTAGATCAGGGTCAACGTGATCAATCATCTTCTAGGTTTAAATTATGGTTATTTATATCCTGAGTTGTGTTGAGTTCTACTACTGATATCTGTAGTGGTAGGAAGTTTGGACAAGTATATAGCTAGAGTATTTTGGTCATGTAGAGTATAGTCACTACTACACATAATGAAGTTGATGTTGTCTATGTGTTGTGCTGGAATGAACTAAAGTACAACTAGGTATAAACTAGTAATATAAAAATACAAATTAAAAATAGAACAAGACTCTCACTTGTAATTGCACTAAGGTCTAATAATGACTTGTGGAGTCTATGTTTTGAGCTAGAATGAGCTATAGTGCAATAGGTTTAATCTAATAATATAAAAATACAAATTAAAAATAGCACTAGCCTCTCACTAGTAATTGCACTATGGTCTAATATAGTGAATTTGTTATTGACTATGTATTGAGTTAGAATGAGCTATGGTACAACTGAATTTAATCTAATAATATAAAAATACAAATTAAAAATAGCACCCGTCTCTCACTAGTAATTGCACTATGGTCTAATATAGTGAATTTGGTATTGACTATGTATTGAGCTAGAAAGAGCTATAGTACAACTAGGTTTAGTCTAATAATATAAAAATACAAATTACAAATAGCACCAGTCTCTCACTAGTAATTGCACTATGGTCTAATGTGGTGAATTTAGTATTGACTATATATTGAGCTAGAATGAGCTAGAGTAAAACTGTGATTAATCTAATAATATAATAAAGGCACAAGACTCTCAATTGTAATTGCACTAAGGTCTTATATAAGTTGTTTACAAGAATTAGAGCATAATTAGATTTAAATTGACAGGATAAAATACACAAATTAAGGTAGCAAAAGAATAAAAAAAAATGATAAAAATAAAAATGGCAATGACTTGGTTATAATATGCTAGTAAGATGGTAGACAGGATGATACAAAAGTTGTAGTTGAAAATACTAGTTTAAAAAAGTATGGAATAAAAATGGTCAATAAAAGAAGTTTACAATAAGTTTGATCAATATAGTTTAAAGTAAAATTGGGCATAAATAGGGATTTAGAATAAAATTCGGCAATTGAGTATTTTTTAAAGTGAGGTAGAATTATTGAAGACAAGTTATGGTTAGTTTATAGTAAAATAAGATAGAACAGTGATGTGGTAAGTTGTAAAAAGGGAGATAGATTCTGTAGATATTAAACACAATTAAGACTATGAGGTAGAATGGTCGTTGAATACAACAATGACAATCAAAAGTAGTTGGGGTATTAGAATTTTAGGGGGGCACAAATTTATGACAATATAACACTAACGGTGGACTATGGGTATTATCTGCACTTTACTCTGATTCTGTTAGTCCAGCCTCACTTAGGAATGTTTTAAGGTCGTGTTCTGTAGAGATGAAGTATCTCTTCCCAATGGGCTGTTTCCTAACTGCGATTTTTCCATCCCTCACAAAGCACTGGTGGATTTTTTGGGCATAGCATAATTTTCTTAGCTGATAAAGAAGGTTTTGTCTTGTTTTGGTAAGGCACTCATTGACATAAACATCAGTTTTCATAGAAATAGATGTTTTTAGTAGGTTGTTTCTTTGTAGGCTAGTTTGGAATTTTAACAGCACTGTTTTTTTTACCTGATTGGTAGCCCATCAGTTTGCAATCCTTTAGGTCATCACTACGTATGTTAAGCATAGACATGGGGGTCGTCTCACAGTTACTAAAAGCAACAGACATAGCCCCACTCCACAAAGGGGGCAGTAAAACAACAGCAAAGAACTACAGACCGATAGCACTAACATCCCATATCATAAAAATCTTAGAAAGGGTCCTTAGAAGCAAGATCACCACCCATCTAGAAATCCATCAGTTACACAACCCAGGGCAACATGGGTTTAGAACAGGTCGCTCCTGTCTGTCTCAACTGTTGGATCACTACGACAAGGTCCTAGGTGCACTAGAAGACAAAAAGAATGCAGATGTAATATATACAGACTTTGTAAAAGCCTTCGACAAGTGTTACCATGGCATAATAGCGCACAAAATGCGTGCTAAAGGAATAACAGGAAAAGTCGGTCGATGGATCTATAATTTTCTCACTAACAGAACACAGAGAGTAGTAGTCAACAGAGTAAAGTCCGAGGCAGTTACGGTGAAAAGCTTTGTTCCACTAGGCACAGTACTCGCTCCCATCTTGTTCCTCATCCTCATATCCGACATAGACAAGGACGTCAGCCACAGCACCGTGTCTTCCTTTGCAGATGACACCCGAATCTGCATGACAGTGTCTTCCATTGCAGACACTGCAAGGCTCCAGGCAGACATCAACCAAATCTTTCAGTGGGCTGCAGAAAACAATATGAAGTTCAACGATGAGAAATTTCAGTTACTCAGATATGGTAAACACGCGGAAATTAAATCTTCATCAGAGTACAAAACAAATTCTGGCCACAAAATAGAGCGAAACACCAACGTCTAAGACCTGGGAGTGATCATGTCGGAGGATCTCACCTTCAAGGACCATAACATTGTATCAATCGCATCTGCTAGAAAAATGACAGGATGGATAATGAGAACCTTCAAAACTAGGGATGCCAAGCCCATGATGACACTCTTCAGGTCACTTGCTCTATCTAGGCTGGAATATTGCTGCACACTAACAGCACCTTTCAGGGCAGGTGAAATTGCTGACCTAGAAAATGTACAGAGAACCTTCATGGCGCGCATAACGGAGATAAAACACCTCAATTACTGGGAGCACTTGAGGTTCCTGAACCTGTATTCCCTGGAATGCAGGCGGGAGAGATACATGATTATATACACCTGGAAAATCCTATACCTGGAGTTTACCTGGAGAGAGTTCCGGGGGTCAACGACCCCGCGGCCCGGTCTGTGACCAGGCCTCCTGGTGGATCAGAGCCTGATCAACCAGGCTGTTGCTGCTGGCCGCCCACAAACCAACGTACGAGCCACAGCCCAGCTGATCAGGAACTGACTTTAGGTGCTTGTCCAGTGCCAGCTTGAAGACTGCCAGGGGTCTGTTGGTAATCCCCCTTATGTGTGCTGGGAGGCAGTTGAACAGTCTCGGGCCCCTGACACTTATTGTATGGTCTCTTAACGTGCTAGTGACACCCCTGCTTTTCATTGGAGGGATGGTGCATCGTCTGCCAAGTCTTTTGCTTTAGTAGTGAGTGATTTTCGTGTGCAAGTTCGGTACTAGTCCCTCTAAGATTTTCCAGGGGTATATAATCATGTATCTCTCCCTTCTGCATTCCAGGGAATACAGGTTTAGGAACCTCAAGCGCTCCCAGTAAATGAGGTGTTTTATCTCTGTTATGCTCGCCGTGAAAGTTCTCTGTACATTTTCTAGGTCGGTAATTTCACCTGCCTTGAAAGGTTCTGTTAGTGTGCAGCAATATTCCAGCCTAGATAGAACAAGTGACCTGAAGAGTGTCATCATGGGCTTGGCCTCCCTAGTTTTGAAGGTTCTCATTATCCATCCTGTCATTTTTTCTAGCAGATGCGATTGATACAATGTTATGGTCCTTGAAGGTGAGATCCTCCGACATAATCACTCAAAGGTCTTTGACGTTGGTGTTTCGCTCTATTTTGTGGCCAGAATTTGTTTTGTACTCTGATGAAGATTTAATTTCCTCATGTTTACCATTTCTGAGTAATTGAAATTTCTCATCGTTGAACTTCATATTGTTTTCTGCAGCCCACTGAAAGATTTGGTTGATGTCCGCCTGGAGCCTTGCAGTGTCTGCAATGGAAGACACTGTCATGCAGATTCGGGTGTCATCTGCAAAGGAACACACGGTGCTGTGGCTGACATCCTTGTCTATGTCGGATATGAGGATGAGGAACAAGATGGGAGCTAGTACTGTGCCTTGTGGAACAGAGCTTTTCACCGTAGCTGCCTCGGACTTTACTCTGTTGACGACTACTCTCTGTGTTCTGTTAGTGAGGAAATTATAGATCCATCGACCGACTTTTCCTGTTATTCCTTTAGCACGCACTTTGTGCGCTATTACGCCATGGTCACACTTGTCGAAGGCTTTTGCAAAGTCTGTATATATTACATCTGCATTCTTTTTGTCTTCTAGTGCATTTAGGACCTTGTCGTAGTGATACAGTAGTTGAGACAGACAGGAGCGACCTGTTCTAAACCCATGTTGCCCTGGGTTGTGTAACTGATGGGTTTCTAGATGGGTGGTGATCTTGCTTCTTAGGACCCTTTCAAAGATTTTTATGATATGGGATGTTAGTGCTATTGGTCTGTAGTTCTTTGCTGTTGCTTTACTGCCCCCTTTGTGGAGTGGGGCTATGTCTGTTGTTTTTAGTAACTGAGGGACGACCCCCGTGTCCATGCTCCCTCTCCATAGGATGGAAAAGGCTCGTCATAGGGGCTTCTTGCAGTTCTTGATGAACACAGAGTTCCATGAGTCTGGCCCTGGGGCAGAGTGCATGGGCATGTCATTTATCGCCTGTTCGAAGTCATTTGGCGTCAGGATAACATCGGATAGGCTTGTGTTAATCAAATTTTGTGGCTCTCTCATAAAAAATTCATTTTGATCTTCGACTCTCAGTCTGGTTAGCGGCTTGCTAAAAACTGAGTCATATTGGGACTTGAGTAGCTCACTCATTTCCTTGCTGTCATCTGTGTAGGACCCATCTTGTTTAAGTAGGGGCCCAATACTGGGCGTTGTTCTCGATTTTGATTTGGCATAGGAGAAGAAATACTTTGGGTTTCTTTCGATTTCATTTATAGCTTTTAGTTCTTCCCGCGATTCCTGACTCCTAAAGGATTCTTTTAGCTTAAGTTCGATGCTTGCAATTTCTCTGACCAGTGTCTCCCTGCGCATTTCAGATATATTGACCTCTTTTAGCCGCTCTGTTATTCTTTTCCGTCGCCTGTAAAGGGAGCGCCAGTCTCTTTCTATTTTACATCTACTCCTCCTTTTTCTTAGAGGAATAAGCCTTGTGCATACATCGAGTGCCACCGAGTTAATCTGTTCTAGGCATACGTTTGGGTCTGTGTTGCTTAGTATATCTTCCCAGCTTATATCGGTTAGGACTTGGTTTACTTGGTCCCGCTTTATGTTTTTGTTTTTGAAGTTGAATTTGGTGAATGCTCCCTCGTGACTAGTCTCATTTTGTCGGTCTGGGGCTCCTCGCATACATGTCTGAACCTCAATTATGTTGTGATCTGAGTATATTGTTTTTGATATGGTGACATTTCTTATCAGATCATCATTGTTAGTGAATATGAGGTCTAGTGTATTCTCCAGTCTAGTAGGCTCTATTATTTGCTGGTTTAAATTGAATTTTGTGCAGAGATTTAAAAGCTCGTGTGAGTGTGAGTTTTCATTAGAGCTGCCTCCTGGTGTTATTACTGCAACAATATTATTTGCTATATTCCTCCATTTTAGGTGCCTTAAGTTGAAATCCCCCAGGAGCAAGATGTTGGGTGCAGGAGCTGGAAGATTTTCCAGACAGTGGTCAATTTTTAACAGCTGTTCCTGGAATTGCTGGGATGTTGCATCCGGAGGCTTGTAGACTACCACAATGACTAGGTTTTGGTTCTCGACCTTTACTGCTAAAACTTCCACTACGCTCCTTGTGCAGATATCCCTGAACTAGCTACAAGCAGTATTAAAACAGAGAAGTGTTTTTGGGTATGCCCAAATGAGGAAAATCTGTGGACTAAAATCACAAGGGTATTAAAAGAGGATAACATCAAAGCTGCTTTCATAGAAAACCTGGAAGCTTTCTACAACAGATGGGAACATAAAAAGTCTGGGCTGAATGGTACTGCCCTTGATACTGGCCATGTAGTCACAAACTGTAAGGCTGGAGGTGATGTCCTGGTAGTCAGTAAATGTGGGGCTGATAGTGCTGTCCTGGGAGACAGTAATGGTGAAGCTGGAGGTGCTGTCCTGGGAGACAGAAATGGTGAAGCTGGAGATACTGTCCTGGGAGACAGTAATGGTGAAGCTGGAGATTTTGTCCAGGTAGTCGGGAATTATACGCAGGAAGGAATACATATAAATGACCTCATAGAGGACAGGAGCCATAGTAGGGAAACAAGTGTAGTGAAAGATAAGATAAAACCAATATTGCAAACTAGAAATACCGCAGGAAATAGCAAACAAGAGGACTGCAATAGCAATAGTGAGGATAAATTACCAAAAACAACTGGTGGGAGCTCCATTGTTGGTGCTAGGGAGGATAGGAGTAAGACAGGGAAACATGCACCAACAGGGAATACAGTCACAGAAACCCAAGGCAAACGGAAACCAAGCCTGTGCACATACTATGCACTTGGTATCTGCTGGCATGGGAAATCTGGAAAAACAGATGGGACATGCAACTATGACCACCCTAGAAAATGTCATGCCCATATGACAACAGGAAAATGCAAACTCCCTTCCCGTAAGCTTTTTCACCCTGAAATGTGTACCTCTTCAGTACAGGAAAGACTGTGCTATAACTTAAATTGCCAGGCATACCATCTAAAGGGGACAAAAAGATACAAAACATCCAGGCCATGGGAAAACCTGGGTAGCCACAGCCACTCAAGAGGGAGAGGTTTTTTAGTGCCAGGAAGGAAAAAAACCTGGCAGGAAATGGCAGAAATCGTACACCAAATCCAGTCATTCCTGGAGTGGAGCCACAGTAGATGGCCTCCACTCCAAACCAACAGATACAGATACTAATGCCGGAAAAAAAATCCCCCCCCAGTACCAACAATACCACCAGTCCGATAACATTCTTCTTTGCAAATATACAGGGTCTAAAGCCAGCAACAAACAACAAAATACCTTTCATCCGTGGACTGCTTGCAGAGGCAAAGGCAATGTTCGCGGCTTTCACTGAGACCCACATAAAGGATCACTTGGACAACGAAATATGGATCCCAGGTTACAACCTATACAGATGTGACAGAGTGAACAGGCACAAGGGGGGGGTTGGCCTGTACATTGCAGAGTCACTTGTTTGCACAGAACTGCTTAATGCCTCAAATGACGTAGTGGAAGTTTTAGCAGTAAAGGTCGAGAACCAAAACCTAGTCATTGTGGTAGTCTACAAGCCTCCGGATGCAACATCCCAGCAATTCCAGGAACAGCTGTTAAAAATTGACCACTGTCTTGAAAATCTTCCAGCTCCTGCACCCAACATCTTGCTCCTGGGGGATTTCAACTTAAGGCACCTAAAATGGAGGAATATAGCAAATAATATTGTTGCAGTAATAACACCAGGAGGCAGCTCTGATGAAAAACTCACACTCACACGAGCTTTTAAATCTCTGCACAAAATTCAATTTAAACCAGCAAATAATAGAGCCTACTAGACTGAAGAATACACTAGACCTCATCTTCACTAACAATGATGATCTGATAAGAAATGTCACCATATCAAAAACAATATACTCAGATCACAACATAATTGAGGTTCAGACATGTATGCGTGGAGCCCCAGACCGACAAAATGAGACTAGTCACGAGGGAGCATTCACCAAATTCAACTTCAATAACAAAAACATAAAGTGGGACCAAGTAAACCAAGTCCTAACCGATATAAGCTGGGAAGATATACTAAGCAACACAGACCCAAACTTATGCCTAGAACAGATTAACTCGGTGGCACTCGATGTATGCACAAGGCTTATTCCTCTAAGAAAAAGGAGGAGTAGATGTAAAATAGAAAGAGACAGGCGCTCCCTTTACAGGCGACGGAAAAGAATAACACAGCGGCTAAAAGAGGTCAATATATCTGAAATGCGCAGGGAGACACTGGTCAGAGAAATAGCAAGCATCAAACTTAAGCTAAAAGAATCCTTTGGGAGTCAGGAATCGCGGGAAGAACTAAAAGCCATAAATGAAATCGAAAGAAACCCAAAGTATTTCTTCTCCTATGCCAAATCAAAATCGAGAACAACGTCCAGTATTGGGCCCCTACTTAAACAAGATGGGTCCTACACAGATGACAACAAGGAAATGAGTGAGCTACTCAAGTCCCAATATGACTCAGTTTTTAGCAAGCCGCCAACCAGACTGAGAGTCGAAGATCAAAATGAATTTTTTATGAGAGAGCCACAAAATTTGATTAACACAAGCCTATCCGATGTTATCCTGACGCCAAATGACTTCGAACAGGCGATAAATGACATGCCCATGCACTCTGCCCCAGGGCCAGACTCATGGAACTCTGTGTTCATCAAGAACTGCAAGAAGCCCCTATCACGAGCCTTTTCCCTCCTATGGAGAGGGAGCATGGACACGGGGGTCGTCCCTCAGTTACTAAAAACAACAGACATAGCCCCACTCCACAAAGGGGGCAGTAAAGCAACAGCAAAGAACTACAGACCAATAGCACTAAAATCCCATATCATAAAATCTTTGAAAGGGTCCTAAGAAGCAAGATCACCACCCATCTAGAAACCCATCAGTTACACAACCCAGGGCAACATGGGTTTAGAGCAGGTCGCTCCTGTCTGTCTCAACTACTGGATCACTACGACAAGGTCCTAAATGCACTAGAAGACAAAAAGAATGCAGATGTAATATATACAGACTTTGCAAAAGCCTTCGACAAGTGTGACCATGGCGTAATAGCGCACAAAATGCGCGCTAAAGGAATAACAGGAAAAGTCGGTCGATGGATCTATAATTTCCTCACTAACAGAACACAGAGAGTAGTCGTCAACAGAGTAAAGTCCGAGGCAGCTACGGTGAAAAGCTCTGTTCCAAAAGGCACAATACTAGCTCCCATCTTGTTCCTCATCCTCATATCCGACATAGACAAGGATGTCAGCCACAGCACCGTGTCTTCCTTTGCAGATGACACCCGAATCTGCATGACAGTGTCTTCCATTGCAGACACTGCAAGGCTCCAGGCGGACATCAACCAAATCTTTCAGTGGGCTGCAGAAAACAATATGAAGTTCAACGATGAGAAATTTCAATTACTCAGATATGGTAAACATGAGGAAATTAAATCTTCATCAGAGTACAAAACAAATTCTGGCCACAAAATAGAGCGAAACACCAACGTCAAAGACCTGGGAGTGATTATGTCGGAGGATCTCACCTTCAAGGACCATAACATTGTATCAATCGCATCTGCTAGAAAAATGACAGGATGGATAATGAGAACCTTCAAAACTAGGGAGGCCAAGCCCATGATGACACTCTTCAGGTCACTTGTTCTATCTAGGCTGGAATATTGCTGCACTCTAACAGCACCTTTCAAGGCAGGTGAAATTGCCGACCTAGAAAATGTACAGAGAACTTTCACGGCGCGCATAACGGAGATAAAACACCTCAATTACTGGGAGCGCTTGAGGTTTCTAAACCTGTATTCCCTGGAACGCAGGAGGGAGAGATACATGTTTATATACACCTGGAAAATCCTAGAGGGACTAGTACCGAACTTGCACACGAAAATCACTCACTACGAAAGCAAAAGACTTGGCAGACGATGCACCATCCCCCCAATGAAAAGCAGGGGTGTCACTAGCACGTTAAGAGACCATACAATAAGTGTCAGGGGCCCGAGACTGTTCAACTGCCTCCCAGCACACATAAGGGGGATTACCAACAGACCCCTGGCAGTCTTCAAGCTGGCACTGGACAAGCACCTAAAGTCAGTTCCTGATCAGCCGGGCTGTGGCTCGTACGTTGGTTTGCGTGCAGCCAGCAGCAACAGCCTGGTTGATCAGGCGCTGATCCACCAGGAGGCCTGGTCACAGACCGGGCCACGGGGGCGTTGACCCCCGAAACTCTCTCCAGGTAAACTCCAGGTAAACGTCATTTGAGGCATTAACCAGTTCTGTGCAAACAAATGACTCTGCAATGTACAGGCCAACCCCCCCTTTTGCCTGTTCACTCTGTCACATCTGTATAGGTTGTAACCTGGGATCCATATTTCATTGTCCAAGTGATCCTTTATGTGGGTCTCAGTGAAAGCCGCGAACATTGCCTTTGCCTCTGCAAGCAGTCCACGGATGAAAGGTATTTTGTTGTTTGTTGCTGGCTTTAGACCCTGTATATTTGCAAAGAAGAATGTTATCGGACTGGTGGTATTGTTGGTACTGGGGGGGGATTTTTTTTCCGGCATTAGTATCTGTATCTGTTGGTTTGGAGTGGAGGCCATCGACTGTGGTTCCACGAATTCAATCCAGTCAAATGCAAAGTCATGAAGATTGGGGAGGGGCAAAGAAGACCGCAGACAGAGTATAGGCTAGGTGGACAAAGACTACAGACCTCACTCAGGGAGAAAGACCTTGGGGTGACCATAACACCGAGCACATTACCGGAGGCACTCATCAACCAAATAACCGCTGGAGCATATGGGCGCCTGGCAAACCTGAGAATAGCGTTCCGATACCTTAATAAGGAATCGTTCAAGACACTGTACACTGTGTATGTTAGGCCCATACTGGAGTATGCAGCACCAGTCTGGAACCCACACCTGGTCAAGCACGTCAAGAAGTTAGAGAAAGTACAAAGGTTTGCAACAAGGCTAGTCCCAGAGCTCAAGGGAATGTCGTACGACGAAAGGTTAAGGGAAATCGGACTGACGACACTGGAGGACAGAAGGGTCAGGGGAGACATGATAACTTCATACAAGATACTGCGGGGAATAGACAAGGTGGACAGAGATAGGATGTTCCAGAGAGGGGACACAGGGACAAGGGGTCACAACTGGAAGCTGAAGACTCAGACGAGTCACAGGGACGTTAGGAAGTATTTCTTCAGTCATAGATTTGTCAGCAAGTGGAATAGCCTAGCAAGTGAAGTAGTGGAGGCAGGAACCATACATAGTTTTAAGAAGAGGTATGACAAAGCTCAGGAAGCAGAGAGAGAGAGGACCCAGTAGCGATCAGTGAAGAGGCGGGGCCAGGAGCTGAGTCTCGACCCCTGCAACCACAATTAGGTGAGTACAATTAGGTGAGTACACACACACACACATGGTAATGCATTATTTACAGCTAGCAAAGTCAGGGTATTTCTCCAGAATGGTCTGTAATATACCACTGTGGATAAAATACTTAGCCATTTCTTGAACACTTCTGAGTGAGTTGTTTCTAAATTCATTAATTTTATCACACTCCAGTACATAATGATGCAATGTGTGACAATAGTCCATCTGGCAAAGTTTACATTTCGTTTGGTCTACATCTGGTGGTGGTGATTTAACCTGCCAAAGATACTTGTAACCCAGCCGGAGCCGGGCAGTAGTGACATCCAAGAGTCTGCTTATCTTGTTGGATGCACCATAGACATGTGGCTCCTCCTGCATGATGGAATGATGATAGATGGACTGACTTGTGTCAATCTCCCTAAGTCTTAAGTCAATAAAGTTCATTTGAAGTTCTTTTCGTATTATTGTTCTCAAACTGCTAAATGACAACCCAAGATTGTAATCTACCCCCTCTTTGAAAGCATACAGCTTAGCCAATTTATCAGTTCTATCATGCATCTGAAGACCAATGTGAGATGGAATCCACAGCATGTGCACTCTGACTCCACTGTCCACAATCTTACCATATCTATGTCTGGCTTCTGACAAAAGCATGCCACAATTTATACTTAATGAGTTGAGAGCATTTATGGATGACAGAGAATCAGTTACAATTAAAGTGTCAACCTTAGATACATGGACACATTTGAGTGCAAGGAGTATGGCAAACAGTTCTGTTTGAAGGGTAGAGGCCCAGTTATTGATGCGTGCTCCAATTTCTTTATGAGAGCCATCACTCTGTGTGACAACAGCAGCACTACCAGCTGCACCAGTGGACTGGTGAACAGAACCATCGACGTAAATAATTTGTGAAAGATTGTTCTGTGTGACTAAGTTATCAATACAGCTTAAGGCATCATGTTTGGCTTCAAAACGAAGCTTTGGTTGTGATTTAAGAAGAGTTTTGGGGGAAATGGAGGAATGGTAGTTTGGAATGGGGTAATATCCCATGGAGCAGGGAAATGTCTCTGTTGTCCAACTTGATATAGATCATGTAGCTGGTTCATGCGGAGGTCGGTTCCAGTTTTATCGATCCATCTGGAAGGATGTTCACCAGTGCTGAGGAAAGTTTGGAGGGCTTCTGTGCAGGGGTTTGAATGGGCTAGCCTAAGCATATTGACCCCAATAAGGATATTTCTTTCAGTAACACGATCTCTAATGCTTGGAATATTAAGTTCTTTCCGCATATTTAAAATTTTGGCAATACGAGGGCATCCTAGGATGATCCTCATTGCTTCGTTTTGCAGTTTTTCCAGCCCTCCAAGCTTCCAGTCAGACACGAGTGCAAGTAGTGGCGCAGCATAATCAACATTATTGAATAATATTTTTTTTTAAATTCTTGGACCCTATGAAGAATTTTTATATTAGGGGTGTGGAGCCTCAAAGGGTTAAAATGGTCAGAGAGTATGCTGAAGATTAGGGGTCTGGAGCCTCAAAGGGTTAAAATGGTCAGAGAGTAGACTGACTATATGATCATTATTAGGGGTGTGGTGCCTCAAAGGGTTAAAATGGTCAGAGAGTAGACTGACTATATGATCATTATTAGGGGTGTGGAGCCTCAAAGGGTTAAAATGGTCAGAGAGTAGACTGACTATATGATCATTATTAGGGGTGTGGAGCCTCAAAGGGTTAAAATGGTCAGAGAGTAGGCTGACTATATGATCATTATCATTCATAAACTATGTTAGTGAATATGGAATAAAAGATACAGAATGAGTTACAAATTATAAGATGTACTTCTGGAGTTTACCTGGAGAGGGTTTCAGGGATCAATGCCCGGTCTGAGACCAGACCTCCTGGTAGGTCAGGGTCTGATCAACCAAGCTGTTACTGCTGGCCACACCTAACTGATGTACAAACCACAGTCCAGCTGATCAGGAACTGACATTAGGTGTTTGTCCAGCACCTTCTTAACCCTTTCACTGTCAGTCGCATAATATTATGGCTTGCTTGCCAGTGTCGGTCCCATAATATTACTCCAAAATTCTAGCGGCTTCCAATCTTGTGTGAGAAAGCTGGTAGGCCTACATTTGAAAGAATGGGTCTAAGTGGTCAGTATGTGCAGAATAAAAAAAAATCCTGCAGCACACAGTGCATAAAAAAAAAACTCCGACCAGGTTTTGTATTTAAAACACTGAGTTTGCAGTGTTTTTTCATATGGTCGTTTTCTTTGTCTCATTTAATAGAATGGAAGATATACTATAAATAGAGAGGTGACTTTGAAGGTTTATGGAATAAAAGTACCTTTAAATTGAGCTCGAAGCTGAGGAAATGTTTAATTTTTGCTAATGTTCAGGAGTAAACAAATTACATCATGCATCCAATACACATCAACTGGTGGGTCTAATATGCTTTCACAATTGTGGTCACATTATTTATACCACTTTTCCTCTTCAAGGGGGGCTTCTTGGCATAGTGAAGAGGCTCTTGGTCTGAGGAATTAGACCTGTTGGTCTCCTTCCTCAGAAAGAACCTAATTACCCCCCAATCCCCCCTCCCTTATCCCATCCTCCCCATCATCCCTTTTTCTTTTCCTCCTCCTCCTCTTCCCCACCCCTCCCTATCACCCTTCCTCTTTTTTTTTTCCCCCACAGGCGCGCTAGTTCCTGGGTAAGGGAAAGGGTACTGGGCTCCATCCCATTCCGTTGAGGTTCTTGGCAGTGGTGTAGTTTGCTGTGGAATCTGGATCGCCTGGGGATGTCCCAATTCCTCTTCGGTCTCACGGGGAGTGGCTTTGGGTGTCTTTCGGGTGACAGGTGTATCTCTGGAGGCTGCCTTTCGGATTCTGGGGGTGGTGGCCAGTGGAGGTATGCTTTGTGGTGGATATCTGGCTGCTCTCTCTTTTGTCCACCGAGGTAGCTCGGCAGATGTGAGGTTGCTATCCCGGATTTCTGGTTTACTGGCATGATGGGTAGGGTATGGCACGGGTTCCATGCTGCATCTCTGCTACTTGCAGTGCTGAGGTCTTCTTGGGCATGGAGGGAGATTTCTGGCCCTTTCATTCCTCCCAGGAACTTTCCCTCCCCTGTCCCTCCTTTTTTTATTCTTTATTATTTTTTTTTTCTTTCTTTTTTTTTCTTAAAAACAAAAAGAAAGAAGTAACCTGACCATGGAAGCCCTAGTCCATGAACCTGCTTCCCCTGGGCCCCTTCTTGATACTGCACCCCATTCTGACCCTGCCTCATCTTTGGACCACTCTTCGGACACTCCTAATGCCTCTGTACCTCTTGCTGGTGCTCTTTCCTCACACGCTACAGGTCTTGACTGACTCCTTCGATTTATCTGACCTCTGCTCTCCTTTGACTATGCTAAGGCCTCTCCATCTACGGTGTGGCAATTTTCGAATCGCCAGCCCATTCCACGTTGGACCAACTCCGGTCCTACTCCTAAACGCCAAGGACAATTACCTGCTGATGATACTTATCCACATTCTCGTTCTTCTCAGAAAAGATTGACACGTCATGCACTCTTTCTATGCTCAGTTTCAGAATACACAATGGACTAAATTCTTCACTTTACGACCGACTTCCTCTATTGCCTATCTTTCCGACCATAGTATTGGCAAGGCACTCCTATGCAATGTTGGTAAAGATATTTCTTTTCATGCTCTTAAGAGCGGTATGCACATCATCACTGTCCAGAATGCTACCCAAGCTCATCATCTTTCTCTTCTTTCCCATATCAATACTATTCCTGTCACTATGGAAAAACATCATTCCCTCAATTCTTGTAGTGGTACTGTCATTCTGTCCCATACCATAGTTCAACAAAATTTCCAGACATATGGCAATGACATTCATGAACAGCTGGAACTCCAAGATCTCCCAATCCTCAAAGTAGACACCTATGTTTTTCCTGCCCGAGGGCAGACGATACCCTACCAATATGCCTCGTTTAACTTTTGACAGCCGTGAACTCCCATCCTCTGTTTATGTAGCAGCACATCGGTTACAAGTTTGAAAGGTGATCCCTACACCACAACAGTGTAGAGATTGCTGGCGATTTGGCCATCCTGCAAAATATTGCAGATCTATGGCCGAATACCCAGTCTGTGGTGCTGATGACCACTCTAATATGTCTGGCAATCGACCTCCCTCTTGTCTTAATTGTCATTAAGCTCACTCTTCGTACTCTTGCCGTTGCCAAGTCTACTTAAATGAGCGTGAAATCCATTACCTCAAAGAGGCAGAAGGTCTCCCTTATGCTATGGCGGTTTCTCATCTCCATCTCAAAGGGAGACTACCCCATGTTTCTTATTCCTGTGTTTCAAAACGTCCCCCCACTTCTGAAGTCCCATCTTCTGCAGCCTTCTCTGTGGATACCCTCCCATAGTCACTCCTGTATCTAATTCTTTTACAGTCCTGGGTTCAGACGTCCCTACTTCAACGCCTCAGTCTGTTCTCGCTTCTTCGTGTTCTCCCTCACAAGCCTTGGTATCGACGAGATCTCGTACGACACCTCCTCCCAATCATCCCTCTACTTCTCAGAAGTCTATAAAAAGGTCCTTTAACCCCTCATTCCCTTCTTCCACCTCCTCATTTTACCTTCCCTGTCTCTGTACCTGGTTCTTCCCTTCTCACTGGCTCTGTTACAAGTGTAGAGGTTAGATAAGATAAGATTTCGTTCGGATTTTTAACCCCGGAGGATTAGCCACCCAGGATAACCCAAGAAAGTCAGTGCGTCATCGAGGACTGTCTAACTTATTTCCATTGGGGTCCTTAATCTTGTCCCCCAGGATGCGACCCACACCAGTCGACTAACACCCAGGTACCTATTTGCTGCTAGGTGAACAGGACAACAGGTGTAAGGAAACGTGTCGAAATGTTTCCACCCGCCGGGAATCGAACCCGGGCCCTCCGTGTGTGAAGCGGGAGCTTTAGCCACCAGACCACCGGGCCACCCTCCTTCTCGTACTGTACCTTCCTCCCCTGCTCCCTCCCAAGTTTCTTCCTCTTCTGCCACCTCCCAGGTTTCTGCTTCTTCTGTTCCCTTCCACGCTTCCTCTCCAGTTCCCTCCACCCTTTCGCCCCCCCCTATCTTGGTACAGTCCATTACAGTTTCAATCTTTACTCATCCTCCCCCTACCATCTCCAATATTGTCTCCCATACGACGTCTCTGAATTCTGAAACAGTTGAAGCTATCTCTGAATATATTGCAGAGACCAAACCATCAATGCACACTGATCCACCCTCTGTTCCTTCTCTCTCCTCTCCTCGATGTGGCAACTCCTTTTTTCACAGCGCACCATTCTTTCGCTGCTTGAAAGTTTTCTACTGCCTCTGCATGTGGACTTTTCTAAACCCTCTAGTCCATAGGAACCCTTACCTGTGGATTTCAGGTATCTTTATCATTGCCAATCATGGCCTATTTACAGTGGAATATACGCAACCTCAGGGGTAATCAGGGTGAGCTTCAGATGTTACTCTCCCTGTTTTTCTCTGTTGTGTTTGCTTACAAGAACCAAAATTACGCTCTGCATTTATCTATCTCATCTCAGGCTATAATTTATTGTATTCTTCAGATCCTTTTCCTGATGGGACCTTTAATGACAGTGCCCTTCTTCTACGCACTGATATTCCGTACCATCAGCTATTTGTTCGTTCTTCACTGCAATGCACAGCAGCCTGTATCCACTTTCATAGGTGGTATACGCTCTGTTCTTTATATCTCTCTCCTTCTCGGGCTTTATCTATTCCAGATATTTCCTTTCTTGTTTTGTCATTACCGTAACCACTTTCGTTACTTGGCGATTTTAATGCCCATCATTTCCTCTTGGGGGTCTCACTGTGATTCCTGTGGCATTCAGTTAGAGGCTTTTCTTGCTACCCACCCCCTCCATGTTTTAAATACAGGTACTCACATCCATTTTGATCCTCGGACTCACACTCTCTCTTGCATGGATCTCTCAGTCTGCTCTTCCTCCACCGCATTAGACTTCACCTGGTCTGTTCTCCCGGATTTACATGACAGTGATAATTTCCCAATCATTCTTACTTCTCCTTCATATTCACCACCTCTTCGTATCCCACGCTGGCAATTTGATCAGGCAAATTGGAACGCTTCCTCGCAAATAACTATTTTTAGTGAGGTTAATTCTTCGTCCTCCATTGATGAGCTCTTAAACCTCTTCTCGTCCTCCGTTTTAACGGCAGCTTCTCATTCTATACCCCAAACTTCGGGCAGGAATTCTCAGAAATGCGTGCCTTGGTGGTCTCCTGCTTGTGCTCGTGCAGTATGTTTAAAACGCGCTGCCTGGGGCAGGTACCAGTACAATAGAACCAGGGAGAGACTTCTTGATTTTAAGCAGAAGCGTGCGATCGTTCGCTCTGTCATCCATGATGCTAAATGGACTTGCTGGCGAGATTATGTCTCCACCATCACCTCTGCTTCCTCTATGAGTGCAGTCTGGAAAAAATTACGATAACTGAGTGGTAAATATTCTCCTGACCCGGCTCCTCTTCTGCAGGTTGCCGGTGTTGATATAGCAAATCTACTAGATGTTGCCAATGAAATTGGCAATTATCTGGTCCATATTTCTCAGGGGTTCCATCTATGCCCCTCGTTTCTTTCCTCAAAGTCTGCCAGAGACTTAGCACCCTTGGACTTTTCTTCTCTCATAGAAGAACAGTATAATGTGCCTTTTACACTTCAAGAACTGGAGGCAACACTCTCAGCTTTCCGATCATCGGCAGCTGGGCACGACGACATTCATATTCGTATGCTACAACATTTTCATCAGTCATCCCTTGCAGTCTTATTACGTCTTGTCATTCTTATTTGGTCACAAGGAGTTCTTCCACAGCCGTTGAAATCTGCCATTGTTCTCTCTTTCCGCAAACCGGGCACTACAGGACATGAAGCCTCTGACTATAGTCCCATTGCTCTTACCAGTGCAGTTTGAAAAGTGATGAAACGCCTGGTAAATAGACATTTAGTGTGGTATTTAGAGACACACAACAATCTCTCCACTCGTCAACATGGCTTTCATAAGGGCTGTTCTGCCATAGACCCCTTACTACGCTTGGATACGTATGTTCGTAATGCCTTTTCGAATCCCTTGCAGTCTTATTACGTCTTGTCATTCTTATTTGGTCACAAGGAGTTCTTCCACAGCCGTTGAAATCTGCCATTGACCCCTTACTACGCTTGGATACGTATGTTCGTAATGCCTTTTCGAATCCCTTGCAGTCTTATTACGTCTTGTCATTCTTATTTGGTCACAAGGAGTTCTTCCACAGCCGTTGAAATCTGCCATTGTTCTCTCTTTCCGCAAACCGGGCACTACGGGACATGAAGCCTCCGACTATAGTCCCATTGCTCTTACCAGTGCAGTTTGAAAAGTGATGAAACGCCTGGTAAATAGACATTTAGTGTGGTATTTAGAGACACACAACAGTCTCTCCACTCGTCAACATGGCTTTCATAAGGGCTGTTCTGCCATAGACCCCTTACTACGCTTGGATACGTATGTTCGTAATGCCTTTTCGAATCACTCAGTTATTGCCATATTTTTTGACCTTGAGAAGGCATATGACACAAATTGGAGGTATAATATTTTGGCCCAAGCCCACTCCTTAGGCCTCTGAGGCAATCTACCATCCTTTCTTAAGAACTTTTTAACCGACAGACATTTCCGTGTTCGGGTTAATAATGTGCTCTCCCCGGACTTTATCCAAGCTGAAGGTGTCCCACAGGGATGTGTTCTGAGCATAGCACTTTTTCTCCTTGCTATTAATGATTTGGTCTCTGGTCTTCCATCAAATATTTGGTCATCACTCTATGTTGATGACTTCGCTATTGCCTGTGCTGGCGCTGATTGTCACCTCATTCCAGTTTCTCTCCAGCATGCGGTTGACCATGTTTCCAATTGGGCCACCACACATGGGTTTAAATTTTCCAGTATGAAAACTCACCAAATTACTTTCACTAGACACTCTGTCATCTCTGATCATCCTTTGTACATCTATGGCTCCCGTTTATGCCTTGGTGGTTTTTGCTCTTCCCCTGTTGAGAGCCTTTATGCAGAAGCGAACGTTCCATCCTTATCCGGTCACCGTGATGCCCATTGCCTTCGCTACTATGTACGCTCTCATGATCTCCGCAGTTCTTCCATTTATAGAATGGTCACTGATATTAGTAGATATTCTTTATTTGTTCACCGCCCCTGTTTACTCCATCCCTTCTCTCTTCGCCTACATTCTCTCTTGTCTTCTCTTCAATTACTACCTTTCTATGTTCATGTAGCATCTCACTTTTCCCTACCCCCCTGGGAAGTTCCAGCTGTTCGAGTCTGTTCTTTTTCACTCCCTTGCTCGAAAGCCCAAATGTCTATGGTAGCTTCCCGCTCTCTTTTCTTGACCACTTCCACTCTCATTCTCATGCCATTGCAGTGTACACAGATGGCTCTAAGTCTTCTGAGGGCGTAGGATTCGCAGCAGTGTTTCTGGACAGCGTCGTACAAGGGCATTTTCCATCTTCGGCTAGTATTTTTACTGCTGAATTGTATGCCAATCTTGCAGCACTTATCCGTATTGCATCTATGCCTGTGTCATCATTTGTGGTTGTCTCAGACTCCCTTAGTGCTTTATAGGCTATACAGAAATTTGATACACCTCACCCCTTAGTCCTCCATATCCAACTTTGGCTACGCCGCATCTTTACCAAGCTTAAAGATATTGTATTTTTGTTGGGTCCCTGGTTATGTTGACGTACAGGGCAATGAACAGGCAGACGCTGCTGTGCAGCCAGCAGTACATGACCTACCAGTTTCATATAGAGGTATCACATTTACCGACTATTTTGCTGTAATAGCTACCCACCTTCACACCCGTTGGCAACAACGTTGGTCTAGTATGCTCAGTAACAACTATTAAACCGAGTATAGGTTACTGGCCATCTTCTTGTCACCAGTGTCGAGGTTGGGAGACCACTCTCTCCTGTCTTTGCATTGGCCATACTCGTCTTACTCATGGATATCTCATGGAGGGGCGCCCTGCTCCTCTCTGTGAGAATTGTCAGGTTCCATTATCGGTCAGCCACATTCTGTTAGACTGCCCACTTTCTCAACGAGCACGCAGAATTTACCTCCGTCGTCGTCTTCGCTCTGCTGCTCTCTCTTTACCTTCCCTTCTCACTGATGGACCCACCTTTCATCCGGACTCTCCCATTGACTTTTTGACAACAACTGACTTACTTCACAAACTCTGATGCCTTCAGCCCTTTCTACCTCAATCTCTTGCTGCCCTCTTCTCCCGCACTATCCCCTGCCTCGCTGTTTTCTGTAACCTACTCATCATCCCTCCTCCCTTCTGCCGCCCAATACCCTCGCTTCCTTCCTACCCTGCAGCGCTGTATAACCCTTGTGACTTAGCGCTTCTTTTTGATTATAATAATAATAATAATAATATACCACTTTTACAAAAATGCGGTAGTCTGCCTGACAGTAAATCTTGATTTTTATGTTTACCTGTAGAGGATTTTTGGGGTTAATGCCCCCATTTCTCGGTCTGAGACCAGGCCTCATGATGCATCAGGGTCTGGTCAACCAGGTTGTTACTGCTAGCCGCATACAAACTCACATTCGAACCACAGCCTGATTGGTTAGGTGCTGACTTAAGATGTCTGTCCAGTGCCTTCTTGAGGGCAGCCATGGGCCTATTGGTAATCCCCCTTGTGTATGCTGGGAGGCAGTTGAACAATCTTGGGCCCCGGACACTTATTGCATTGTCTCCTAGTGAACTCGTGGCACCCCTACTTTTCAATGGAAAAATGTTGCATATCCTGCCAAGTCTTTTGCATTAATAGGGAATAATTATTTTGTCTAGGTTTGGTACTAATCCCTCTAGGATTTTCCAGGATAATATTATCATATATCTTTCTTGCCTGCATTCCAGTGAATACTGATCAAGGGACTTAACCATTCCTAGTAATTTAAGCGCCTCATCATACTTATGTATGCAGTGAAAATTCTCTCTCCATTCTTCAGATCAGCAATTTCACTTGCCTTGAAGGGGACAATTAGTGTAAAACAGTATTCAATCCTAGAGAAAACAAGTAATTTGAAAAGAATCATCATGTTCTTGGTGTCACTAGTTTTGAAGGTTCCCATTTTCCATCCTGTCATTTTCCTAGCAGATGCAGTAGATACAGTGTTGTGGTGCTTGAATGTGAGATCCTCTGACATTATTACTCCCAGGTCCTTCACATTACTTTTTCACTCTATTGCGATAAACCACCTCAATTACTGGGAATGCTTGACGTTCCTAAACCTGTACTCCCTAGAATGCAGGAAGAAGATATACATGATCATTTACACCTGGAAAATCTTAGAGGGACTAGTACCAAACTTGCACACGAAAATCACTCCTTACAAAAGCAAAAGATTCGGAAGATGGTGCAACAATCCCCCAATGAAAAGCAGGGGGGACCAAGACTATTCAGCTGCCTCCCAGCATACATCAGGGGGATTACCAGTAGACCCCTGGCTGTCTTCAAGCAGGCACTGGACAGGCTAGTCAGTACCTGACCAGCTGGGTTGTGGTTCATACATTGGATTAAGTGCAGGCAGCAGTAACAACCTGGTTGATCAGGCTCTGATCCACCATGAGGCCTGGTCATAGACCAGGCTGTGGGGACATTGACCCCCAGAATTCTCTCCAGGTATACACCAGGTATGGAATGGTTAGAGTTTGTTGTATACACAGGTACATTTTTATTTTCCTCAAGTTTTCCATATCTGAATAGTTGAAATTTCTCCTCACTGAACTTCATATTGCTATGAGTAGCCCACTTGAAGATTTGGATTATGTCCGCCTGGAGTCTTGAGGTGTCTTTGATGGAGGTAACTGCCATGGAAATCTGGGTGTCATCCGCAAAGGAAGACACTTTCATCTCTGCCTATGTCACATATGAGGATGAGGAAAAGAATGGGAGTGAGTACTGTGCCTTGTGAAACAGAGATTTTCACCGTAGCTGCCTGTTTACTATTACTCTTTGTGTTCTATTTATCAGGAAGTTATAGATCCATCTACCAACTTTTCTTGTTATTCCTTTATCATGCATTTTGTGTGCTTTTACGCCAGGGTCACACTTGTCAAAGGCCTTTGCAAAGTGTGTGTATACATCTGCATTTTGTTTGTCATCTAGAGCATCCAGGACCTTTCATAGAGGTCCAGTTGTTGGGACAAACACAAACGACCTGCTCAAAACCCATGTTACCCTAGGTTGTGTAACTGTTGGGTATTTAGATGGGTGGTGATCTTGCTTCTTAGAAGCCTTTCAAAGATTTTTATGATGTCGGATAACAGCACTATCAGTCTTTAGTTCTTTGATATTGTCTTAGATTAGATTAAATTAGATTTTTTTATTTTGACAAATTACATGGTTGTACAGAGGAATATAATAGGTGTACATGCCAAAAGCCCTTCTGTATGCTGAACATTTAAGGCAAACTTAATGATTAACTTAAGAATAGTAACGCTACATGGTTTAGGTAAGTCTAGTATAAACTTATTACACTATTGATTTAGTTAATAAAAATTACAGTATTAAAATGTAACAATTTACAGTATGATGTATTGCAGCTTAGTACTATTTATAGCAATGAAAATTGGTATTACAATGGAACAATTTACATTGTGATATACTGTATTAAAATCTTCTACTATTTAAAACAATGAAAAGAACAGACATTGTGATTTTGAAGTAGTAAGTGGCTGAGTATTGATCAGCACAATATGATAGTTTTTGAGAAACTGGTAGTGGTTACGTATGGTTTGTCTGGTTAATTTTGGCTGATGAGGTGATTTATTATTTTTTTTTATATATTTTATTTAATACAGTACAATACATGAAATAAATAAAAGAATATGGTATCAGTTCTTCCACAGAAATTCATAATTCCCTTGTTAGAATACATTGGAAATTCAACTGTGTACGTACACAAACTGTTCCCCTCCCCCATGTTATTATATCACTATCCTAAGTTATATAATGGAACACAAGATTTCACATATATCTACAAAACTCATACCATGTACATTATTAGACTATGTGCAAAGAACCCTACCTGGAGTTTACCTGGAGAGGGTTCCGGGGGTCAACGCCCCCGCGGCCCGGTCTGTGACCAGGCCTCCTGGTGGATCAGAGCCTGATCAACCAGGCTGTTGCTGCTGGCTGCACGCAAACCAACGTACGAGCCACAGCCCGGCTGATCCGGAACTGACTTTAGGTGCTTGTCCAGTGCCAGCTTGAAGACTGCCAGGGGTCTGTTGGTAATCCCCCTTATGTGTGCTGGGAGGCAGTTGAACAGTCTCGGGCCCCTGACACTTATTGTATGGTCTCTTAACGTGCTAGTGACACCCCTGCTTTTCATTGGGGAGATGGTGCATCGTCTGCCAAGTCTTTAGCTTTCGTAGTGAGTGATTTTCGTGTGCAAGTTCGGTACTAGTCCCTCTAGGATTTTCCAGGTGTATATAATCATGTATCTCTTCCTCCTGCGTTCCAGGGAATACAGGTTTAGGAATCTCAAGCGCTCCCAATAACTGAGGTGTTTTATCTCCGTTATGCGCGCCGTGAAAGTTCTCTGTACATTTTCTAGGTCGGCAATTTCACCTGCCTTGAAAGGTGCTGTTAGTGTGCAGCAATATTCCAGCCTAGATAGAACAAGTGACCTGAAGAGTGTCATCATGGGCTTGGCCTCCCTAGTTTTGAAGGTTCTCATTATCCATCCTGTCATTTTTCTAGCAGATGCGATTGATACAATGTTATGGTCCTTGAAGGTGAGATCCTCCGACATGATCACTCCCAGGTCTTTGACGTTGGTGTTTCGCTCTATTTTGTGGCCAGAATTTGTTTTGTACACTGATGAAGATTTAATTTCCTCATGTTTACCATATCTGAGTAATTGAAATTTCTCATCGTTGAACTTCATATTGTTTTCTGCAGCCCACTGAAAGATTTGGTTGATGTCCGCCTGGAGCTTTGCAGTGTCTGCAATGGAAGACACTGTCATGCAGATCGGGTGTCATCTGCAAAGGAAGACACGGTGCTGTGGCTGACATCCTTGTCTATGTCGGATATGAGGATGAGGAACAAGATGGGAGCGAGTACTGTGCCTTGTGGAACAGAGCTTTTCACCGTAGCTGCCTCGGACCTTATTCTGTTGACGACTACTCTCTGTGTTCTGTTAGTGAGGAAATTATAGATCCATCGACCGACTTTTCTGTTATTCCTTTAGCACGCATTTTGTGCGCTATTACGCCATGGTCACACTTGTCGAAGGCTTTTGCAAAGTCTGTATATATTACATCTGCATTCTTTTTGTCTTCTAGTGCATTAGGACCTTGTCGTAGTGATCCAATAGTTGAGACAGACAGGAGCGACCTGTTCTAAACCATGTTGCCCTGGGTTGTGTAACTGATGGGTTTCTAGATGGGTGGTGATCTTGCTTCTTAGGACCCTTTCAAAGATTTTTATGATATGGGATGTTAGTGCTATTGGTCTGTAGTTCTTTGCTATTGCTTTACTGCCCCCTTTGTGGAGTGGGCTATGTCTGTTGTTTTTAGTAAACTGTGGGACGACCCCCGTGTCCATGCTCCTCTCCATAGGATGGAAAAGGCTCGTGATAGGGGCTTCTTGCAGTTCTTGATGAACACAGAGTTCCATGAGTCTGGCCCTGGGGCAGAGTGCATGGATATGTCATTTATCGCCTGTTCGAAGTCATATGGCGTCAGGATAACATCGGATAGGCTTGTGTTAATCAAATTTTGTGGCTCTCTCATAAAAAATTCATTTTGATCTTCGACTCTCAGTCTGGTTAGCGGCTTGCTAAAAACTGAGTCATATTGGGGCTTGAGTAGCTCACTCATTTCCTTGCTGTCATCTGTGTAGGACCCATCTTGTTTAAGTAGGGGCCCAATACTGGACGTTGTTCTCGATTTTGATTTGGCATAGGAGAAGAAATACTTTGGGTTTCTTTCGATTTCATTTATGGCTTTTAGTTCTTCCTGCAATTCCTGACTCCTAAAGGATTCTTTTAGCTTAAGTTCGATGCTTGCTATTTCTCTGACCAGTGTCTCCCTACGCATTTCAGATATATTGACCTCCTTTAGCCGCTCTGTTATTCTTTTCCGTCGCCTGTAAAGGGAGCGCCTGTCTCTTTCTGTTTTACATCTACTCCTCCTTTTTCTTAGAGGAATAAGCCTTGTGCATACATCGAGTGCCACCGACTTAATCTGTTCTAGGCATAAGTTGGGGTCTGTGTTGCTTAGTATATCTTCCCAGCTTATATCGGTTAGGACTTGGTTTACTTGGTCCCACTTTATGTTTTTGTTATTGAAGTTGAATTTGGTGAATGCTCCCTCGTGACTAATCTCATTATGTCGGTCTGGGGCTCCGTGCATACATGACTGAACCTCAATTATGTTGTGATCTGAGTATATTGTTTTTGATATGGTGACATTTCTTATCAGATCATCATTGTTAGTGAAGATGAGGTCTAGTGTATTCTCCAGTCTAGTAGGCTCTATTATTTGCTGGTTTAAATTGAATTTTGTGCAGAGATTTAAAAGCTCGCGTGAGTTTTCATCAGAGCTGCCTCCTGGTGTCATTACTGCAACAATATTATTTGCTATATTCCTCCATTTTAGGTGCCTTAAGTTGAAATCCCCCAGGAGCAAGATGTTGGGTGCAGGAGCTGGAAGGTTTTCCAGACAGTGGTCAATTTTTAACAGCTGTTCCTGGAATTTCTGGGATGTTGCATCCGGAGGCTTGTAGACTACCACAATGACTAGGTTTTGGTTCTCGACCTTTACTGCTAAAACTTCCACTACATCATTTGAGGCATTTAGCAGTTCTGTGCAAACAAGTGACTCTGCAATGTACAGGCCAACCCCCCCCCCCTCTTTTGCCTGTTCACTCTGTCACATCTGTATAGGTTGTAACCTGGGATCCATATTTCGTTGTCCAAGTGATCTTTTATGTGGGTCTCAGTGAAAGCCGCGAACATTGCCTTTGCCTCTGCAAGCAGTCCACGGATGAAAGGTATTTTGTTGTTTGTTGCTGGCTTTAGACCCTGTATATTTGCAAAGAAGAATGTTATCGGACTGGTGGTATTGTTGGTACTGGGGGGGGATTTTTTTTCCGGCATTAGTATCTGTATCTATTGGTTTGGAGTGGAGGCCATCGACTGTGGTTCCACTCCAGGAATGACTGGATTTGGTGTACGATTTCTGCCATTTCCTGCCAGTTTTTTTTCCTTCCTGGCACTAAAAAACCTCTCCCTCTTGAGTGGCTGTGGCTACCCAGGTTATCCCATGGCCTGGATGTTTTGTATCTTTTTGTCCCCTTTAGATGGTATGCCTGGCAATTTAAGTTATAGCACAGTCTTTCCTGTACTGAAGAGGTACACAGTTCAGGGTGAAAAAGCTTACAGGAAGGGAGTTTGCATTTTCCTGTTGTCATATGGGCATGGCATTTTCTAGGGTGGTCATAGTTGCACGTCCCATCTGTTTTTCCA
Source organism: Cherax quadricarinatus (assembly GCF_026875155.1). NCBI lineage: Eukaryota > Metazoa > Arthropoda > Malacostraca > Decapoda > Parastacidae > Cherax > Cherax quadricarinatus. The sequence goes on from NC_069475.1 coordinate 13,762,308, forward strand.
GATTTCCCATGCCAGCAGATACCGAGTGCATAGTATGTGCACAGGCTTGGTTTCCGTTTGCCTTGGGTTTCTGTGACTGTATTCCCTGTTGGTGCATGTTTCCCTGTCTTACTTCTATCCTCCCTAGCACCAACAATGGAGCTCCCACCAGTTGTTTTTGGTAATATATCCTATCTATTGCTAGTGGAGTCCTCTTGTTTGCTATTTCCTGCGGTATTTCTAGTTTGCAATATTGGTTTTATCTTATCTTTGACTACACTTGTTTCCCTACTATGGCTCCTGTCCCCTATGAGGTCAATTATATGTATTCCTTCCTGCGTATAATTCCCGGCTACCTGGACAAAATCTCCAGCTTCACCATTACTGTCTCCCAGGACAGCATCTCCAGCTTCCCCATTACTGTCTCCCAGGACAGCATCTCCAGCTTCACCATTACTGTCTCCCAGGACAGCACCTCCAGCTTCACCATTACTGTCTCCCAGGACAGCACTAGACCTACCGTATGCATTAGTGCCTCACGTTTCATGTTATTTATGTTTTCCAAACTCTCATTATAGATAAACAGGCACACACATAACAAGAGATCAGTCACAACTTTCAGTAATGATTCCACCACCCAATTTACTCTCTCTCAACGATGATACATCTTGACAGCACAGCGCTGTCCATAATTACGTTACCAATTCACCCACGCCCGTGAGTGAATAAAAAAGAATCAAAACCAATCACAGTACCACTCAGTACACCTGCACTCCTGCCTGCTTAAATGAAAAACCCCTTGTCGACCTGTAAAATGTGCACAATACACGCCTCACAATTATGACACTGATATATTATACACATACTAAAGTATGCATACACATGTGATAACAAGATTAATAGTGTATGTACTCATTTACCTTGACATACAACACAGCTCCATTCACAACTCACGCTGATACACTGAGCATTCAATCTAAGCTTTGATTGTGTAACATCCAGACAGATCTGTGCTCACTCTAACCACCCCGTGGGGTATAAGTGTGCTCAGTCTTATGTCGGTCATTCACAATTGGCACTCTTTACATATGCAAATTAGAAAACACTTGAAAAAAAACATTACCTACATGACACTAATATGAAACTGCAAATACATCTTTGAAACCTTTACCTTAACAGGTACTACACTTGCCATATATGATAAGCTATTGTCACGCTCAGACATTTGGAATATACAAATCCAATGAAGCACCTTGTAAGTATTATATGACTAATACACCATACCCTGTCACCCATTTCCTGGGTCTGATCATACATGCCCTCACACACAAGTGTAATGCGTGCGCATACATGAAAGTATATTCCCGCTTAACAATACACGTATTACACTCACACACCTGCATATGAATGTCAATGTTTGTGTTCATCACTAACCCTATTATACCAGGGTATAACACATTAACTTAATACAATGATGACTTGTAAGCATTGAACTATTCTTCACCTCACACACTCTTCCTTCATACCATCCTATATTCATGCATACTTCACATTTACGTACCCAATCACCACCACACACCACTGGAAGGGAGGCTAGCCCATTGCATCCCATTAACCTACAAATTCCATAAGTCAAGCAGCCGAAAATCCCGGTAACTCTCCGTAAACTCTGTGTTCCATCCCCTTCCATATACTTCCTTATTGCGACATTTAGTTCCATAAAAAGTAGCTGCTAACACTTTAATCCTTTCACCCTCACCTACTTCTCTCATTGCCCATGAAGTGTACACAAAATCAGTCACTATATATGCCACCGTATTTTTAACCTGCACACCCACCCCATTAATGTCTAAACTTAACAATCTCAACACCTGCAACCCTACCCCCCCTATTCACAGTGTCAGCGTGCCTCGTTGTGCTCCGGGTTTTCTGGTGTTTTCACGGTGGCTCTTACGTGCTAGAACTTTAATTTGTGCCATCAATCCTATACGATACATCCCTCTAGCGCCTGGAACCAATCTTGGGCGGAAAACATTATATACTGAGTCAAAAAAGGAGAATTAGTGTGCACTACCTAGCAGAGTTTACTGCCAGAGGGGAATCATAGGCCTGTGTCCCGTGTGGAAAAAAATAATAAAAATTGAACTTTGTGTCCCTAGTATATTGATGATAAAGGCTAAAGTGTCATTTGAAAACAGGTGAATTTGTAAATGAAGTGATAAGCTTATAGAGGCAGGTGCCAGAAGTCGCCAGAAACTTACCACAGGTCAGCTGTTTTTAATAATCTTCCTGGCTTGCTAGTGTACTCGCATATAATCTAGTGATACCAGAGAAGAGCAGAATACAGTGTTGTAGTAGCAACTAACCAGTATTATAATGGTACTTAGTGGAGTGGAGTGACTTTCATTAGTTTCTTTTTTCTTGAAATACCAGACGTATACTGTGAATTTCATATAACCTGTAGTTACCAGCGGTCGCAATATACACAACGAGAAGCAATTATTACTACAGAAAAAGCGTCCTTCCTCCAAAATTTGCACCAGTCAACTATAGTGATAATATAGCATTTATTGTGGTGAAGATGGAAAAAAAAAATAGAAAAGCTAGATACAGCGATTGATAAACAAGGGTGGAGGTCAACCGTTCGTCATTGTAGGAGTGCCAGCAGTCACCGGCTCTTCAACACACAAGTTATACTTTTGTATCAATCAAATCACATATTACTCGGGTAGATAATTTCCAGTAGATCCTTCATGTGTTAGCTCAAATCACCGACCAGTATGGTTTAAATAAGTGACCCACTGATCAGATCAGATAGACTGATCCGAACCTTTGACTGGTCCGAACCCTTGACTGGTCCGAACCCTTGACTGGTCCAAACCCTTGACTGGTCCGAACCCTTGACTGGTCCGAACCCTGGACTGGTTTCAAACGGTTTCGTTGTGCACTACCTAGCAGGTTATTAATAGAATATTCAAGAGGTTGCTAGTAGAATTGCAGTAAATCAACCATTCAAATCATTATGAAGCTGTGTGTAGTCTGTGGTCAGTCAAACAAACGGGCTTCCACATGCATAAATTGTCATTTTTGTGGAAACTGGTGTCACGACCCTTGTGCAGATAGCCAAGAACTAGCTACAAGCAGTATTAAAACAGGGAAGTATTTTTGAGTATGCCCAAATGAGATAAATCTGTGGACTAAAATCACAAGGGTATTAAAAGAGGTCAACATCAAAGCTGCTTTCATAGAAAACCTGGAAGCTTTCTACAACAGATGGGAACATAAAAAGTCTGGGCTGAATGGTACTGCCCTTGATACTGGCCATGTAGTCAGAAACTGTAAGGCTGGAGATGATGTCCTCGTAGTCAGTAAATGGGGGGCTGATAGTGCTGTCCTGGGAGACAGTAATGGTGAAGCTGGAGGTGCTGTCCTGGGAGACAGTAATGGTGAAGCTGGAGGTGCTGTCCTGGGAGACAGTAATGGTGAGCTGGAGATGCTGTCCTGGGAGACAGTAATGGGGAAGCTGGAGATGCTGTCCTGGGAGACAGTAATGGTGAAGCTGGAGATTTTGCCCAGGTAGTCGGGAATTATACGCAGGAAGGAATACATATAAATGACCTCATAGGGGACAGGAGCCATAGTAGGGAAACAAGTGTAGTCAAAGATAAGATAAAACCAATATTGCAAACTAGAAATACCGCAGGAAATAGCAAACAAGAGGACTCCACTAGCAATAGTGAGGATATATTACCAAAAACAACTGGTGGGAGCTCCATTGTTGGTGCTAGGGAGGATAGAAGTAAGACAGGGAAACATGCACCAACAGGGAATACAGTCACAGAAACCCAAGGCAAACGGAAACCAAGCCTGTGCACATTACTATGCACTCGGTATCTGCTGGCATGGGAAATCTGGAAAAACAGATGGACGTGCAAACTATGACCACCCTAGAAAATGCCATGCCCATATGACAACAGGAAAATGCAAACTCCCTTCCTGTAAGCTATTTCACCCTGAACTGTGTACCTCTTCAGTACAGGAAAGACTGTGCTATAACTTAAATTGCCAGGCATACCATCTAAATAGGACAAAAAGATACAAAACATCCAGGCCATAGGGAAAACCTGGGTAGCCACAGCCACTCAAGAGGGAGAGGTTTTTTAGTGCCAGGAAGGAAAAAAAACTGGCAGGAAATGGCAGAAATCGTACACCAAATCCAGTCATTCCTGGAGTGGAACCACAGTCGATGGCCTCCACTCCAAACCAACAGATACAGATACTAATGCCAGAAAAAAAAAATCCCCCCCAGTACCAACAATACCACCAGTCCGATAACATTCTTCTTTGCAAATATACAGGGTCTAAAGCCAGCAACAAGCAACAAAATACCTTTCATCCGTGGACTGCTTGCAGAGGCAAAGGCAATGTTCGCGGCTTTCACTGAGACCCACATAAAGGATCACTTGGACAACGAAATATGGATCACAGGTTACAACCTATACAGAAGTGACAGAGTGAACAGGCAAAAGGGGTGGGTTGGCCTGTACATTGCAGAGCCACTTGTTTGCACAGAACTGCTAAATGCCTCAAATGATGTAGTGGAAGTTTTAGCAGTAAAGGTCGAGAAACAAAACCTAGTCATTGTGGTAGTCTACAAGCCTCCGGATGCAACATCCCAGCAATTCCAGGAACAGCTGGTAAAAACTCACCACTGTCTGGAAAACCTTCCAGCTCCTGCACCCAACATCTTGCTCCTGGGGGATTTCAACTTAAGGCACCTAAAATGGAGGAATATAGCAAATAATATTGTTGCAGTAATAACACCAGGAGGCAGCTCTGATGAAAACTCACGCTCACACGAGCTTTTAAATCTCTGCACAAAATTCAATTTAAACCAGCAAATAGTAGAGCCTACTAGACTGGAGAATACACTAGATCTCATCTTCACTAACAATGATGATCTGATAAGAAATGTCACCATATCAAAAACAATATACTCAGATCACAACATAATTGAGGTTCAGTCATATATGCGTGGAGCCCCAGACCGACATAATGAGATTTGTCACGAGGGAGCATTTACCAAATTCAACTTCAATAACAAAAACATAAAGTGGGACCAAGTAAACCAAGTCCTAACCGATATAAGCTCGGAAGATATGCTAAGCAACACAGACCCCAACTTATGCCTAGAACAGATTAACTCGGTGGCACTCGATGTATGCACAAGGCTTATTCCTCTGAGAAAAAGGAGGAGTAGATGTAAAACAGAAAGAGACAGGTGCTCCCTTTACAGGCGACGAAAAAGAATAACAGAGCGGCTAAAAGAGGTCTATCTATCTGAAATGCGTAGGGAGACACAGGTCAGAGAAATAGCAAGCATCGAACTTAAGTTAAAGGAATCCTTTAGGAGTCAGGAATCGCGGGAAGAACTAAAAGCCATAAATGAAATCGAAAGAAACCCAAAGTATTTCTTCTCCTATGCCAAATCAAAATCGAGAACAACGTCCAGTATTGGGCCCCTACTTAAACAAGATGGGCCCTACACAGATGACAGCAAGGAAATGAGGGAGCTACTCAAGTCCCAATATGACTCAGTTTTTAGCAAGCCGCTAACCAGACTGAGAGTCGAAGATCAAAATGAATTTTTTATGGGAGAGCCACAAAATTTGATTAACACAAGCCTATCCGATGTTATCCTGACGCCAAATGACTTCGAACAGGCGATAAATGACATGCCCATGCACTCTGCACCAGGGCCAGACTCATGGAACTCTGTGTTCATCAAGAACTGCAAGAAGCCCCTATCACGAGCCTTTTCCATCCTATGGAGAGGGAGCATGGACACAGGGGTCGTCCCACAGTTACTAAAAACAACAGACATAGCCCCACTCCACAAAGGGTTCAGTAAAGCAACAGCAAAGAACTACAGACCAATAGCACAAACATCCCATATCATAAAAATCTTTGAAAGGGTCCTAAGAAGCAAGATCACCACCCATCTAGAAACCCATCAGTTACACAACCCAGGGCAACATGGGTTTAGAACAGGTCGCTCCTGTCTGTCTCAACTATTGGATCACTACGACAAGGTCCTAAATGCACTAGAAGACAAAAAGAATGCAGATGTAATATATACAGACTTTGCAAAAGCCTTCGACAAGTGTGACCATGGCGTAATAGCGCACAAAATGCGTGCTAAAGGAATAACAGGAAAAGTCGGTCGATGGATCTATAATTTCCTCACTAACGAACACAGAGAGTAGTCGTCAACAGAGTAAAGTCCGAGGCACCTACGGTGAAAAGCTCTATTCCACAAGGCACAGTACTCGCTCCCATCTTGTTCCTCATCCTCTTACCCGACATAGACAAGGTTTGTCAGCCACAGCCCCTTTGTTTTCCTTTTGAGATGACCCCCGGGAATCTGCAGGGAGTGTTTTCCATTGCAAAACACGGGAAAAGTTTCCAGGCGGACATCAACCAAATCTTTCAGTGGGTTTTGCAAAAAACAATTAAAGTTCAACGTTGGAAATTTCAATTATTTCGTTAGGGTAAACTGAAAAAATTTTAAATTTCATCAGAGTACAAAAAAAAATTTCTGGCCACGAAATAGAGGGGAAACCCACCAACGTCAAAAGATTGGGAGTGATCATGCGGAGGATTCCCCTTTAAAGGGAAACCATAACATTGATCAATCGCATCTGCTAGAAAAATGCAGGGGGGATAATGAAAAACCTTCAAAAACTGGGGACCCAACCCCAAGGATACATTCTTCGGTAAATTGTTCTATCTAGGCTGGAATATTGCTGCCCCACAAAAAGCACCTTTCAAGGCAGGTGAAATTCCCCGCCCTAGAAAATGTTCGGGAAAAACTTTCCGGCGCGCTAATGGGGGATAAAACACCCCCAATTTTTGGGGAAACCCGTTTGGAGGTTCCAAAACCTGTTTTCCCGGGAAAAGCAGGAGGGAGAGAACATGATTATAAAACCCCTTTAAAAAAATTTTGGGGGAAATAGCCCCCGAACTTCCCACACGAAAATCACTCACTCGAAAGAAAAAGACTTGCAGACGATGCCTTTTCCCCCCAATGAAAAGCAGGGTGTAATTTAGCACTTTAAAAGAGACCCATCCCAATAATTTTAAGGGGCCGGACTGTTCAACTGCCTCCCAGCAACATAAGGGGGATTCCCAAAACAGACCCCAGGCAGTCTTCAAGCGGGGAAACTGGACAAGCCCCTAAATTTCGGGTTCCCGGATCAGGGGGGCGTGGCTCGTAGTTGGCTTGGTGAGCCAGCAGCAAAAAAAAGCCCCGGGGTTTTGATCGGCTCTGATCACCGGGGGCCCCGGGTCAGCCGGGCCGGGGGGGCCCTTTTGGCCCCCCCGGGAACTCTCCCCGGGTTTAAATCCAGGTATAAAAAAAAAATTCCCCCCTCCCTAACCTTTCCTGCCCCTTCCCTATGAAATTCCCCAAAAATCTCTACGTGAAAAAGGGGGATTCCAATTCCCCAAATCGCTGCCCATTCCCCCCTTTTCCCCCGGAAGTTTGCGTTAAATTTTGAAGTCCCTGCCCCGGCCCCCCCAAAATCCCGTTTTAAAAAATTTTATCTTTTCCCTGCTTTCCCCCGGGCCCTGATCCCAAAAACCTTTGGGGGGGGACTTTCCCCATATGTGGGCCCCAGGCTTACATGGGTATGCTCCTTCCACAGCCGCAAACCTCCAACCCCCCCCCCAATACTCTCTAGATTACCGAAAGGCGTAATTCTATCTGGATTTTTCGCCACCATAAAAATTGCACCCATCGCCCCCCCTACTCGTAAATCCTTCCCTTCCCACCCCCTTTTTATGTCCTAAATGCCCCTTTCTAAATTGTGAAGGTTTTTACTCGGGCCCGGGTAACAACTTCAACAGTTTTAAACCCGGCTGGCTCCCCCTCAGGAAAATTAGTGAATAAAAAAAAAGAAATAATAACAGACAAACAAAAAACACTTTTTGTTGTAGAAAATAAAAAATTTAAAAAACACTTAAATTGAAATTTTAAAACCCTCATTAAAGAAAAAAAAAAAGGAAAAAAAATTTTAAAGGGTTACTGAATTCAACGAATAATTTAACACTTGGGTTTTGGGTTTGGTTGGGGGACATTGCTTGTTGAAGTCGTACCCCTTTTGGAGAGGGGGGGGGGCCCGAAAGATGTTGGGGGACCCCCATGGTTTGTTCTTCACAGATTAACCCGTGGAGTATTTATCCCGATGACAGGAAAGGGGGTTTTTTTAAACCGCTGAAAAATTGATGGGGGGTTAACGTCCTGCAATTTCATACAGGTGCACGGTATTTAAAATGCAAAAGGGGGAAAAGTCTCTGGACTTTTGCCCCTTCTCTTTTTCTTTCTTTGGGTTGACAGGTGCCCCTCACTGCCCTCCAAGGGTTTGAAAAGTTTAGACAGGTTCCCCACTGCTTAAATAATCACTCTCCGGGCGGGTTTTTACATTACTCAAAAGCGTGGTGATTATTTACAACGGGGACAAAGTTTATTTTTGGGTTCCAAAAGTGAAGCTTTTAACCAAAAAAATCCACTAGAATAAAGGGAGGCATGTACTTACAGAAAGTTTTTGGGGGGGGGGGGGAAACCCCCTTTGCGATTTCGGGGTAAATTTACTTTTTGGACCAGAGCCCCATAAGCCCACCTTTCGGGGGGGGGGGGAAAAAAGGGGGGGGGGAAGGGTTTCCCGGGAGTGGGACTGCCCCTACGTTAAAAAGCACCCCAAAAAATTTAAACTAAACTTTGGGGGTTGGGGGGAAAAAAGGGGGGAAAAAAAAAAAGGGGGAGGGGCGTGACTTACCCTCCCTTTAAAACAAAGTAAGCCATTTAATGAAACTATTGTTACTTTTTGGCACCCCAAATCTACTAAATTTTTCCCCTCCACTCCCCCATCCCAAAGATTATAGTAAGGAATAAAAGGGAAAAATTTGGCGGGGAAAAATTTCTAACATGTGGAAAGTCGGAAAAGGAAAAAAATCTTCTATGACTGTCACGACTTAACCACTCGGGAAAAAATAATTGGATGAACCTTTGGGATATACAAAATATGGAAGCTGGGTCCCAATGTCCCCCTCAAGAGGCGAGTGTTGGTTTCCCTTTTAAAAGTTTCAGGTATATAAAGTTTGGGGGGCCCGTTTCAAAAATGAATTTTTTTCCCCAGCAAAAAATTTTTTAAATTTTTGGAGATACCCCACACAAGGGCTCAAAAAACTTTCCTTTTCTTTTGTGGAGTATCTTGTTTTTTGGGGGAAAGGATTTTCCGGCTTAGGAAAAGCTACGGGGGAAAAAGGGAAAACCCTTTCAGGGGTTTTGTGAAACCCACCGAAACCTAACCCTGTATTGGAGGCAACAGTTCTAAAACAAAATTTTTTTATTAATATCGGAATCTTAAGTATGGGGTCTTTCGAAAAGTTATTTTTAATCTCTTTTAAATTTTTTCCGAGCTAGTCGGAAATTTTTCAAGAGGTTCCTTAACAGACTTTCAAAGGGAAGTCCAAAAAGATGCCTGTAAGACCCAAGAAAGTTTTGGGGATAAACCGTGCAAAAAAATTTACAAAAACCAAAAAAGTAGCAGGAGTTCTTTTTTTTGGGGAATTTAAAATTCTAAAAAAGCTTTGATCTTACGGGGGAGAGGTTTGCGAGATTTTTAATTGAAATTATCGTCCAGATATCTAATTTTGTTATACCCAAGGAAGAATTTCTTCGGTTTGGCCCAGTGGGGCCATTTTGATCGTAACCTACGCAAAAATTGATTTTTAATGTTTGGTTATGTTCGCCCCCTAGAGGGTTTTTACGTAAATGTTATCAAAAAAAAAACCCGAAAAAAATTTGGCATATTCCCCAAGGGACCTTTCCATCAGTTCCGTAGGTAGCACGGGGCAGTTCCCAAAAACCAAAAAGGGCATAGTTTTTATTGAAACAGTCCTTGGTGTGTGGGAAAAAGGGGTTTGTACGGGCTTAGAAAAAGGATCTAACTTTTCCCTGATGTTTTTCCCGCGAAAAATATCAATCTTGAAAAGAAGGAAAAAGTCTTAAATTTGTGTAGACCCGCTATCTTTTAAAGGGGGCATGGGCTCATCATCCCCCCGATTTTTAAAACCCATTAAGGCCTTTGAATTTCAATAGCAATTCTATATGAATTATCCCCCTTTCTTTAAACCCTTTTGACTATGGTAAAAATATGAAGATATTGAAGGTTCAATGATTTTTTATTTTTAAAAATTTGTCTCCCTCTGGGTTTTAAAAGGGCAAAAAACCCCAATGGGAACGGGTATAATTTTCTTTTGATAGGATTGTCGGGTCATTAAGTCAATTTTGGACTACCGGGGGAGGAAAAACACCTGGAATATCGTAAGGACGTCTGAAAGTTCCCTCACACATTAAAAGTAGTTCATGTTCTTATGGTCACCCAAAGATTCATTAAAAAAAAATTTGGTTTGGTTGCACCCGAGTGGTCAAGAGTCAAAAAGTCTTGTAGTTTTTTCTTTCATAGTCTTGGGTTAGGGGTCAATTACGCCATTTACATTCTTCTTTTGTCTTATAAGTTGGGTTTGGGGAAAAAAACTAAATAAAAGTTTTTAAAGGCATTTAACCGAATTTCTTGGGTTTAATATTTCTTAAGGATGTTGATATGATAAAGTTGGGTTTCCCTTGACTTATATGAGGTAGTAAAAATTTCCCAAAAATTTTTTTTACTTTTTTTTGGGACCTTTCCTTGTTACAACTTTTTTATTTGTTTAAATGGGAAAAAAAAAGTAAAAAAAAATTCATCCCCTTTTTAAAAAAAACTTCTCCTTGACTTTTGGAATAAAAATGGTTTTGTACTGGTCCATTGTATCCTTGGGTTTTTTTCAAAAACTAGTCAGGGGGTCTCCTAAATTTTTGGATCTAAGGTAAAGGGAAAGAAACTGGAAAGGGAAGATGAACCCTTCAGCATTTACCTCCTCTTTGGGTCCATAATTCATAAAGGATGGAAAAATGGGCCTCTGGCCGGGTCAAAACATAGGAAGTTAAAAAAGGTAAAAAACCCCAAAGAGTAAACTGGGAACTTCCCTCATGGCAAAAAGCAAGGGGGGTAAACGTGCCACTCCTTGGGTTTTAAAGGGAGAAAAATTTTCCCTTTAAAAAAGGGATTTGGGAATGGGAATGCTGACGCTCAATCCCCCCATTACAGCTGGGGGTGATAGGGTGTGGTGGAAAAGAGGCTTCATTCCAGAAGTTTGGGTTTGATTTTTGCATTAAGTCAGATGTGAATTTTTGTTCCCCCCGGGCAGACAAAAAATTTTTCTAGGGATGCCCCCTTGGAGAAAATGGACAAAAAAGGGGTTCAGCCCCCTCTGAATAGTTATGGGTTTTTTTAAGGGGGGGCTTAGGGAAACCCCGGAAACATAATTTAAAAAAATGTTAATAAAATATCTATGTCCCCCCGATGAAAAATGGAGATAAAGGGCCCAAAAAATTTCAATAGCTCTCTTTCAAATGGTTCAGTTTAAAAATTGGCAATTTTTTACCATAGGGACTCCCCCCTGGTACCCCCGGGAGGATGACATTTTGGGAAACTTTTCACGATCTGCCCAAAAAGTAGTGACATCTGAGGGGCTTTTAGGCCCCAAAATTTGGTTTCCCTAATTTTTTTAAAATTTTTTCGATTTCGAGAAAAGTTTGGCCACTGGGGAGGTCATGAGCCTTTTTAAAGAAAAATTTTCTCTGTATTGACTTTGGAAAAAAACTAAGAAGGAAAAGTCTCTCTTTATCTGAAATTTAATTTGGGAAAATGACTTGTACAAGATACCTTTTGTATATTCAAAATTTTTATGAAAAGTTTTTCCTTTGGATCACTTTTATTTTGTTTAGCTGCCGTATGGCAATTTTGAAGGAAGGGCAATTACGTAGTAAATTAACAAAGGAGGGCCTTCGATATATCTTAAAAGGGTTAAAATAAAGGGGAAAATCCCAAAAAAGGGGTGGACAAATAGGGGGAAAAACATGGGCTTTTTGGTTTTGAGCCCTAGTCAAAAACATTTATGGTATTTAGGGTGATTCTTTACTTTCATCTAAAAAAGTGAAAACCCGGGGATCCTAATACCTCGCTTTCGAGGTAGCAAACCCCTGGTTTTTAATCCCCATGATTTCACGAGACATTGTCTCCAAACTGAACTTTCGAGGGCTTCTCCCCTCTACAGGAAAAAGGATCTTGGAAAAAATTTTATCCATCTTTGGTGATGAAAGGTCAACCCTCGGGAAAGGGAAAAATGGGGACCTTTTAATTACCCATTAGTACGGGAAACCCAAAAAGGATGGGAGTAGTACGGTTTTGGGCCCAACCCGTGAACCACTTAGCCTAAGTTAAAAACGGATGGTGGAAAAGTGTCTGTACGGCCCCCAAATAGTCTGAAAAATATAGCAGAAAGGGAATTTAAATTTTTTTTTAAGATTAGGGGGAAAAGGGTTTTCAGTGTTTTGTAAAATGGGGAGATACATTAAGTCCATTAACTGTTCCCCCGAAAAGAAAGGGTTTCTTGGTTTAAATTTCAGTCTTTTTAAAAATTTTTCCACCTTTTTTTTTTACCCTTCCCTTTTAAGGACAATCTGGGCGTTTTGGTTTCCCCTTAACAAACCCCACAAAAGACAAAAGGGGGTTAAAAGAAGTAAATTTTTCTTTCCCCTAGATGCTTTTATTTTTTAAGGTTGATGAAACCCCTTTCCCCTTTGGGTTCGTCCCCCCAAAGGGCTTTATGGGGAAACGTTTAGCCTCAGCAAAAAAAGGGCCCGCCCGCCCCAGCAACTTTCCCCAGCTTTAATCAGGTTACGTTCTCTGATGAATTTTTTTTTTTCCCCCTTTTGGTGGGGGGAAAAGGGTGTCAGGAATTTGGGCAGCAACCCTGAAGTCTCTAAGAGATTCATAAATGTGATCAATTCCGGGAAATCTCCCTCCAAAAAATCGAACAAAGAAAGAGTGTTACCCGTAGATGCTGAAATTCTGGCCAGGCTGAAAGGTGGCATACCTGAAATCTTTCCCGTAAGGAAATTTTTGGTTTTTTGATATGCTTTTAAGGGGTCGCCTTCTTTAGTAGGGTTTTAATTACTATAATATCCTGCGAAAAATTGCATAGATATTCAAAAGGGGGGTACCAGAAAATAACTTCCTAACTGGTAGCCCCGGTGGTTAGCAGGCCCCTTCACAGAAGGTGCAGTATTTTTAAAAAACCCGATAATGTAAGAGGTTTTGTCTTCCCCTTTTCGGGGGGGAAGGGAGGGGAAATTAGGTGTTGGAAAAATGTGCAAAAAAACTGCACGTTATTCCCTTTTTCCTTTAAAAATTGCTTTTTTTGGGGAAAGTTGACTTCTTATTCCTAATTCCAAAGGGAGTTTGTTCGAACTCGCGATCCTTTTCTCCTCCCCTTAAAATCATTTTTCTCTGTCCTTTGCTTTTCTTCAAAGTTCCCCAAAATTTTAAACCCGTTCCCCCACTTTCTCTTGCTCTCTCCTACGATCAAAATTATCACGCTCCTTTTTGCTTTCTCTTTCGATTCTTCTCTCTCCCCTTTTTTTCTTCTCTTTCCCTTTCTAACTGTCTTTTTTTCTCTCAATTCTCCTTTTCAAGTCTTTCCTGGGGTCTTAGCCCTAAAGAAAGATTCTAAATTTTTCCCTGTTATTCCCAAATTACTTCCAGCATTCATTTTAAAAAAAGGTATTCTTTCCAACTTGCAAGGAAAAACTTTTAAATATCAGGGGAAATTTAAACGGTTTTAAAGAAAAACCCGGGGGGGTCAATTCTTGTTTTTCTCAAACTGTAAATAAAAACCCGAGGGGTCGATTTTCCCGCTTCAAAATTTAACCCAAAATATATTAACGAAAAAGAAGGGTTCCCATGCGGGGTCCCAGCAAACAGTAAGTAGAAAGGGGTCCCCCGGGCCTTCCTTTTTCTCACAACAAAACAAGAGTGTCCCATGGAAAAGTTCCCCTTTTAAAATAATGAAGAGCTCAAAAGAAAAAAAAGTTGTTTTTGGGGGAAAAATTCCCGGGGCCCTAGAGTCTAATTCCCCCAAAATGTTTCAAGCCCCCCATACAATTTGGTGGCAGAATTAAATAATTTTATCCTGCCTGACTTGACTTTCAATTTAAATTTGGGCTTAACAATCACCAAATCTTTTAAATAAACCCGTACTGTAGTCCCACCAAAAGAGAAAAGATTAATCAGGGGTGGTGGTTTAACCCTTTTGTTTGGGATGCGGCGTTGAAAGTTCCAATGGTGGGTTCGAAATGGAGTTGAATTTTTGATTCAATAGTTTATCCTGGCAAGGTGGCCCCTTGTGAAAAGGGTTACTCAAACCCCCCGTAACAACTTCAGCAGTATTACCCCGGCTGGCTCCTCCTCAGGGGAAAAATTTGTGAATTTTTTAAAAAAAAAAAAAAATAAAAGATAAACATAAAAAAAATTTATTTTTTTTAGAAAAATAAAAATAATTAAAACGCTTAAATAAGAAAATAATTTAAACCCACATTTTAAAAAAAAAAGAAAAAAGGGAAAAAATAAATGATAACTGAAATTTAAAAGCCCAATTTTTAAATTGGATGTTGGTGTTGGTGGCACTTTCTTGTTTAAATCGGACTTTTTGTGATGATTTGGGGGGGGGGGGGGGGCGCAGGTGTTGGGTGACCACCACTGGCTAGTTCTTCACAGATTAACGCCGTGAGTAGTATCCCCATGACAGGAAAGCAGGTTCTTTACCGTGCAATGATGTGGGGTTAGTCCTGCAATTTCATACAGGTTTCACAGGTACTTAAATGCAAAAATGGGGGGCTCTGGATTTGTCCTTCTCCTGTTCTTCTCGTTGGGTTGGGCAGGTGACCCTCACTGTCATCCCAAACTGAAAAGATAGACAGGTTACCCAAATGCTTAAATAAAACCTCTCCCGGGGAGTGTACATTATCAAAAGACTGGTGATTATTACAACAGTCAACTCAGGAAACAAGACTGAAAAGGACTAAAGTTTATTTTTGGCAAAAGTTAAAACTTTTAACCCAAAAAATCCCCTAGAAAACAAGGCAAAGGGTGTATTCAGTAGGTTGGGAGCTGGGGAAATTTGAGTGATTTATGTTTGACCAGAGCCCCATAAATCACCTTTCGAGGGGGGGGGGAAGAAAGGGAGGGGAAGGGATAGGGGAAACTAGACTGACCCCACGGTTAAAAAAGCAGCCAAACAATCAAAATAAACACTTTAGGGGTTGGGGGGGGGAAGAAAAAAGGGGGGGAAAAATGGGGGGCGTGACTTACCCTACTTTAACTAGTAGCCAGTAATGAAAAAAATTTTGTTATATATTGTACTCCATCTATGAAAATTTTCCCCCACACCCCCATTTCCAAGTTTATAGTCAAGGAGTTTTTAAAAAGAAATTTGGCGAGGAAAAAAATTTAACATGTGGAAGTCGGTAAGGGGGAACAAATTTTTCTAGACTGTCACGCTTAACCCCTCAGAGAAAATTAATTTGGGTGAACCATTTTATTTCAAATTTGGGAAACTGGGGGTGCCAATGTCCACCTCAAAAGGCGGTGTTTGGTTCCCTTAAAAGTTTTAGGTATTTCAAAGGTTTGTGGTTCCCTTTCTTAAAAAAGGAAATTTTTTTCCGCAAATAAAAATTTTTAAATTTGGGGGATACCCCAAAAGGGCCCAAAACCCTTCCTTTTCTATTGGGGGGTATTTTTCTGTGGGAAAGGGGTTTCCCGGGTTAGAAGCATACAGGGAAGGGAGTACCATCTTGGTTTTGTAGTAACCCGCAAACCCAAACCAGTTTTGGAGGCAACGTTCTCAAACAAAATGTTTTATTAATATCTGGAAATTTTAAATTTAGGGTCTTTCGGGAAAAAATACTTTTTAAACTCATTTAAAAATTTTTCCCCAGGGTACGTCGGAAAGTTCCCAAAAGGTTCCTTCACAGACTTTCTAAGGAAAAATCCAAAAAGATGCTGTAAGAAACAGCAAGATTCGGGATAAACCCTGCATAAAAAAATTTTCAGAACCAAGAAAAAATACGCATGGGGTTCTTGGTTTTGGGGGAAATTTTAAAATTTTAATAAAGTTTGTTCTTAATGGGGAGAAGGGTGCAGAGGTTTTTTAGGGAAAATATCAGGTCCCAAAATTTCTAAACTTGTTATACCCCAAGGAAACATTTTCGGTTGGGGAGTGAGGCCTTTTTGATCGTAACCCACGGGAAAAAAAAGATGGGTTTAAAGTTTGGATATGTTCGCCCCACGTAGATGTCTATACGTAAATGTTATCAAAATAAACTGAAACATTTGGCATATTACCCAAGACCTTTCTCATCAGTCTCACGTAGGTAGCACAGGCAGTTACCAAACCGAAGGGCATAGTTCTATATTGCATCAGTCCTTGGTGTGTAGGAAAAGCGGTGAAACTGCTTAGAAAAGGATCTAACATTACCTGATGATATGCCTGCGCAATATCAATCTCTGAAAAGAAGGAAGAGTCTTAAATTTGTGTAGATCGCTATCTATTAAGGGCATAGGCTCATCATCCCACCGAGTTATAGCATTAAGGCCTTTGAAGTCAATAGCAAGTCTATATGAATTATCCTCCTTCTTAACCATGACTACTGGTGAACAATATGAAGATATTGAAGGTTCAATGATCTTTAGTTTTAATAATTTGTCTACCTCTCGGTCAAATGCATCCCTAAGGTGAACTGGAACTGGGTATAATTTTCGTTTGATAGGATTGTCTGTCATTAAGTCAATCTTATGGACTACCGTGGAGGTAACACCTGGAATATCAGTAAAGACGTCTGAAAAGTTACTCACACATTGAAGTAGTTCGTGTCTCTTATGGTCATCCAAAGATTCATTAATATTAATGTTGGTTGCATCCGAGTGGTCAAGAGTCACCAAGTCATGTAGTTCTTCATCATAGTCTAAGTTAGAGGTGTCAATTACGCACACTTTACATTCTTCAGTTGTCTTATCAAGTTGGTGTGGAAAAACTAAATCAAAGTTATTAAGGCAGTTAACCGAATTTCTTCGGTAATATTTCTTAAGGATGTTGATATGATAAAGCTTAGGTTTCCCCTTGACTTCTATGAGGTAGTCAACTTTCCCACAAATTTTTAATACTTTATATGGACCTTTCCATGTTACTAACTATTTATTTGACTTAATCGGAAAAAGTACAAGAACTTCATCTCCTACTTAAAAACTTCTCCTCTGACTTTTGGAATCAAAATAGGTTTTGTACTGGTCCATTGTCATGCTTAGGTTTTTCGAAACTACGTCAGAAGGTCTCCTCAAGTTTGAGATCTAAATAAAGGTCAAGGAGAAACTGAAGAAGACTGAACCTCAGCATTTACCTCCTCATTAGTCCCAAAGTCAAGAAGGAGACAATGGGGGCCTCTGGCCTGTCCTAAACATAGAGAAGTTCAAAAAGTGAAAACCCCCAAAGAGTCACTGTAACTTGAACTTCCCGCAAGGCAAACAAAGCACAGGGTAGTAACGATGCCACTCCTTGGTTAAAGGAAGCAAAGTTTCCTTAAAATGGACTTGAAATCCGATTTCGACCGCTCAAATCCCCTCCCATTACAGCTAGGAGGATAGGGTGTGTGAAGAGAGGCTCATTCCCAGAAGTTGGTATAGATATTGCAATTAAAGTCAGATGTGAATTGTGTCCCCCGGTCAAACACAATTTTCTCATAGGAATGCCCCACTCTGGAAAGAGGACAAAAGGTCTTCAGCCACCTCAGTAGTAGTTATGGTCTTTAAGGAACGGCTTTTCAGGGACACTCGAAGCATAATCAACTAATGTTAATAGAAGATCATGTCCCCCAAGTATAAAGTGGAGATAAAGGACCAAATATGTCAATAGCTACTCTTCAAATGGTACAGTAAAGATTGGCAATTTTGACCATAGGTACTCACGCGCTGGTACCTCGGGAGGATTACAGTTGGGCAAACTTTACACATCTGCATGAATAGTGAAATCTGAGGACATTTAGGCCATATAATAGGGTCCCTAAAGTGATGGACAGTTTGACGATGCAGAATGGGCTGGCCATCTGCTGGTCAGACCATTTTTAGAACAATCTCCGTATTGACTGGGAACAACTAAGATGGAATAGTTCTCTCATCTTCTGAATTTAATTTGAATACGGACTTGTACAAGTACCTTGTGTATATTCAAAGTTATATGGAAAATAAAAAAAAAGTTTTTTTTCCTTTGGATCACTTGAGTTTGTTTAGCTGCCGTTTGGCAATTCTGATGAGAAGGCAAGTACGTATACATTAACATAATCCTTCGATATAATCTAAAGGCTAAAGTCAGGGAAAAGCAAGGATGACATAGGGGAAGCATGGCGTTGGTCGGAGCCCCGAGCAAGACATTTATGGTATCAAGTGATATCTACTTTCATCTAACAAAGTGAACCGCGATCCTACTACGCGTACCATCCTTTCGGAGAGTAGATCACTGTTTTTAATCCCAACAGAGTCCACAACATTTGTCTCACTGAACTTTCGAGGGCTTCTCGCCGACTCTACAGGAAGAGATCGAAACTCTTATACCATCTTTGGTGATGAAAGGTCAACCCAGAAGGAATAGAATGCACCTTTTACATGACCTATTAGACGAGCAAGAAGTGATGAGCTAGTAACGGCTTCAGACCAACCTGTGAAACCACTTAGACCTAAGTAACAACGGATGGTAGAAAAGTGTCTGTACACCCAGTAGTCTAAAGTAAATAGCAGAGGAATGAGTTTCTTTAAAATAGGGAACACTTATCAGTGTCCTCGTATAATGGTAGAATACATTAAGTCCATTAACTTCCATGAAGAAGGGGGCTTTGTCCTTACAGTCTTTAAATCATTCTTCCAACTTTTTGTTGGACCTTCTTTGAAGACAAGCTGCGTTTTATGTCCCTAACACCACACACAAATACATACAGGAATATAAAAGTAATTTTACTTTCACTAGATGGCTGATTTCTAAGGTCTGAATGAACCCTTGCCCTTAGGTTCGAATCCCTTTAGTCTTTATTGGATTCTGAGCCTCTGCAAAGCAGGTCAGCCCGCTCAGCAAACTTCCTCAGCTTTAATCAGTTTACGTTCTTCTGAAATGTTCGTATCTGGTGGGAAAGAGCTAGTCAGGAACTGTCAGCAACCATGAGTCTCTAAGAGAGTCATAACTGTGATCAATTCCTGAACTCTTTCCCTCCAAAAGTCGAACAAACGAAAGAGTGTTCCATGTATATTGCTGAAAGTTCTGGCCACTAAAGGTGCATAACTGAAATCTTTCCTGTAGTATGTTGGTTTTTTGATAGGCTTTAAGGATCGCCTTCTTCATAGGTTTATTATTACATATAATATCCTGCGACAAGTGCATAGATATTCAAAGCGTACCAAGAAAATAACATTCCTAACCTGGTAGCCCAGTGTCAGCAGGCCATTCTACAGAAGGTAGCATATTTTTCAAACCTGATAATGTAAGAGGTTATGTCTTCCCCCTCTGGAAGGGAGGAAATTAGGTGTTGGAATATGTGCACTAGCTGCAACGTTTTCCATACTACTCCTTCATTCTAAGTGCGTGTGAGAAAGTTACTCTTATGCTCGAATCAAGGCGAGTTTGTTCGACTCGCGATCCTTTTTCTCTCTCCCTTAACCTCATAATCTCTGTCCTTTGCTCTTTCCTTTCAATTCCCTTAATTTAACCTGTCCTCACATACTTTGCTCTCACCCTCCATCAATCTAGCACGCCCCTTTTTGTCTTCTCTTCGATCCGCTCTCTCCCTTTTTCTCTCTCTTTCCCTTTCTAACTGGTCTTTCTTCTCTCTCAATTCTCTCTCTTTCAAGTCTTTCCTGATCCTTAGCAACTAATGTAAGAGCTAATTTTTCCCTGTTATTCCTAACTTACTTCCAGCATTCATCAAAAAACTGTATTCATCCATACTTGCAAGAAATAACTTAAACGATCAGGGGAAAATGAAACAGGTATTAAAGAAACCGGAGGGGTCAATTTCTTCTCCGCGCAAACTGAAATAAACCAGAGGGCTCGATCCCTGCTCAATTAAACAATATATATAACGAAAATGAAGGTTTCTATGGCGGCTCGAGCAAACAGTAAGTAAATGGGTCCCTCGACCATCCAATCTTCTCACCAACAAAGCAAAAGTCCTATGACAGTTCCCTTGATATAATGTTGACTCAATTAAACAAGTGTGACTGGAAAATCTCGGGTCCCTTAGAGTCTAATCCGCCAAAGTGTTTCATGCTTCACATACAATTAGGTGGCAGAAATTAAATATATATTTTTCCTGCCTCTTGACTTTCCAATAAATTGAGACTATAACAATCACCAATCTTTCAAATACCAGTACTGTAGTCCACCAAGAGAATGATTACTCATGGCTGTGGTATCCACGGTGTATGGCGGCGTTTAATTCTATGGTATTTCGAATGGACATTATTGAATCGATTCATAGTTTGATCCAGGCAAGGTCGCCACGTGTGAAGGCTCCTCAGTCACTGTAACAACTTCAACAGTAATTTACCCAGCTGCTCCTCCTCAGGAAATTATGAGAATAGATATAGAAATAATAAACAGATAAACCATTAACACTTTATTATGTAGAAAGCTAGAATATATAACGCTTAAATATGAAAATAATCCTACAGTATAGAAATGAAAAAGGAAATATATAAATGATAACGAATTTCAACGCTAATTTAAAACTCTTGGATTCTGTGTTGGTGACACAGCTGTGTTGAAATTCGTAGCCGTTCTGATGATGGGAGGGGGGGGTCGCAGGTGTTGGTGACCGACTACTGCTAGTTTCTTCACAATTAACGCCGTGATATATCCCGATGACATGGAAGCAGGTTCTTTACCGCTGCAATGATGTGGTTAGTCCTGCCAATTTCATACAGGTGCATCAGGTACTTAAAATGCAAAATGGAAGTCTCTGGACGTTAGTCCTTCTCCTGTTCTTTCTTCTGCGTTATTGACAGGTGACCCTCACTGTCATCCAAGCTGAAAAAGATAGACAGGTTACCCACTGCTTAAATAATCACTCTCCATGCAGTGTAGCCATTACTCTAAAGACTGTGATTATTACAACATCACCTCAGAGCAAGACTGAAAGGACTAAGTTTATTATGGCCTAAAGTGAACTTTTAATCCAATAAATCCACCTAGAATACAAGGCAGGCATTACTATACAGTAGTGTTGGGAGATGCGAGTCGATGATTTCTGTTTGACCAAGCCCCCATAAAGTCACCTTTTCGAGGGGGGGGGGAAGAGTAGGGGAAGGGAGAGCGGGAGCTAGACTGACCCTACGTTAACAGCACCAGCAATCAAACTATAATCACTTTAAGGGTGGGAGAAAAAGGCGGAAAAATGGGAGCGTGACTTATCCCTACTTTAAACTAGTACCAGTAATGAAAACATTTACTATATTGCTACTCCATATACTGAACTTGTTTTCCTCACACTCCCCCCATACCAAGATTTAATAGTCCAAGAGTATAAGAAAATCGGCGAGAAAAAGTTCTAACATGTGGAAGGTCGCGTAAGGCAACATATCTCTACTGACTGTCAAGACTTAAACCACTCAAGAAATAATTGGATGAACCATTTGATATACACTATATGGAACTTAAAAGCCTGGAGTGGGCAATGTCCACCTCAAGATCGAGTGTTGTTCCCTTTAAAAGTTTCCTAGGTATATCAAAGGTTTGTGGTCCGTTCTTCTAAAATGAATGCTTTTCCCAGCAAATAAATTTAAGTAGGAGATACCCCACACAAGGCTAAACATTTCTTTCTATGTGATATCGTTGTCTGTGGGAAGGAATTTCCGGCTTAGGAAGCATACAGGGAAGGAGTACCAATCATGGATTTGTAGTACACCGCACCTAAGAGCCTGTATTGGAGGCAAACAGTCTCAAACAAAATGTTTTTATTAAATCTGGAATCATAAGTAAGGGTCTTTCGAAAGATACTTTTTAATCTCAATTAAACTTTTCCCGACTACTTCGGTAAAGTCAAGAGTGTCCTTCACATCTTTCTAAGGAAGTCCAATAAGATGCCTGTCAATAAGCAAGATACGGGATAAACCGTGCATAAAAATTTACAGAACCAAGAAAAGCTACGCATAAGCGCTGTTTTGGGGAATTTAATTCTAAAAAGCTTTGATCTTACTGGGGAGAGGCTGCAGAGTGTATTAGAAAGTATCAGTCCAAGAATCTAATCTTGTTATACCAAGGCAGTACATTTCTTTCTTCGGCTTGCAGTGAGCCATGTGATCTAACCTCCTAGCAAAACGGAGTTAATGTTTGGATATGTTCGCCCCACGTGATCATTACGTAAATGTATCAAATATACGGTAACATTTGGCATATACCCAAGACCTTTCTCATCAGTCCCCACGTAAGTAGCACAGGGGAATTACAAACGAAGGGCATAGTCTAGATTGCTTCATCCTTGGTGTGTAGAAAAGCGGTGTACTGCTTAAAGAAGGACAACATTACCTGATGAAATGCCTGCCCTATATCAATCCTCGGAAAAGAAGAAGTCTAAAATTTGTGTAGAGCGCTATCTATTAAAGGGCTTAGGCTCATCATCCCACCGATATAGCATTTAAGGCATGTTGAAGTCATAGCAAACCTATATGAATTATCCTCCTTCTTAACCAGACTACTGTGAACAATATGAAATATTGAAGTTCAATGATCTTTAGTTTTAATAAGTTGTCTAACCTCTCGGTCAAATGCAACCCGAAGGTGAACGAACTGGGTAATAATTTTCGTTTGATAGATGTCTTCTTTAAGTCAATCTTATGGACACCGTGGAGGTAACAACATGGAATATCAGTAAAGACTTCTGAAAAGTTACCTCACACATTGAAGTATTCGTGCTCTTATGTCATCCAAAGATCTTTAATATTAATGGTGAGGTTTGCATCCGATTGGACAAGATCACCAAGTCAGGTAGTTCTTCATCATATCTAAGTTAGAGGTGTCAATTACGCACAGTTTTACAATTCTTCAGTTTGTCTTATCAAGTTAGTGTGGAAAAACTAAGTCCAAAGTTTATGTCAGTTTAACCGAATTCTCTTTCGTAA
Organism: Cherax quadricarinatus; assembly: GCF_026875155.1. Classification (NCBI taxonomy): domain Eukaryota; kingdom Metazoa; phylum Arthropoda; class Malacostraca; order Decapoda; family Parastacidae; genus Cherax; species Cherax quadricarinatus. Next base: position 13,785,443 of record NC_069475.1, read on the forward strand.
TATTTCTTAAGGATTTGATAGGATAAAGCTTAGGTTTCCCCGTGACTTCTAATGAGGTAGTCAACTTTCCCACAAATTTTTTAATATTTATATGGACCTTTCCATGCTACTAACTCTTTAATTGACTTAATCGGAAAAACTGTTACAAGAACTTCATCTCCTACTTAAAACTTCTCCTCTGACTTTGGAATCAACTAGGTTTTGTACTGGTCCATTATCAGGCTTAGGTTTGTTCGAAACTATGTCAAGGTCTCCTCAATTTGGATCTAAGGTCAAGGAGAACTGGTAAGAAAGGAACCTCGAGCATTTTTACCTCTTTCATTAGTCCTTAAGTGCTGAAGGCATGGACAATGGGCCTCGGCATGTCTAACATATAAAAGTTCAAAAGGTGAAACCCCAAAGAGTCACTGGGAATTCTTCCTCATGGCAAACACAGCACAGGGTAATGTAAACAATGCCACTCCTTAGGTTTAAGGGAGCAAAGTTTCCTTATAATGACTTGAAAATCGAATGCTGACGCTCAATCCTTCCCATTACAGCTGGATGATAGGGGTGATGAAGAGAGGCTTCATTCCCAAAGTTGGTAATTGATATTGCATAAGTCAGATGTGAATTGTGTCCCCCGGTCAGACAAAATTCTCTAGGATGCCCACTCTGGAAAGATGACAAAAGGCTTTCAGCCACCTATGTATATTATGTTCTTTAAGGGAACGGCTTTCTAGGGAAACTCAAGCAATCAACTAATGTTTTAATAATTATCCTATGTCCCCCAGATGAAAGTGAGATAAAGGACCAACGATGCAATAGCTACTCTTCAAATGTACTGTAAAGATGGCATTTGAGCCATAGTACTACGCCTGGTACCTCGGGAGATGACATTGAAAACTTTTTTTTTTTTTTTTTTTAATAATACACACTAAAAAAAAACAAAAAAAAAAAAAAAACAAAAAACTTTTCTTTTTTTTTTTTTTTTTTTTTTTTTTTTTTTTTTTTTTTTATTTTTTTTTTTTTTTTACACGATCTGCAATATTGTGACATCTGAGGAATATAGGCATTAATAGTGCCATCTGATGACTCATTAGGCCAAAAATAGTTTCCCTCCCTAATTTTATTTAAAGTTTTACGATGCAGAAATGTCGGGGCCACTGGCAGGTCTTGAGCCATTTTAAAAAACAATCTCTTCTGCATTGACTTAACAACTAAGATGGCATAGCCGCTCATCGAAATTTAATTGAATACTGACTTGTACACGATACCCTTTTGTATATTGCCAAAGTTATAATGAAAAGTTTGTTCCTTTGGATCACTTGATTGTTGTTTAGCGGCCTTATGGCAATTCTGAAGAGAAGGGCAATTACTTGTAAATTGACACAGGAGTCCCTTCGATATATCTAAAGGCATAAGTCAGGAAAATCAAAGATGGACATAGGGGAGAATGCATGTGGCTGTTTCTAGCCCTACCAAACATTTATGGTATCAGAGGGATATCTTCACTTTTCATCTAACACGTAACCCGGTGATCCCTACTACCCTCGCTTTCGAGAGTACATCACTGTTTTTAATCCCACATGATTCTCACGAGACATTGTCCTCATCTGGACTTTCGAGGTGCTTCTCCGACTCTACAGAGAGGATCGGAAACACTTATATCCATCATTGTGATGAAGAAAGGTCAACCTCAAAAGGAAGAATGGCACCTTTTACATTACCTATTAGTGCCGGAGCAAGAAGTGAATGGAGCTAGTACGGCTTCAGACCAACCTGAGAAACCAAGTCTTAGACCTAAGTAACAACGGATTTGTAGATAATTCTGTACCCCCAAGTATCGAAAGTAAGCAAGGAATGAGTTTTCTTTAAATTAGGGAACAGCTTATCATGTCTCGTAAATTGTAGATACATTAAGTACATTAACTGTTCCTAACAAAGGTGCTTGGTCATTACAGTTTTAAAACATCTCCAACTTTTTGGACCTTCTTAAAGGACAATCTGGACGTTTATTCCCATAACCCCACAACAAATACAAAGGAATAAAAGAATCATTTTTACTTTCCACTAGATGCTTTGATTTCTTAAGGTCTGATGAAACCCTTGCCCTTAGGTTCGATCCCTTTAGTTCTTTATAGAATTGTGAGCCTCACATACAGGGCAAGCACTCACAACTTCCTCACTTTAATCAGTTACTTCTTGATGATTGTCTAACTGGGGGGAAGAGCTGCAGGACTGGCAGCAACCATGAAGTCTCAAGAGATTCATAACTGTGATCAATTCCTAACTCTCCTATCAAATCGAACAAACGAAAGAGTGTTTCCTGTAATCTGAAAGTTCTGCCAGCTGTAAGGATGGCATACCTGAAATCTTTCCCTGTAAGAATTTGTGTTTTTTGATATGCTTTAAGATCGCCTTCTTCAGTAGGTTATAATTACATATAATACCTGCACAAAGTTGCATAGATATTCAGGCTGTACCAGAATAAACATTCCTAACCTGGTAGCCCAGTGTCAGCAGGCCATCACAGAGGTAGCGTATTTTCAAACCTGATAATGTATGAAGTTTATTCCTTTCCCCCTATGTATGAGGTAAATTAGGTTTACCTGGAGTTTAACCTGAAGAGTTTCGGGTCACGCCCCGCGGCCCGGTCTGTGACCAGCCCTCCGTGGATCAGCCCCTGATCAACCACTGTTGCTGCTGGCGCACGCAAACCCACGTACAGACCTCAGACCCGGCTGAATCAGAACTGACTTTAGTGCCTTGTCCAGTGCCAGCTTAAGACTGCCATGGTCTGTGGTAATCCCCCTTATTGTGCTGGGAGGCTGTTGAACATCCTCGGCCCCTGACACTTATTTGTATGGTCTCGTATCGTGCTGGTGACACCCCTGCTTTTCATTGGGGGATGGTGCCGTCTGCCAAGTCTTTTCTTTCGTGTGAGTGATTTTCGTGTGCAAGTTCGGTTACTAGTCCCCCTAGGATTTTCCAGTGTATATAACATGTATCCTCCTCCTGCGTCCAGTAATACAGTTTAGTAAACCTCAAGTGCTCCCAGTAAGTGGAGGGTTTTATCTCCGTTATGCGCGCCGTGAAAGGTTCTCTTACATTTCTAGGTGGCAATTTTCACCGCCTTTGTAAGGTGCTGTTAGAGTGCAGCAATATTCCAGCCAGATAGAACAAGTGACCTGAAGTGTGTCACATGGGCTTGGCCTCCTAGTTTGAAGGTTCTCATTATCCATCCGGTCATTTTTTCTAGCAAGTTGTGATGGAACAATTTATGGTCCTTAAGGTGAGATCCTCCACATAATATTCACTCCAGGTCTTGGTATAGTCACTACTGCACGTTGTTCATTACTCCTTCATCTAATTGCTGTTAGAGAAAAGTTTGACATTCTATTCCTAATTCAAGGCGATGTTTGTTCGGAGCTCGCGATCCTTTTCTCTATCCTTAACTCATATTCTCTGTCCTTTGCTCTTTCTTCAGTTCCCTTAATTTTTAACCTGTTCCTCACATACTCTTGCTCTCTCCTCACGATCAAGGCATCACGCTCCTCTTTGTCCTTCTCTTTTTTCGATTCTCTCTCCTCTCTTTTTCTCTTCTCTTTCCCTTTCGGTCTTTCTTCTCTCTCAATTCTCTCTTCTTTCAGTCTTTCTGGATCTAAGCAACGAAGGAAAAGCTAAATTTTTCCCTGTTATACCTAACTTACATCCAGCTTTCATCAAAAAACTGTATTCATCATACTTGCATGAATAAATTAAAACTATATCAGGGAAATGAAACGGTATTAAAGTAAAACTAGGTCAATTCCTGCTCTGCTCAAACTGTAAATAAACCAGAGGGCTCGATCCCTGCTTAAAATTAAACAATATGTATTAACAAAAATTAAAGGGTTCTATGGCGGCTCCGAGCAAACAGTAATGTAGAATGGGTCCCTTGACCATTAAATCTTCTCACCAACAATCAAAAGTGTCCTGGACAGTTCCTTGATATAATGAAGAGCTCAATGAAACAAGTTTTTACGGGAAAATCTCGGGTCCCTAGAGTTAATCCTCCAAAGTGTTTCGGCTAATACAATTGGGTGGCAGAAAAATTAAATATTTATCTGCTTGACTTGACTTACATAATTGGGGACTAAACAACCCCAAAATCTTTTAAATCCCTTTGTACTGTAGTCCTACCATGAGAATGATTACTTGGTGGTGGTAACCGGTCTGTTGTATGCGGGTTGAAGTTCCTGTAGATTCGGATGGGTTGAATCTTGATTCGTAGTTGTCCTGGCAAGGTGCCTTGTGAAGGCTTACTCAGCCCTGTAACAACTTGGGAAGTTTCCCAGGCTGGCTCCCCCTCAGGAAAATTAGTAAATGAAAAAAAATAATAACAGCAACATAACATTTATTATGTAGAAAATTTAAATATATAAAACATTTAAAAATATGAAATTTAATCCTACATTAAGAAAATGAAAAGGAAAATATAAATGATAACTGAATCAACGCTATTTAACACTTGGTGTCTGGTGTTGGTGACATGCTTGTTAAAATCGTAGCCGTTGTGATGATGAGGGGGGGTCGCAGTGTTGGTGACACCACTGGCTGTTCTTCACAGATTAAGCCGTGAGTGTATCCGATGACAGGAAGCAGGTTTTTTTACCCCCTGCAATGTTTTGGGGGGGGTTACGTCTGCAATTTCATACGGGTGCACAGGTATTTAAATGCAAAATGGGGAAGTCTCTGGCGTTAGTCCTTCTCCTGTTCTTCTCGTTGATTGACAGGTGACCCTCACTGTCATCCAAGCCCGAAAAGATAGACAGGTTACCCACTGCTTAAATAATCACTCTCCATGGCAGAGTACATTACTCAAAAGACGTGGTGATTATTACAACAGTCAACTCAGAGCAAGACTGAAAGGACTAAGTTTATTATTGGTCAAAAGTGAAGCTTTTAACCAATAAATCCACTAGAATACAAGGCAGGCATGTACTTACAGTAGTGTTGGGAGCTGCGAGTTGAGTGATTTAATGTTTGACCAGAGCCCCACAAGTCACCTTTCGAGGGGGGGGGGAAGAGGGAGGGGAAAAGATAGCAGGAGCTAGACTGATCCTACGTTAACAAGCAGCTGGCAATCAAACTATCACTTTAGGGGTGGGGGAGATAAGGCGGGAAAAACGGGAGCGTGACTTACCCTACCTTAACTAGTAGCCGGCAATGAAACTATCACTTTCGGAGAGGGGGAAGAAAGGCGGGAGCGTGACTTACCCTACCTTAACTAGTAGCCGGTAATGAAACTATTGTTACTATATTGCTACTCCTATCTTTTCCCTCACATTCTACTATATTGCTACTCTGAACTTTTTCCTCACATTCTCCCGTTTTCCCCACCCTCTCGTAGAAATCTCCGTTTCACATAAATACTCATGATTCTTCGTTCCAGCAATATGAGCCCCAGCCCACCATGGCCAATCGGCAGAGTGATTACCCCTCTGCTTAACCATTCACAGCCCGATCCTCAAATAAAACGAAATACCCTACGCAACAATTTCGTAACCTCTCGATGCAATAATGGATACATTGCAGCCACATGCCATAATTTACTATATAAAAGCACGTTTGTCACGATTACTCGTTGGTGCAACGTTAGATGTGCAGACCTCAAACCTCTAATTCGTTTTAATACACTATCAACAACCCACAGTGAGTTCACCTCACGTGCCATCATTGGCTCACGAGCACACACAATCCCGCATATTTTAAGTTGGTCGACCACATCCCACCTACCCTCTTTACCCCATTCATTTGATCCCAATTTCCCACTGCATGAACTTAGTCTTCTTAGCTTTAAAATTTCTCTTTTCCATTTGCTTCACCAAAAATATTTACGATTCCCTCCACTTGCAGTAAGTCTACATCATCTCCTACCATGACTGTAGTATCATCAACATAACCCACAATACTAGTCCACCCATCTCTCTCTTAACCCCCCAAACCCCCAAAAACTAGCCCGCACCGCACGATAAAAAGGATCATGCAAACACGCAAACAATAATTGTGATATGGGACAGCCTTGCCTCAATCCCCTACCCATCTGAACTGGCTCGCCTAACCGACCATTGACCTGCACACGCATAATCGCCCCCTTATATAGGTCTGAGCCCAAGTGTTTATTTAAATCCCAAAAACCTGCCAACGCATGAACTGCCATAATGCACTTCTTTCAACACTATCTATGCAGGGCCCAATCTAAAGCGAAGATCCCCCCCCCTCCCACCATCTGTCTCCTTTCTATGAATCCTCGAATCATCCCATCCCCATCGAACATGGACCTGCCTTGTTCCCACATTGTCCCCTGTCTATAACTTTTTCTATTACCTTTTTCAGTCTATTCCCCAATAACCTCGCAAACAACTCGTAATCACCACACATAAGGGGAAATGGCCCTATAGTCCATTAATTTCGTTGATGGATCCCTTTTGGCACCAAAACCACCACTGCCGTCCATTGCAATTCTCCCATAACCCCGTCAGTCTTCAAGATGTTAAATAACCGAACTAGAAACACCCTTATCACGTCCCAATTCATCACATAGAAATCAATTGGCAGCCCATCAATACCAGGAGCTTTACCTAAGCTCGCCCCTGCCAGAGCCTGCCATATCTCACCACTCTGTAATAGGCCCTTCCAATGCTCTCTATCTTGAGTACTAAGCTTAACTGCACTTGTTACCGAATTCTCCGAAATGCCATATTTTTTATCCAAGGGCTAGACATGTAATTCCTAAAAAAAGCATCTAATACCCGCTCATGCCCTCCGTCGTCACCAACATTTGGGCCTTCAAGATAACCTTCTCTCCCTTTATGCACTGTTAACCCCATCATCTCCGTGGCTGCCCTCCTCTGCCGCTGTTCCCTTAACACACACCCGAAGGCTGATCCCGTAGAGAACCCCCTCCAAACCTCCGGCCACATGTGCACCATCAAATCACTCATTATAAAAACCCTTTTTTACGTTGCTTTAAATCCTCTATTTCCTCCACAGGGTATCTCGCCCCATCACCCACATAACAATAGCATAACTGTCCTTCAAAATACCCCTGAAGCCCATACAACAGTTGATTACTTTCCCGCCCAAGCCGGAACATAATAATCCCAGATACGTTTCTTAGCCACATATCCACCACCTAACCAATTCCCACCCCAGGAGCCCCCGTTAACAAACCCCCCCAAAAAGACTCAAAAGATTTTCTTTTCTCCCCCCCTTTTAACAATTTAACATTCAATTTCCAATAACTACGACCCCTTTAGGTAAACCCTCCCACCCTGCGTCCACAAGAACCCTCTATGATCAGAAAAACTACATCTATGATACACACACTTTTAAACCTACGACGGTGCGCGGCACATACACTCTATCAAGTCGCGCTGCATATCCACGACATACAAAGGGTGCTCAACCTTTCCCCCCCCACCACGTCCATTAATCCCACCCCTGACATTAAATCTCCCAAATTTACACTAAAAGTATCCACTTCCCCGAGGCTCTACATCCTTATGCCGGATCATGCAATTCCAGTCCCCGCCAACAATAGCTACTTCGGGAAGTGACCTCAAAAAATAAATTTAACACTTCTTTCACAAAGATAGCTTTTACACGCCCATCATTTTCGTTTGGACCAACACACACACAAGTGCCACCTTCACCCGTCCCATAGTCCCTCCACCCTTATTATCTCCCCTCCCCCTTTCACTACGTCTCACAACAACTGACTAGTCTCCCTAATCATGATGGCTACCCCACCTTTAAACCCAAAATAGCTTTCTCTATATACACATTATATCCTTCTATCCGCAATTCACTGCCACATTTATGATTGTTTTTCTGTACGTACACAACGTCCACATTATTACGTACCATAATTCACTTAACCATACACACTTTCTTTACAGTTCGCAAACTATTAAAATTTATTGTGAGGCACTTAAAATCGACAAGGGGGGTTTTCCTTTCGACACTGAATGTTTTTCATTAGATTTTTTGTTTCCAATTTTCCCTTCCCCCCTTTTGAAGCACTCCTGGTCAACCCCTGAGCTTTGGGTGCACAGGACCCTCTCTGTGCCACATCCGCCCATGACTTCTTCCCTGATTTTTGAGCTGGCATAACACATCATTGGAATCTGAAAGTGTAACAGAGTGTTTTCGTTTTCCCACTTTCCACCTGCATTTCGTCTTCCACAGTGCAATCCTGATGGATTTCGACCTCCACCGTTGTTTCAGCAAGGCGTCAGTGGTGTTCACTACCAGCTGCACATCGTGTTCCACGTCCGCCGTCGCAGCCTGTCCCAAGTCTATGGATGGTGCCATCGCAGGACTCATTCTGTCCTCCGTAAATAATTCGTCTAACACAGAGACAATGGATTTCTCCACGTCATTGGCCTGCTCTTCTTGCGAAGCCGTTCCCACCTCTGGGTCCACCTCCAAAGGAGGCGACACTTTTGGGAGTGTAGCACACACCTTGTCCATAGACCTCTCAACCTCTTTGCTCCAAGACAATCCTGAAGTTTGCACAGGCGATTCATGCACATCTTGCCTTACACCTTTCTCCCTTAGATCCTTGCTCTGTTGTTCAACCCTGACACCTCGTCTCCTTTCACACTGCACCGCGGTGCGGCGTTGCCCTGCATAAGTCACGAATATCTGAGTCCTGAAGTCTTGCAGGATCACATATGAAGGGATTGGATGTCGTAATGTCATTTTTACCGAAAAAGTTCCCTCAGGTATTCCTTCATATGGGCCATCAGACCACCTCCCTGCTGTAGGCATGTGAATGGTGCCATAATTACCCAGGGCAGCACGTATGTCAGTCATATCAGCCTCAAAGGGTACGTTTCTGACTTTTACCCATGTATAATTTCGGGATACATTCTGGCCACAAAATAGAGCGAAACACCAACGTCAAAGACCTGGGAGTGATCATGTTGGAGGATCTCACCTTCAAGGACCATAACATTGTATCAATCGCATCTGCTAGAAAAATGACAGGATGGATAATGAGAGCCTTCAAAACGAGGGATGCCAAGCCCATGATGACACTCTTCAGGTCACTTGTTCTATCTAGGCTGGAATATTGCTGCACACTAACAGCACCTTTCAAGGCAGGTGAAATTGCTGACCTAGAAAATGTACAGAGAACCTTCACGGCGCACATAACGGAGATGAAACACCTCAATTATGGGAGCCTTTAGGTTCCTAAACCTGTATTCCCTGGAATGCAGGCGGGAGAGATACATGATTATATACACCTGGAAAATCCTAGAGGGACTAGTACCGAACTTGCACACGAAAATCACTCACTATGAAAGCAAAAGACTTGGCAGACGATGCACCATCCCCCCAATGAAAGAAGGGGTGTCACTAGCACGTTAAGAGACCATACAATAAGTGTCAGGGGCCCGAGACTGTTCAACTGCCTCCCAGCACACATAAGGGGGATTACCAACAGACCCTGGCAGTCTTCAAGCTGGCACGGACAAGCACCTAAAGTCGGTTCCTGATCAGCCGGGCTGTGGCTCGTACGTTGGTTTGCGTGCAGCCAGCAGCAACAGCCTGGTTGATCAGTCTCTGATCCACCAGGAGGCCTGGTCACAGACCGGCTGCGGGGCATTTTACCTCCGGGAAATCTCTCCTGGTAAACTCCAGGGAGCTTCACAGACACAGCCTGGTTAACCACTAGATTAACCTCCTGATACTTGTCGATGACCGCCTCGTAAACTTGAGCTGAGCAAAACTTTACAAAGATTCTTGTCACACCATTCATCGCTACACCGCACAAATCCTCGTTGGCGATACCATAGGTGTCTCGGATTATCGCTGACAAATAATCTCCGTTGATGGTCCAATCACTGCCCCACGAGTTAATTCCAAACACACAGTGTTGATGCGGCGTCTGCCTGCCTGCGCCATGTTGAGAAAATGGAACTGCCACCGAACAGCTATAGAGGCAAAGCGTGAACACGTCCTCTCTACTCAATGGCTGAGAGACGAATGATTTCTTATTAGGGCCTTAAACTGATTTGCAGACAGGGGCCCTTTAGTTTGTTCTGGCAATGAATTCCAGATCTTTGGGCCTTTTACATGGCATTGCAAATTTTTGTATAGGGAGAGATGGACATATGGGATATCGAAGAGTGAGCTGTGTCTTGTATTATGGTTGTGTGTTCTGTTATGGTTGTCAAGGAGGAGTTTGGGTGGATGGTTTACATTACAGTATAGTGTTCTGTGTATGTAGTAGGCACATTGATAAGAACATAAGAAATAAGGAACACTGCAACAGGCCTACTGACCCATGCAAAGCAGGTCCATGTTCCTCCCAATTACCCCAATGACCCACCTAGTCAGGTCACTTCCACTTAAGGAAGGAGCAAGGCATCAGACCTAGTAGCAAAAGCTAGTCAGGTTCAACTCACACCCACCCACACCCACTCATGTATTTATCTAACCTATTTTTAAAACTACAAATTGTTTTAGCCTCTATAACTGCACTCGGGAGTTTCTTCCAGTCATCCCCTCTTCAATGGGGGTCCTTGGCGTGGTGAAGAGGCTCTTGGTATGAGGAATTAGACCTGTTGGTCTCCTTCCTCAGACTGAACCTAATTACCCGCCAATCCCCCCTTCCATATCAAATCCTCACCATCTTCCCCTTTCTCCTTTTTCCTCCTCCTCCTCCTCCTCATCCCCACTCCTCCCTTTTGCCCTTCCTTTTTGGCCTTTGGAATTTTCACACAGGCACACTAGTTCTTAGGTAGGGGAAAGGGTACCGGGGTCCATCCCATTCTGTTGAGGTTCTTGGTGGTGGCATAGTTTGTTGTGGAATCTGGATCACCTGGGGATGTCTTGATCCCTCTCTGGTATCCCAGAGGGTGGCTTGGGTGTCTTTTGGGTGATGGGTGTATCTCAGGAAGCCCCCTTTCAGATTCTGGGGGAGATGGCTGAAGGAGTTATGCTTTGTGGCAGATATCCAGCTGCCCTCTCTTTTGTCCACCGAGGTAGCTCGGCAGATGTGAGGTTGCTATCCTGGATGCTAGTTTTTCTGGCATGAAGGGTAGGGTATGGCATGGTTCCATGCTGCATCTGCACACTTGCGATGCTGAGGTCCTCTTTTGGGGACAGAGGGGATTTTGGTCCTTCATTCCTCCTAGGAACTATCCCTCCCCGGTCCCCCCTTTTTTTATCCTTTTTTTTGTTTTTATTTTCTTTTCTTCTTTCTTATTTTTCTTAAAAACAAAAAGAAAGAAGTAACCTAACCATGGAGTCCCCAATCCATGACCCCACTGCCTCCAGGCCCCTTAAATTGCTACTGCACCCTGTTCTAACCTCGCCTCACCTTTTGGCCACTCTTTGGACACTCCTAAGACCCCTGTACCTCTTGCTGGTGCTGTTTCATCACCTGCTTCAGGTGCCAGGTTTTCGACTGACTCCTTCGATTTGTCTGACCTCTGCTCTCCTTTAACTATGCTTCTGGCCTCTCCCTCTACAGTGCAGCAATTTTCGAATCGCCATCCTGTCCCATCTCAGACCAACTCTGGTCTCACTTCTAAACGCCAGTGACAATCTCCTGATGACAATACTTCGTTACCTTCCCATTCTACTAGGAAAAGACCGACACGTCATGCACTAGTATATTGGTCCATATGTGGTCTATTATGGTTGCACTTGTCTCAGTGAGCCTGGTTGGTTTAGTTATTGTTGGTATGAGAAGTGTGTTGTTCATATTGTTGATGAAATCAGTTACAGGCTGATTATCTAGTAAGCCAAGGTTGATGTTGAAGTCTCCAGCTAAGAGAAGGTGGTGCTTATTCATTTGTCTGTTTGTTATTAGTGACTTTAATTTTTCACTGAAATTTGGGATGTTTGTGTGAGGTATCCGGTAAATGGCACCGATTGTTATAGGCGTCTTAAGGTTTTTTACAGTAAAATTAGCAAAAATGTATTCCCCATATTCATCACTAAAGCAAGTGGTGCTAAGACAAGATAATTGGTTAGAGTAATAGATTGCATATACAACCCCCAACTGGTTTGGTCTGCAGTTGTGAATTGCTGTGTATCTGGTAGAGGGTAGATATCTATTGTGTCCTGTTTAAGCCAAGGTCTCAGTAAGAATAATGCAGGAGAAGGGTGTCTTTAGTGATTCAAGGAGTGCTAGGAGGTCATCATAGTGTTTGCTTAAGGACCTGCTGTTGTAGTTAAGTACTGATAGACTTTTAGCATTGTTTAGGATAGTGGTGGCTTGTGATGCTGTGTAATAAAGGCAGTTACTTTCCAATTGGTTTTGATTTGGTGTCAGATTATGGGTGTAGATCAGGGTCAACGTGATCAATCATCTTCTGGGTTTTTAAATTTTATGGTTATTTATATCCTGAGTTGTGTGTTGAGTTCTAGTACTGATATCTGTAGTGGTAGGAAGTTTGGACAAGTATATAGCTAGAGAAATTTTGGTCATGTAGGGTATAGTCACTACTACACATAATGAAGCTGATGTTGTCTATGTGTTGTGCTGGAATGAACTAAAGTACAACTAGGTATAAACTAGTAATATAAAAATACAAATTAAAAATAGAACAAGACTCTCACTTGTAATTGCACTAAGGTCTAAAAATGACTTTTTGTGGAGTCTATGTTTTGAGCTAGAATGATGCTATAGTTACAATAGGTTTAATCTAATAATATAAAAATACAAATTAAAAATAGCACTAAAATCTCACTAGTAATTGCACTACGGTCTAATATAGTGAATTTGGTATTGACTATGTATTGAGCTAGAAAGAGCTATAGTACAACAACTTTAGTCAAATTTAATATAAAATACAAATTACAAATAGCACCAGTCTCTCACTAGTAATTCCCACTATGGTCAGTATAGTGAATTTGGTATTGACTATGTATTGAGCTAGAATGAGCTAGAGTAAAACGTGATTAATCTAAAATATAATAAAGGAACAAGACTCTAAATTTTGTAATTGCACTAAGGTCTTATATAAGTTGTTTACAAGAATTAGAGTATAATTAGATTTAAATTGACAGGATAAAATACACAAATTAAGGTAGCAAAAGAATAAAAAAAAATGATAAAAATAAAAATGGCAATGACTTGGTTATAATATGCTAGTAAGATGGTAGACAGGATAATATAAAAGTTGTAGTTGAAAATACTAGTTTAAAAATGTATGGAATAAAAATGGTCAATAAAAGAAGTTTACAATAAGTTTGATCAATATAGTTTAAAGTAAAATTGGGCAATAATAGGGATTTAGAATAAAATTGGGCAATTGAGTATTTTTTAAAGAACTCAGGAAAATAAAGAGATTAGGCGAAGAGCCAGAAACTAATATGCACAGATAAGAAGGGAGGCTCAGCGACAGTATGAAAATGATATAGCATCAAAAGTCAAGACTGACCCGAAGCTGTTGTACAGCCACATCAGGAGGAAAACAACAGTCTAGGACCAGGTAATCAGACTGAGGAAGGGTGATGGGGAATTCACAAGAAACGACCGGGAGGTATGTCAGGAGCTCAACACGAGATTTAAAGAAGTATTTACAGTGGAAACCAGTAGGACTCCAGGAAATCAGAACAGGGGGGGGGGACCAGCAAGTGCTGGATGAAATACATATAACCAAGGAGGAGGTGAAAAAGCTGCTGTGCGAACTTGACACCTCAAAGGTGGTGGGACCAGACAACATCACTCCATGGGTCCTTAAAGAGGGAGCAGAGATGTTGTGTGTACCATTAACAAAAGATCTTCAACACATCATTTGAAAAACTGGGCAACTCCCCGAGGTATGGAAGATTGCAAATGTAGTCCAATTTTTAAAAAGGGAGACAGACATGAGCACTAAACTACATACCTGTATCACTAACGTGTATAGTATGCAAGATCTGGAGAAGATCATCAGAGGAGAGTGCTGGAGCACCTGGAAAGAAACAAGTGTATAATTTACAACCAGCACGGTTTCAGGGAAAGAAAAATCCTGTGTCACAAACCTACTAGAGTTTTATGATAAAGGTGACCAAAAGTAAGACAAAAGAGAGAGGGGTGGATCGACTGCCCTTTTTTTGCTCTGGAAGAAGGGCCCTTCGACACAGTTCCTCACAAGAAAGGGTTTCTGCCCAAAAACTAGAGGATCAGGCACACATAACAGGAAAGGACGCAATTGGATCAGAGAATACCTGACAGGGAGGCAACAACGAGTCATGGTACGTGACGAGGTGTCAGAGTGGGCGCCTGTGACAAGCGGGGTTCCACAGAGGTCAGTCCTAGGACCTGTGCTGTTCTTGGTATATGTGAACGACATAACGGAAGGGATAGACTCAGAAGTGTCCTTGTTTGCAGATGATGTGAAGTTAATGAGAAGAATCAAATCGGATGAGGATCAGACAGGACTACAAAGAGACCTGGATAGGCTACAAGCCTGGTCCAGTAACTGGCTCCTTGAGTTTAACCCTGCCAAATACAAAGTCATGAAGATTTTGGAAGGACAAGAAGACCGCAGACACAATATAGTTTAGATGGCCAAAGACTGCAAACTTCATTCAAGGAAAAAGATCTGGGGGTGAGCATAACACCGAGCATATCTCCTGAGGTGCACATCAATCGGATAACTGCTGCAGCATACGGGTGCCTGGCAAACCTACGGATAGCGTTCCGATACCTCAGCAAGGATTCGTTCAAGACTCTGTATACCATTTACGTCAGGCCCATACTGGAGTATGCAGCACCAGTTTGGAATCCACACCTAGTCAAGCACGTCAAGAAATTAGAGAAGGTGCAAAGGTTTGCAACAAGACTAGTCCCAGTGCTACGGGGATTGTCCTACGAAGAAAGGTTGAGGGAAATCGGCCTTACGACACTGGAGGACAGGAGGGTCAGGGGAGACATGATAACGACATATAAAATACTGCGCGAAATAGACAAGGTGGACAAATATGGGATGTTCCATAGAAGGGACACAGACACAAGAGGTCACAATTGGAAGTTGAAGAATCAGATGAATCAAAGGGATGTTAGAAAGTATTTCTTCAGTCATAGAGTGGTCAGGCCGTGGAATGGCCTAGAAAGTGACGTATTGGAGGCGGGAACCATACATAGTTTTAAGGCGAGGTATGATAAAGCTCATGTGGTAGGGAGAGAGAGGACCTAGTAGCAATCAGTGAAGAGGCAGGGCCAGGAGCTATGACTCGACCCCTGCAACCACAATTAGGTGAGTACAAATAGGTGAGTACACACACAGACACACACACACTCACACTCACACTCACACACTCACACACACACACACACACACACACTCACACGCAACCACAAATAGATGAGTTCAGACACAGACACAGACACACACACACACCACACACACACACACACACACACACACACACACACACACACACACACACACACACACACACGCACACACAGTTTAGTTTAATATCTTTATTATGCACCCCTTACCCATCCTGTGGGCGGTAGTCAAAAGATTACAAAGGTACACAATGGGTCCAGTGACTGGACCCTAAAGTTATGATAGCTGAACTAGTTACAAAGGTAATGAACTCCAGGTAGATCTGGTCACAATCATGGCAAGTTACAGAGGTAATGAATCAGCCTCACTCCTATACATGGTTACAGTCATGAACAAATTACAAAGTAATGAACCACTGATACGTCCACACCTGGTCACAACTGTAATGAGTTATAAATACAAATATTAAGTGGTTCATACACCCACACTAGCGCACGCACACATACATACACACACGAGGGTGCACGCACGGACATGTGCACACGAATAACGAATAAACATGAGGAGTGGAACGAAAGAATCAGTGAAAAATCCCCAGATATCATAGCAGTCACAGAAACAAAACTCGCTGAGACAATAACAGACACAATCTTCCCAATGGGATATCAACCCTTGGGGAAAGATAGAAGGAGAAAGGGGGGGAGGGGGGTTTTCACTGTCAAAAAACACCGATGGGGATTTGAGGATATGGTTTGGGAAGAAAGAGACACATTGTAGGTACAATTCAAACAAAAATTTAGTCATTGGATGATGAAATAACCCACCACAGAACTGCAGGGGGCCCAAAGAGGGGGAAAACGAAGAAAAAAACGGGGGTGATGGGGGGACACACGGCTGAGGTGGCAAGAAAACCACTAGAGCAGGGGCGAAGTTACTGGAAAAGGGCGATTTAAAACCACATGGAGATCCCGGGGAAAACCCCGGGACCCAAACTTTGGGGCCCCAAAACCAAAAAGGGGGGGGTTTTACTTGAAAACCTCATGCTCAACATGTCAGGGACACAACCGGGGAAGGGGGGAGGATGAGCCACAAACTGACCCTTTGTGTTCACCCTACATTTTAAAGACTTTAAAGGACATCATTTAAACGAGGGGCCCCCTTTGGAAAGCAAGCAAATCATGGGTGCTGAGTTTTGATTTTTAAATAAAAAGTTACAAGGGAAAGGTAACGGGAAACTAAAGGGGGTCGGGCCCAAACTAAAAAAAGAGGGGACTACAAAAGGTAAGAAATTTCCTGCGGGGAGGTTCAGGGGGAACAGAGAAATGGTGGGAAAAAATCATAAAACGAGATATGGAATATGTGGCAACAAAGGAAAGGGGAGGCAGAGGAAAGTTTTTTTTCCCAAGGAAACAGAAAAAAAGGGAAAACCCCAAAACGAGCCCTTTGGGTTTTAAACCCGGGGGTTGTAGGGAGGCAAAAAAAAAAGGAAACCCAGAGAAGGGAAAAGGGTTAAACGGGAGGAAATGGGACCCAGGAAAAAAAGGGAGATTAGTAAAGAGCCAGAAACGGTATGCCCCAAAAAAGGGAGGGAGGCCCAGCGACAGAAAGGAAAGGGACATGGGCATCGAAAGTCAAACCCCTAAACCCGAACGCTCAAAAAGCCAAAAAGGAAAGGAAAAAAACAGTAAAAGGACCAGGTGAAAAAGGGCTGGGGAAAAAAGGGTTTGGAGAACTCACAAAAAAACAAAATCAAGGGGGTTTGGGAGCTAAACCACGAGTTTTAAGGAAGTTTTTACAGTAGATTTCGGGAAAGGGATTTCGGGGGGGACAAAACCAATGGGGACACCAGAAAGGGAATAAAACACCAACAAGTGTAGGACGACATAAATACAGATGGGAGGGTGAAGAAACGGGCAAAGGGGGACATCGATCCCAAAGGCAAGGGGAAACCGGAAACAACATCTCCCCGGGGGCCCTTAAGAGGGAAATTTTTTTGTGTGTCCCCCCATTTACCAAAATTTTTCAACACGTCCCGGGAAAACTGGGCAACTACCTGAGGTAGGGGAAGAGGGCCAAGTATTTCCCCCCTTTTTAAAAAAAAAGGGAGACAAAAAGGGAGGCACTAAATTATAGACCTTTGTCTTTGGGGCCCGTGATAGAAAATGAAAAATTTATGGAAAAATTACGGGAGGAGAGTGGGCACCGGAACGGAACAAAAAGTAAAAGGGCCAACCAGCAGGGAAATTCATGGAAGGAAAAATCCTGTGTCAAAAAACCTTTTTGGAGTTTTGGGGATAAAATAACAAAAGTAAACACGAGAGAAGGGGTGGGTTTGATTGCATCTTTTTGGACTGCAAGAAGGCCTTTGACACATTCCCCTCACAAAGATTAGTCAGAAGCTAGAGCATCAGGCCTTTAAAAACGGGGAAGGGCACTGCAAGGGATAAAGAATACCTACGGGGAGACAAAAAACCGAGTCATGGAAACGTAAGGATTACCCACAGTGGGCACCTGTGACGAGGGGGGCCCCCACGGGGTCGGTTCCTAGGACCATGCTATTTTTGGTATAGTGAACGACATAAAGGAAGGGGTTTTAGACCAGAAGTGTCCCGTTTGCAGATATTTTAAAGTTAAGGGAGGAGAATTAAATCTGATGAGGACCCAGGCAGGACTTAAAAGAGACCGGACAACGGACACCTGGTCCAGCAAATGGCTTCTAAAAATTTAATCCTGCCAAATCCCAAAGTCATGAAGATGGGGGAAAGGGGCCCCAGAAACCACAGCCCGAGAAAAGGGCTGGGTGGGCCAAAGACCAAACCTCACCCCAAAAAAAAAGAAAGATTTTGGGGTGAGTAAAACACCGACATGTCTCCGGAAGCACACATCAACCAGAAACTGTTTCCCAAGCATATGGGCCCTTTGAAAAACCTGAGAACAGCATTCCCGATACCTTAGTAAGGAATCTTTTAAAGGGACACGTACAAAACCGTGTAGGCCGGGCCCATACGGGATTATGCAGCCCCTTTTTTTGGGAAAACCCCGCCCCTGATAAAGCACGTCAAGAAACTAGAGAAAGTACAAAGGTTTGCGAAAAGGGTTATTTTCCAGAGCAAAGGGAATGTCCTATGAAGAAAGTTTAAAAGGGGGAAATGGGCCCTTTGACGACACGGAGGACAGGAGGGTCAGGGGAGACATGATAACACATAAAAAAATACTGCGGGAAAAACCCAAGGTGGACAAAGACGGGAAAGGGCCCCGGGGAGGGGACACAAAAAACAAGGGCCAAAATTGGAAAGGGTTGAAGACACAAATGAGCCCAAGAAATATTGGGAAGTTTTTTCTTCATTCATAATTTGGCCCAGGGGAAAAGCCTGGGAAAAGACGTAGTGGAGGCGGGAACCATAAAAACAGTTTTAAGCCCGAGGTTTGAAAAAGCCATGGATGGGGAGAAAATGGCCCATTAGCAAACCCGGGTGAAAGGGCGGGGTCAAAAAGCTAGGACTCGACCCCGCAACCACAAATAGGGGGGTACAAATAGGTGAGTACGAGCGTACATATATATGCATACACGCAAGCACCACACCCACAAACACACCCAAAACCCACACACCCACACCCACACACCAAAACCCCACACACCCACCCCCCAAACCCCACACCCACACCCCCACCCCAACACAAAACCCCCAAACGCCCACCCACACCCCCACACAAAAACCCACAGCACACCCCCACACACCCATCCCCCACACACCACCCCCCCCCATACCCCAAAACCCACAACCACACCACCCCCCAAAACACACCCACATGCACACCCCCAAAACACACAAAACACACACACACACACACAAACCCACACCCACCCCCACACACATACACACCCACAACACAAACACACACACACACACACACTCACACACACACACAAACAAACACACACACACAAAAACCAACACACAAGACCCCCCACACACCACACACAAAAAACACACACACACACTCACACACACACACAAAACCACAAAACCAAAACCACACACAACACACACACACACAAAACGCACACACTTTACACTCCCCACCCCCCCCACACACACAAACACCACACACACAAAACACACACACACACACACACAAAACACACACTCACACACACCACACCCACACCCCCAAAACACACACCACACACATTTCAAAAACACACACACACACCACACACACTCACACACCACCCACACACACACACACACACACACACACACAAAACCCCACACACAAAACCCCACAAAAACCCACACAACACAAAACACACACCACACACACCCCACACAAAACACACAACACCCACACCACAACCCAAAACAACACACACACCCAAACACACACACACACTCACACACACACACACAACACACACACACACAAAACCACACACACACACACAGACCCCCCCCAACACACCCAACAACCCCAAAACCCACACACCCAAAACCCCAAAAACCCACACCCACAAAACCCACAAAACCCACACCAACACACACAAACCCACCCCCACACACACACCCACACAAAACCCACACACACACACCCACACACCCATCCCCACACCCCCCACACCCATAAAACCCCACCCACAACCACACAAAACACCCAAAACCCACCACACACCCAAAACACACCCAAAAGCACACACACACACACACACACACACACACACAAAACACCCCACACACACACACACCCCCAACCACAAACAAAATACACCCCCACACACACAAACCCCACACACCCCACAAACACACACCAACACACCACACACACACACCCCCACACACACACTCACACACACACACACACAACACACAACAAAACACCCCACACACACACAAAACACCCAAACACACACACAGACCCACACACACACACACACACACACATAAACACACACACACACATACAAAACACACAAAACACACACACACACACACACACAAACAGACACCACAACAACACCCTTATACGGATTTCACCCCTTCCTGTGAATGACCCTCTAACCCTTCCTTTCCCCCCCACCTCTCTCCCCCCCTCCCTCTCCTCTCTCTTTCCCCTCTCTCTCTCTTTTCCCCGTCCCCTTCTCCTTTCACTCTCTTTCTCTCATCTCTCCCCTCTCTCCCTCTTTTTCCTCTCTCTCCTCTTCCTCCTCTCTCTCTCTCCTCTCTTCCCTTTTCTCTCATCCCTTTCCTCCCCCTCTTCCTCTTTTCTCTTCCTCTCTCTCTTCCTCTCACTCTTTCTCTCTTCCCTCTCTTCCCCTCTCCCCTCTCCCCCCTCTCCCTCTTTTCCCCCCTCTCCCCCTCTTCCTCTTTTTCCCTCTCTATTTTCCCCTTTTTCTCTCTCCTCCCCCCTTTTCCCCTTGTACTCCCCCCTCTCTCAATATTTTTTCCCCTCTCTCCCCTTCATTTTCCCCCCTTTCCCCCCCACCCTCCTCTTCCCCTCTTTTTTTCTCCCTCCCCTTTTCACTCTCCCCCCCCCTTTTTCTTTTTTCCCCCTTTCCCTTATACTAAAAAAAAAAAAAAAAAAAAAAAATGGTTGGTACTCCCCAGGAATCAGGGACAGATGACAAGGTACGGTGGGGAGGAATGGATGGAGGAGCAGGGGAAAAAGGAAGAGAAAAGAAGGGGAGAAAAATTTTTGGGAGAGTTTTCTGAAAAAATGGAGAAAGGCTCTCTGAAAAATTTGGGAAGAGAAGGTTTTGGAAAAGGGAAACCCAAGAATTGGGGGGCCAAATCAAAACCCGCAGTAGGGGGGTTTAAAGGCCAAAAATTTTTGAGGTAAACGGGCTTAACCCAACCCTTCAGGGGTAGGGGAACCAAAAAGGGACACACCATAAAAAGCTGAGAGGCTAAAACGGGAAAGGGAAAGGGAGATATGAAATTTGCAAGGGTCCTATCATCCGCAAAGAAGGGCCGGGGAGGGGAAAGGGGAAGACCCAAAAGGGGGGCAAGGGAAAGGGAGATAGGTCGAATGCTGAGGCAAAAACCAAATGCCCCAAAGGGGAGCCACGGGAAAAATTTCCGGGGGAGAAAATGACCAATACAGACGGGAAACCCAAGGTCCCAGGGGGAAGGCAATGGGGAGGAAAGGGCAAAATCTTTGTTTATCCTTTGGGCTTTCGGGGAGAAAAGGAAAAGGGGGACACAACCCTGAAAGAGGGGCAGGAAAGAAAGAAAGAGTTTGAGAAAATAAACACGGAAATTGGGGGAGAAGACATCCACGAGTTTAAAAATTTTTTTCAGAGAATAGGGGGGTACTTAAAAGGGGAAAAAACCCGACCAAACAAGTTTGTTTTCTCGGGACAGAAACAGTGGGGAACGGGAAATTCCTCCAAAGAAAAACCACGGTTGAAAGCTGGGAAAGAGTAAAAAAAGGTTTTCCCTAGACAGAACAGAACACAAAAAGAAGACAGCAGCTGAGGGAGAGGAAAAAAAAGGGCGAAAGGAGTTTGGGAAAGGAGAAAAGGAGGAACCACAGGGGTCATCGGGGAGAAAGAACAGAGCAGCAAGAAAAGCACCACACAACTATCCTCAAAAACCCCCAAAACCAACCCCTAAAAACCCACCCCAAAACACAAAATACAATCCAAAACCCAAAAGCTTTCCCCCCAAACCCCCCAAACCATAAAAACCCAAACAGTATTCTCCCCAGGCCCTCCCACCCCCACGGGCCACCCAAACCAAAAGTTTTTTGGAAAGGAAACTGAAGGATGGAAACAAAAACGTGAGGGAAAAACCCAAAAACAAGGGGGAGGAGTGGCACAAAGGGGGGCCAAAGAGGCATCCCCAGACATCATAGCAATCACAGAAACCAACCCTTACAGGTAAAAAAACCAAGGGCCATTTTCCCAAATGGGATACCAATCCTAAGGAAAGACAAAAGGAACAGGGGGGGAGGAGTGGCATTGCTAAACAAACACCGGGGAAATTTTTTTGATGGGGCGGAAGAGAGACATGGAGAAGAAAGTGATTGCTAGGGGGAATCTACACCCCTGGGGGGCCCCCAAGGTGTTTAATTGCATTGATGTAAAACCCCAAAACCCACAGAACACAGGAGGCCAAGGCAAGAGTAAGATGAAAAGAATAGAGCGAGGGTTCCCACACTGGCGCAGTGGCCAAAAGGGACCCTCTTTACATGCAGGCAAAGCCCCTAAACTGGGCGATTTTAAACCACAGGAGACGAAGGGGAGAACTTGGACCCAAACAGGGGGGCCCCCAAAAATAAAAGGGGGGGGCTAAGATAAATGGAGGGGGAAACTGGTAAATTTCATGACCAACACGAAAGGGGGACACAAACAAGAGGGAAAAGGGAAGGGGAAAAACCCCACAAGACGGGGACTTGGGTATCCCCTTTGATTAGTGAAAGATTTTTGAGGACAAAAAATTAAAGCCCTTTTTGGGGGGGCCCCAAGGACATGGGTTTTGACCCTTCGAATACACAGTAGACTAAAAGGGGAGGGGAAGCAGGAAGGCCGGGCCCAAATTAAACCAAACTACGGGAAAAGGGGACTACACAAAAAAAAATTGGGGAAGGGAAAAACTTCCGAATGGGGTTTCAGTGGTACAGAAAAAGGGCGGGGAAACCAGAAAAATGAGATGATGGAATATGTAGTCCAATGTGCAAGGGGGCTGAGGAGAGGTTTGAAACCCAAGGGTAACGGGAAAAATTTAAAAAAACCCAGAGGGGCCCATGGTTTTTACTCAAAGTGCAAGGGGGCAAAACCAAGTGGCTAGGGGAAAGGAAGAAATATAGAAAAGGGAAAGGACCCGGAAATAAGGAGAGCAGTCGTAGAGCCAAAAGAATTCACAAAAAAGAAAGGGGGGCCAAAAAACAAAATGAAAAACGACAAGCAGCAAAAGCCAAATCTGACCCGAAGCTGTTTACAGCCATATCAGGAAAAAAAAAAAACCCTTTAAGGCCCGGGAATCCGGCTAAGGAAGGAAGGAAGGGGAGACCCAAAAAGAAATGCAGTGAAGTATGTAGGAAACCCAACAAAGATTCAAAAAGTGTTTTTACAAAGGAGACAAAGGGGTCCAGAAAAAAACGGAGGTGGGGGAACACCACCAAGGGGCTGGACACATACCCACAACCAGGGAAAAAGGGAGGCTTCTGAGTGAGCAAAATAAACCTTTAAAGGCAATGGGGGCCCCGATAACATCTCTCCAGGGTCCTTTAGAGAGGGAGCAAGGCCATTGTAACCCCCAACCAAAAAAATTCAATACAAATTTTTCGAAACAGGGAGTTTGCCTGGGCACGGAAGAAAGGGAAAAATGGGACCCCCAACTTTAAAAAAAGAGACAGACATGAAAACACTAAACTACAAAAACAGTGTCACTAACAAATATAACAGCAAAATCATGGAAAAAAATTTTCAGGAAAAAAGGTTTGGGAAAATCTAGAAAGGGAAAGATCCTCCCACAAAAAACCAAAACCCCCTGGGGGTTTTAGAGACGGAAATCCGCTTGTCCCCCAAACCTACTGAGTTTTTATGAAACAAAAGGGACAAAGTAAGACAAAAGAGAGAAAGGTGGGTGGGTTGGGATTTCTTAGACTGGGAAAAAGGGGTTTGACCAGTACCACCAAGAGATTATGCAAAAAAAATGAGGACCAAGCCCGGAATAACAGGGGAAAGGGACTGCAATGGGTCAGGGGAATCCTTTTTAGGGAAAACAGCAGCAGTAATTTATACAGGAAGGTTTTCAGAGTGGGCACCGTGACCAGCGGGGGCCCCCCAGGGGGCAGTTTCCAAAGGGCCCCTGCTTTTTTCTGGTTTTTGTGAACGACGTGACGGAAGGGAAAAACTCCGAAAAAAGGGGGGCTGTTTTCAGATGACGTAAAGTTGATGAAGGAAATTTTATTTGATCGAAAACCAGGGAGAAATACAAAGGGATCCTGGACCGGCTGCCCGACCCCGGTCCAAACAAATGGCTTTCCCGGAGTTCAATCCCACCAAGGCAAAGTCATGAGGTTGGGGAAGGGGGAAAAAGACCGCAGATGGAGACAAATCTAGGGGTCAGAGACTACAAAAATCACCCAAGGAAAAAGATCTTGGGGGTGAGTATAACACCCGGCACATCTCCCTGAACGCACATCAAACCCAAAAAACTTCTGCAGCATATGGCGCCTCCAAAACCTCAAACAGCATTCCGAACCAATTTTTATTAATAATCGTTAAGGACCCGTTTCACCGTGTACGTTAGGCCCCTAAAGGGTAAGCAGCAAACCCGTTTGGGGAACCCCCCACCTAGCCAAGCATGTAAAAAAAACTAGAGAAAGTGCAAAGGGGTTTTCAACAAGACCTATCCCCCAAACTAAGAGTATTTCCTATGGGAGAGGGTTTAAAAAAATCCCCCGACGACACTGGAGGACCAGGAATGATAGGGGGGACATGAAAACGCTTACAAAATAAATGAAGGAATTTAAAAAGGGGACAAAGAAAGGAGTTCCAGAACTGGACCCAGTAAAAAAGGGGGCAAAAGTTTAAGTTGAGAAACAGATGAAAACAAAGGGGTGTTAAAGGGGTATTTCCTTTAAACCCCAGAAATATCAGGGAAATGGAAAAGTTTGGGAAACCCAGAAGTGGAGTCAGGGTCCATACATAGCTTTAAAACAAGGGACGAAAAACTCATGGGTTTAGGAGAGTGACCTAGTAGCGACCAGAAGAGGCGGGGCCCGGAGCTTGGACTCGACCCCTGCAACCTCAATTAGGTGAGTACAAAACCCACACACACACCCACCACACACCACCCCACACACCACCACACACACCAAAACAACACACACACACACACACACACACACACACACACACACACACCAACACACAACAAGGTTTCCCGGGAAGGAAAAACCTTTTTCACAAACCCACTAGAGTTTTTTTGACAAGGTGACAGAATAAGACAAGAGAAGAGGGGTGGGTCGACTTTGGGGTATTTTTTGGGCGCAAGAAGGGGCCCCCGACACTGTTCCTCACAAGAGGTTACTGGGAAAAGCAAAGGACCAGGCACACCTAACAGGGAAAGGGAATTTCAATGGATCAGAAAAATCTGACAGGGAGGGAAAAACAGCCCTGGGGACGCGACGAGGGGGTCAGGTGGGCCCTGGGAAAAAGCGGGGGTTTCCCCAGGGGTCATTTTTTTTAAACCCGGGGCTGTTTCTTGGTATAAAAGTAACGACATAACGGAAGGGATTTGACCAAATGTCCCCTTTTTTGGCAGATGATGTGAAATTAAAGAGAAGAATCAAATCGGGGCAGGATCAGGCAGGACACAAAGGGGACCCGGACAGGCAAAAAAACCGGGCCAGCCAAAAGGCTTCCTTGAATTTAAAACCCTGCCAAATTTCAAAGTTTATGAAGATTGGGGAAAGGGGAAAAAGACCGCAGACACAATATAGTTTTAAAATGGCCAAAGACTGCCCCAAAACCCACTCAAGGAAAAAGACTGGGGGTGAGTAAAAACCCCCGAAACAAATCCCTTAAAGGGGCCCCATCAATCAGATAACTGCTTTCAGCAAAACGGCCCCCTGGGAAACCTACGGGAAAACGTTCCGAAAACCCCATTTAAAGGGGTTCGTTT
This sequence comes from Cherax quadricarinatus, assembly GCF_026875155.1. Classification (NCBI taxonomy): domain Eukaryota; kingdom Metazoa; phylum Arthropoda; class Malacostraca; order Decapoda; family Parastacidae; genus Cherax; species Cherax quadricarinatus. The sequence continues at coordinate 13,811,346 of NC_069475.1, forward strand.
TTAAAACCCCTGGATTTCCAACTACGTCGGCCCCTACTGGGGGTTGCAGCACCAGTTTTTGGGTCCCCCACCTAGTCAACACGTCAAAAAAAATACAGAAAGTGCAAAAGGGTTTTCAACAAGACTAGTCCCCCCGAGCTTTCGGGGGTTGTCCTAAAAAAAAGGTTTTAGGGGAAAACGGCCCCGACGACAAAAGAGGGCCCGGAGGGTAGGGGGGGAATGATTTAAATACAAAATAAAAATACCGCGCCGGGAATGACCGCGAGGGGGAAAAAAGACGGGATGTTCCAGAGATGGGACAAAAGACCCCAAGAGGTCCCCAATTGGGAAATTTTAAAAACCAAAAATGAAACCAAAAGGGGTGTTAGGAAGTATTTCTTCAGTCATAGAGTTAGTCAAACCAGGAATAACCCAGAAAGTGAAAAGGGTGGGGGCAGGGAAACCCTACATAGTTTTTAAAGGGGAAAGGGAGATAAAAAGCTCATGGGGCAGGAGAGAAAAGGACCTATGCAATCACCCAAAGGGGGGCCAAGGAGCCGGGGACTCGACCCCTAACCACAAAAAGGTGAGTACAAAATTGGGAGCACACACACACACAAAAAACAAAACCCACACCCCACCACACACACAACACACCCCACACCAAAACACACACCACACAACCCCCCCACACACACAACACATGGTAATTGGGATTATTTACACTAGCAAAGTCAGGGTATTTCCCAAAAGGTCGTAATATACCACTGTGGAAAAAAATACTTTACCCTTTTTTTCCCTTTAAAAACTTTTTGAGTGAGTTGTTTCTAAAAATTTATTTAATTTTGGGTCAACTCCAGAAAATAATGAAACCCGGGTGTGACAATAATCCATCTGCAAAGTTTTCATTTCGTCTGGTCAACCCTCTGGGGGGTGGGGGATTTAACCTTCCACAATAAATTGTAAAACCCCAAGATGTTGGGCCCTTTTTTTCGTCCCTTAACCCCCACCACTTTTGGGTTAATTAAAAATTTTTAAAGCCCATTTATTTCCTCGGGGGGCTCACTCTGAAACCCCAGGCATTCAGTTGGAGGGGTTTTCCTTTTCTTTTTCCCCACCCCTCCATGTTTTTTAAAAACAATCCCCCAACCCATTTTTTATCCTCGTACTCATACCTCTCTTGCTTTTATCTTTTTCAGTCTGCTGTTTCCCCTAACTGGGACAGATTTCTGGGTTTTTTTCTCCCCCAACTTTCCATGACAAAGATTTATTTTCCAATCATTCTTACTTTTTCCTTCACTTCACCATCTCCGTAGCTCACGCTGGCAATTTTATCAGGCAAAATTTTTTGGGGCCTTTATTTTGGGAACTAAACCCGGGGTTTTTCCTGGAAGGTTCCGGGGGTCAACGCCCCCCCGGCCCGGTCTGAGACCAGGCCTCCGTGGATCAGAGGGCCCGATCAAACCCGGCTGTTATTGGGCCCGGGTGCACGCAAAAACCCAAAATACAGCCCCAGCCCGGCCCGATCCGAACCCGAAATTTAGGTGCTTTTCCATTTCCGCTTTAAGACTGCCAGGGGGCCCGTTGGGAATTCCCCCCTTTTGTGGCTGGGGGGGCAGTTTAACAGTCTCGGGGCCCCTTTACACTTTTTTTATGGTCCCCTTAACGTGCTAGTGAAAAACCCCCCGGGTTTCAATTTGGGGGGTGGTGCATCGTCTGCCCAATCTTTTTTCCTTTTTGGGAAAAGATTTATTTTTTGTGTAAAGTTCCCGGGAAATAGTCCCTCTAGGATTTTCCCCGGTGAAAAAAACATGATCTCTCCCCCCCTTTCCCGCGTTCCAGGGAAAAACAGGTTTAGGAACCCCCAAGCGCTCCCATAATTGAGGTGTTTTTATTTTTCCGTTATGCGCGCCGTGAAAGTTCTCTGTTTCATTTTCCCAGGTCGGGGAATTTTCACCTGCCCTTTAAAGGCGCTGTTAGTGTGCAGCAATATTTCCCCCTAGATAGAACAAGTTGGGGCCCCGAAGGGGTTTTCATCATGGGCTTGCCTCCCAGTTTTTAAAGGGTTTTTCATTATCCATTCCGTCTTTTTTTAGCAGAGGGATTGATACAAAGTTAAGGGCCTTGAAGGGAACCTCCCCACATGATCACCCCCCCAGGGCCCTTTTACGTTTGGGGGTTTCCCCTCTATTTTGTGGCCAGAATTTGTTTTGTACTCCCGATGAAAAAATTTAATTTCCTTCCCTGTTTACCATATCCAAATAAAAAGGGAAAATTTCTCATCGGGTTTAAAATTCATAAAATTTTTTTTCTGCAGCCCCTGGGAAAATTTTTGGGTTTAAAATCTGCCCCCGGAGCTTTTGGGATTTTCGCAATGGAAGAAAACTGTCAAAAGCAGAATTTGGGTGTCATCTGCAAAGGAAAACACGGTGCGTGGCTGACATCCCTTTTCTAGTCGGTATAAGGGTTGGGGAAAAAGGGTGGGAGCGAGTACGTGCCCTTTTGGGAAAAAAGCTTTTCACCGTAGCTGCCTTTGGACTTTACCCTGTTGACGACTACTCTTTTGTGTTCTGTTATAAAGGGGAAAATTTTAGATCCATCGACCAAAATTTCCGTTATTCCTTTAGCACCATTTTGGGGCGCTTTTTAAAAGGGCCCTGGGCCCCCACTTGGGCGAAGGCTTTTGCAAAAATCCCCGTATATATTTCATCGGGAAATTTTTTTTGTCTTCTAGTGCATTTAGGACCTTTTCGTAAATGGTCCAATAGTTGAGACAGACAAAGGGGCGAACCTGTTTTAAACCCATGTTTGCCCGGGTTGTGTAACGAGGGAATTTCCCAGATTCGTGGGTTTTTGCTTCTTGGACCCCTTTTAAAGATTTTTATGATATGGGATGTTTTGTGCTTTTTGGGTCTTTAGTTCTTTGCGTTGCTTTTACTGGGCCCCCCCCCCCCTTTTTGGGGTGGGGCCAAGTCTTTGTTTTAGTAACTGTTGGGGCGACCCCCGGGGTTTCCCTGCTCCCCCTCCAAAGGAAGGGAAAAAGGGTCTGATAGGGGGTTCTTGCAGTTCTGAAACACAAAAGGGTTCCCTGAGTTTTGGGCCCCGGGGCAGATGCAAGGGGATGTCATTTATCGCCTGGTTTTGAAGTCATTTGGCGTCAGAAAACATCGGGGTAGGCTGTGTTAAAAAATTTTGTGGCCCCCTCTCATAAAAAATTCAATTTTTATCTTCGACTCTCAGTCCCGGTTAGCGGGTTGCTAAAAATGAGGTCCCTATTGGGACTTTAGTACTCACCCCCTTTCCTTGCTGTCATCTGTGGTTTGGGCCCCTCTTGTTTTTGTTTGGGGCCCCCAAAACTGGACGTTGTTCCGATTTTGATTTTGGGATAGGGGGAAAAATATACTTTGGGGTTTTTTTTCAATTTTTATTTAAAGGGTTTTTGTTCCCTTTCCCCCGATTCCCTTTACTCCTAAAGGAAATTTTTTTAGCTTAAGTTCGATTCTTGCTATTTCTTTTTGAAACCCGTGTCTCCCTACGCATTTCAGATATATTTTTCCCCTTTTTCCGCTCTTTAATTTTTTTTCCCTCGCCTGTAAAGGGAGCGCCTTTCTCCTTTTTGTTTTAAAAATCACTCCTTTCCCTTTTTTTTAAGGAATAAGCCTTGTCCATAAAATTTGAGTTCCACTGAAATTTAAACTGTTCTAGGGATAAGTTGGGGTCTGTGTTTTCTTAGTATATCTTCCCAAACTTATATCGGTTTTGGACTTGGTTTAAAACTTGGTTCCCCCTTTTTGTTTTTTGTTTTTTTGAAGTTGGGAATTTGGGGAATGCTCCCCGTGACTAATCTCATTATGTTTGGTCTCTTTGGGTCCGCGCTTTCAGAAAAAAACCCAAATTAATTTTGTGATCTGAGTTTTATTGTTTTTTGGGTATGGGATATTTTTTATCAGATCATCATTGAAAATGGGAAAATTAGGTCTAAATGTATTTTTCCAGTCTTTGTAGGCTCTATTATTTTTCTGGGTTTAAAATTTAATTTTTTTTGCAAGATTTTAAAAACTCGCGTGAGTGTGAAATTTTTTATCAAGCTGCCTCCGGGTTATTACTGCAACAATATTATTTGCTAAATCCCCCAAATTTTGGTGCCTTAAAATTTGAAATCCCCCAGGAGCAAGATGTTGGGTGCAGGAGCTGGGAAGGTTTTCCAGACAGTGTCAATTTTTAACAGCTGTTCCTGGAATTGCTGGGATGTTGCATCCGGAGGCTTGTAGACTATCACAATGACTAGGTTTTGGTTCTCGACCTTTACTGCTAAAACTTCAACTACATCATTTGAGGCATTTAGCAGTTCTGTGCAAACAAGTGACTCTGCAATGTACAGGCCAACCCCCCCTTTTGCCTGTTCACTCTGTCACATCTGTATAGGTTGTAACCTGGATCCATATTTCGTTGTCCAAGTGATCCTTTATGTGGGTCTCAGTGAAAGCCGCGAACATTGCCTTTGCCTCTGCAAGCAGTCCACGGATGAAAGGTATTTTGTTGTTTGTTGCTGGCTTTAGACCCTGTATATTTGCAAAGAAGAATGTTATCGGACTGGTGGTATTGTTGGTACTGGGGGGATTTTTTTTCCGGCATTAGTATCTGTATCTGTTGGTTTGGAGTGGAGGCCATCGACTGAGGTTCCACTCCAGGAATGACTGGATTTGGTGTACGATTTCTGCCATTTCCTGCCAGTTTTTTTCCTTCCTTGCACTAAAAAAACCTCTCCCTCTTGAGTGGCTGTGGCTACCCAGGTTTTCCCATGGCCTGGTGTTTTGTATCTTTTTTGTCCCCTTTAGATGGTATGCCTGGCAATTTAAGTTATAGCACAGTCTTTCCTGTACTGAAGAGGTACACAGTTCAGGGTGAAAAACTTACAGGAAGGGAGTTGCATTTTCCTGTTGTCATATGGGCATGGCATTTCCTAGGGTGGTCATAGTTGCACGTCCCATCTGTTTTTCCAGATTTCCCATGCCAGCAGATACCGAGTGCATAGTATGTGCACAGGCTTGGTTTCCGTTTGCCTTGGGTTTCTGTGACTGTATTCCCTGTTGGTGCATGTTTCCCTGTCTTACTTCTATCCTCCCTAGCACCAACAATGGAGCTCCCACCATTTGTTTTTGGTAATATATCCTCACTATTGCTAGTGGAGTCCTCTTGTTTGCTATTTCCTGCGGTATTTCTAGTTTGCAATATTGGTTTTATCTTATCTTTGACTACACTTGTTTCCCTACTATGGCTCCTGTCCCCTATGGGGTCATTTATATGTATTCCTTCCTGCGTATAATTCCCGACTACCTGGACAAAATCTCCAGCTTCACCATTACTGTCTCCCAGGACAGCGTCTCCAGCTTCCCCATTACTGTCTCCCAGGACAGCATCTCCAGCTTCACCATTACTGTCTCCCAGGACAGCACCTCCAGCTTCACCATTACTGTCTCCCAGGACAGCACCTCCAGCTTCCCCATTACTGTCTCCCAGGACAACACTATCAGCCCCCCATTTACTGACTACCAGGACATCATCTCCAGCCTTACAGTTTCTGACTACATGGCCAGTATCAAGGGCAGTACCATTTAGCCCGGACTTTTTATGTTCCCATCTGTTGTAGAAAGCTTCCAGGTTTTCTATGAAAGCAGCTTTGATGTTGACTTCTTTTAATACCCTTGTGATTTTAGTCCACAGATTTATCTCATTTGGGCATAACCAAAAACACTTCCCTGTTTTAATACTGCTTGTAGCTAGTTCTTGGATATCTGCACAAGGGGCGTGACACCAATTTCCACAGAAATGACAATTTATGCATGTGGAAGCCCGTTTGTTTGACTGACCACAGACTACACACAGCTTCATAATGATTTGAATGGTTGATTTACTGCAATCCTACTAGCAACCTCTTGAATATTCTATTAATAACCTGCTAGGTGGTGCACAACGAAACCGTTTGAAACCAGTCCCGGGTTCGGACCAGTCAAGGGTTTGGACCAGTCAAGGGTTCGGACCAGTCAAGGTTCGGACCAGTCGATCTGCTCTGATCAGTGGGTCACTTATTTAAAACATACTGGTCGGTGATTTGAGCTAACACATGAAGGATCTACTGGAAATTATCTACCCGAGTAATATGTGATTTGACTGATACAAAAGTATAACTTGCGTGTTGAAGAGCCGGTGATATCTGGCAGCTCTTACAATGACGTACAGTCGACCTCTTTGTTTATCAATCGCTGTATCTGGCTTTTCTATTTTGTTTTTTCCGTCTCCACCACAATAAATGCTATATTATCACTATAGTTGACTGGGTGCAAATTTTGGAGGAAGGACGCTTTTTCTGTAGTAATAATTGCTTCTCGTTGTGTATATTGCGACCGCTGGTAACTACAGTTATATGAAATTCACAGTAACGTCTCGTATTTCAAGAAAAAGAAACTAATGAAAGTCACTCCACTCCACTAAGTACCATTATAATACTGGTTAGTTGCTACTACAACACTGTATTCTGCTATTCACTGGTATCACTAGATTATATGCGAGTACACTAGCAGGCCAGGAAGATTATTAAAAACAGCTGACCTGTGGTAAGTTTCTGGCGACTTCTGGCACCTGCCTCTATAAGGCTTATCACTTTCATTTACAAATTTACCTGTTTTCAAATGACACTTAGCCTTTATCATCATATACTAGGGAGCCACTGTAGTATACACTATACACTATGTATACTCAATGTTATCAGGGAGACTTTCTTTCCTCTGACATGAAAAGTTCAATTATTATTATTTTTTTTCCCACGGGACACAGGCCTGATTCCCCTCTGGCAGTAAACTCTGCTAGGAAGTGCACACTAATTCTCCTTTTTTGACTCAGTATATAATGTTTTCCGCCCAAGATTGGTTCCAGGCGCTAGAGGGATGTATCGTATAGGATTGATGACACAAAATAAAGTTCTAGCACGTAAGAGCGACCGTGAAAACACGAGAAAAACCGGGAGCACAACGAGGCACGCTGACACGCTGTAGTCAGATAGTGGGTGAGGTTCCTTCTTCGCACTCCATTGATGAGCTTTTACACCTATTCTCGTCCTCAGTTTTACCCGCAGCTTCTCATTCTATACCCCAAACCTCGGGCAGGCATTCTCAGAAGTGCGTGCCTTGGTGGTCTCCTGCTTGTGCTCAAGCATTACATTTCAAACGCACTGCATGGGGCAGATACTGGTACAGTAAAACTGCTGAGAGACTTCTTGAGATTAAGCAGAAGCGTGCGGTCGATCTAAACGCACTTGCTGGAGAGATTATGTTTCCACCATCACCTCTGCTTCCTCTATGAGTGCAGTCTGGAAAAATTGCGGAAATTGAGTAGTAAATGCTCTACTGACCCGGCTCCTGTTCTGTGGGTTGCCGGTGTTGATAGCAAACCTTCTTGATGTTGCCATTGAAATTCGCAGTCATCTTGTCCATACTTCTCAGGTGCTCCATCTATGCCCCTCGTTTCTTTCCTCAAAGTCTGCCAGAGAGTTAGCACCCTTGGACTTTTCTTCTCTCAAAGAAGAACCGTATAATGTGCCTTTTACACTTCAAGAACTAGAGGCAACACTCTCAACTTGCCGATCATCGGCAGCTGGGCCTGACAACATTCATATTCGGATGTTACAACATTTACGTAAGTCAACCCTTGCAGTCCTCTTACACCTCTTCAAAATTATTTTGTTACAAGGAGCTCTTCCACAGCTGTGAAAATCTGCCATTGTTCTTCTGTTCCACAAACCGGGTACTACGGAACATTATGCCTCCCACTATCGTCCCATTGCTCGTAGCAGTGCAGTTTGCAAAGTGATGGAACGACTTGTAAATTGACATTTAATGTGGTATTTATAGACACACAACAGTTTCTCCATTAGTCAACATAACTTTAGTAAGGGCCGTTCTACCATAGACCCCTTACTACGCTTAGACACGTATGTTCGTAATGCTTTTGCAAATAACCACTCAGTTATTGCCATATTTTTTGACCATGAGAAGGCATATGACACAACTTGGAGGTATAAAATTTTGGCCGAAGCCCACTCCTTAGGTCTCAGAGGCAATCTACCATCCTTCCTTAAGAACTTTTTAACTGACAGACATATGCGTGTTTGGGTTAATAATGTGCTCTCCCCGGACTTTGTAAAGGCTGAAGGTGTCCCCCAGGGATGTGTTCTGAGCACAACACTTTTTCTCCTTGCTATAAATGATTTGGCCTGTAGTTTTCCATCCAATATTTGGTCATCACTCTATGCTGATGACTTCGCTATTGCTTGTGCTGGCGCTGACTGTCACCTCATTACAGTTTCTCTCCAGCATGCGGTCGACTGTTTTTCTAATTAGGCCACCATGCATGGGTTTAAATTTTCCTGTACCAAAACTCACCAAATTACTTTCACTAGACGCTCTGTCATTTCCGATCATCCTTTGTACCTTTATGGCTCACGTATCCCTGAACGTGATACAGTCAGGTTTCTAGGCCTCCTCTTTGACCGTAGGTTATCCTGGAAACCTCACATTACTTCTCTGAAGGCAACTTGTCACAGCCGGCTGAACCTTTTTAAAACCCTTGCTCATCTTTCATGGGGAGTTGATTGTCGAACTCTTTTTCGCCTACATTCAGCCCTCATTTTATCGAAACTCGATTATGGTGACCAGATCTATTCAGCAGCTTCTCCTGCTACTCTCTCTAGCCTTAATTCCATCCATCATCAGGGATTATGTTTATGCCTTGGTGCTTTTCGCTCTTCCCCTGTTGAGAGCCTCTATGCAGAAGCGAATGTTCCATCCTTGTCCGATTGCCGTGAGGCCCTTTGCCTTCGGTGCTATGTATGTTCTTATGATCTCCGCAATCCTTCCATTTATAGAATAGTCACTGATATTAGAAGACATACTTTATTTGTTTGCCACCCCTGTTTGCACCGTCCCTTTTCTCTTCGCCTACATTCGCTCTTGTCTTCCCTTCAATTGCCACCTTTCTATGTTCATGTAGCATCTCACTTTTCCCTACCCCCCTGGGAAGTTCCAGCTGTTCGAGTCTGTTCTTTCTCACTCCCTTGCTCAAAAGCCCAACTGCCTGCAGTAGCTTCCCACTCTCTTTTTGCTGACCACTTCCACTCTCATTCTCATGCCATTGCAGTATACACAGATGGCTCCAAGTCTTCTGACTGCATCGGATTCACAGCAGTGTTTCCGGACAGCGTCATGCGAGGGCATTTTCTGCCTTCGGTTAGCATTTTTACTGCTGAATTGTATGCCATTCTTGCAGCACTTATCCCTATTGCATCTGTGTCTGTGTCATCATTTGTGGTTGTTTCAGACTCTCTTAGTGCTTTACAGGCTATACAAAAATTTGATACACCTCACCCCCTAGTTCTCCATTTCCAACTTTGGTTACTCCACATCTCTACCAAACATAAAGATATTGGTTTTTGTTGGGTCCCTGGTCATGTTGACATACAGGGCAACGAACAGGCAGACACTGCTGCGCGTTCAGCAGTGCATCACCTGACCGTTTTATATAGAGATGTTCCATTCATGGACTATTTTGCTGCTATAGCTACCCACCTTCACACCTGTTGGCAACAACGTTGGTCTACTCTGCTCAATAACAAACTTTGTTCTATTGAGCTGAGTATAGGTTACTGGTCATCTTCTTGTCATCAGTGTCGAGGTTAGGACTACTCTCTCCCGCCTTCGCATTGGCCACACTGGTCTTACTCATGGATATCTCATGGAGAGAAGCCCTGATCCTCTCTGTGAGAATTGTCAAGTTCAAGTATCAGTCAGCCACATTCTGTTGGACTGCCCACTTTATCAACGAGCACGCAGAATTTACCTCCAACGTCGTCTTCGCTCTGCTGCTCTCTCTTTACCTTTCCTTTTTGCTGATGGACCCACCTTTCATCCAAACTCACTCATTGACTTTTTGACAACAACTGACTTACTCCACAAACTCTGATGATGATACCTTCAGCCCTTTCTATATCAATCTCTTGCTATCCTTTACCCCCGCTTTATCCCCTGCCCCGCTGTTTTCTGTAACCTACTGATCATCCTCGCCTCTTCTGCCACCCGATACCGTTGCTTCCTACCCTGCCCTGCAGGGTAGCTTTAGCACTTCTTTTTTATTATAATAATAATAATACTGTTTTGTGGACTTTCTTGGAAATTTGTTGTATGTGTCTGAAATTTGAGACTGCAGTCAAGGTGGAGACCTAGAAATTTGCTCTCTGCATGTCTCGAGGTAGGTGAACCATTTATCAATATGTTTAGTTGTAAATTTGAAGCTCTGATTCCATAAAAAAACATGAAGTAGGTTTTGTCTATGTTGAGAGTAACTTTGTAATCATCCATGTAAATATTTTTAGCAGTTCAGCATTTACTGTGTTAGTATAGTTGGGTTTGGGTGAGAAAAGACATAAGTTGTGTCATCTGCAAATAAAATGGGTTTAAGGAGAATAGATGCATTTGGTAGATCATTGAAGTAAATGAGAAAGAGAAGTAGGCCAAGAATGCTCCCCTGTGGGACTCCAACAAGAACAGGTTGTGTAGCAGAACTGGTTCCAATTGTGTATACATACTGAGTTCTATTGTTAAGATAAGATTTTAGGTTATCGAGTGAGAGGGAAAAGTTCAATAGATAGGAGTAGCGAGGGAGTATATAGTATCAACAGTTTCATTGCCGGTAAGTCAAGCTCCCGCTATTCCCGCCTTTTTTTCCCCTCCACGAAAGTGATACTTTGACTGCCGGCTGCTTGTTAAGGTAGTGTCAGTCTAGCTCCCACTATCCCTTCCCCTCCTTCTTCCTCCCCCCCGAAAGGTGATGTGTGGGGCTCCAGTCCAAACAGTAATCACTAGCCTCACAGCTCCCAGCACTACTCTTGGATGACAGAGAGGGTCACCTGCCAATCAACGAGGAAAACCGATGGAGAGGACTACTCCGAGACTTTCCCCTTTTCGGTTTTAAATTACCTTCCCTTTACGAATTGCAGGACAAAACCCCCTCATCTTTGCGTGGAAAAGAACCTGCTTTCCTCCTCGGACATAAACTCTGGCTATACTTTGAAAACTAGCCAGTGGGTCGTAACCCAAACACCTGCGACCCCCCCCCCCATCATCAGCAACGGCTACGATTTCAACAACACACATGTCACCAACACCCAGACCCCCTCATATTTTAGCGTTGAATTCTTTTTCATTTATTTTTTTCTTTTTTCATTTTCTTTAATGTGGGTTTAATTTTTTCATTTTTAAGTGTTTTATTTTTATATTTTAATATAAAAAGTTTTATTTTTTTGCTGTTATTATTTCTTTTTCTTTTTCTTTAAATTTTTCCTGAGGAGAGCCACCTTGGTAATACTGTCGAAGTTTTTAAAGGGGCTAGTAAGCTTCACAAGTGGCGACCTTGCCCGGGACAACTCGAAGAACAAGATTCAACCCACCGAATCTCCCATTGGCTTCAACCCCCATCCCAAGGGTTCCCCACCACCATGATAATCTTTCTCTATGGGGGGACTACATACAGGTTTTAAAAGATTGGTGTTTTTTTATGCTCAATTTATTGTAAGTCAAGTCAGCAGGATATAATATTAAATTCCCGCCACCTTTCTTGTGAGCTTGAAACACTTGGGGATTAGACCAGGGACCCGAGATTTTCCAGTGACATTTGTTTCATTGACCCTTTTTATTATAAAAGGGGAACTGTCTGGGACACCTGATTTTTGGTGAAAATTTGGATGGTAAATGACCCCATTCTACTTTATGTTTGCTGGGGACCCGGGCATAGAACTCTTTTTTTTAAAAAATACAATTGTTTTAATTGAAGTGGGGATCGAGCCCTCTGATTTTTTTACATTTTGGGGCGGAGCAGGAATTAAAACCCTCGTTTTCTTTAATACCCGTTTTCATTTTCCACGGGATTTTTAATTTATTCTTGCAAATATGGGGGAAAATACCTTTTGGAAAAACGCGGAAGTTGGGAATAACGGGAAAAATTTAGAATTTTTCATTAGTGCTAAGACCAGGAAAATTTAAAAGAGAAATTAGGGAAAAAGACATCAAAAGGGGAAAAGAGAAGAAAAAAGGAGAGAGAGAAAATTGAAAGAGAAAGAAAGGAAAACGTAGCAAGAGGGAGAAACAAAAAAAGCGGATGATTTTTATCTAAAGAAAGACTAGGGAACTGGGGAAACAGGCTAAAAAAGGGGGAACGGCTAAAAAAAGAAAACTTGGGGAAAGACAAAGGATAGAGAATAGTTAAGGGGAGAGAAAGGATCGCGAGCTCGAAAAAGCCCCCTTAAATTTAAAAATAAAAATTAAATTTTTCCACAACAGCAATTAGATAAGGAGTAAGGGAAACAACGTGCAGCTATGCACATTTTCCCAAAACCCCAAATTTACCCCCCTTCAAGGGGGAAAAACAAATTTCATACTTATGAGGTTTGAAAAAAACCGCTACCCTCTGGAAGGGGCCTGCTGACCCCTGGGGAACACGTTAGGAAGTTTTTTTCGGGACCACTTTGAATATCTTTGCAACTTTTCGCAGGATATCTAGCAATTATAACCACTGAAAAAGGGGCATCCAAAAACCCAAATTAAAAAAAACCCAAAAATTTCTCACAGAAAGATTTCAGGTATGCCACCTTACACCCGGGCCAAACTTTCAGCAGTTACAGGTAAGTCTTTCTTTTGTTCGTTTTTGGGATAGAGTTCGGGAATTTGATCACATTTTATGAATCTCTTAGGATTTCATGGTTGCGGGCCCCCATTTCCCAAACAGCTCTTCCTCACCAGTACGAACTTCATTAGAGAACGTAACCGTTTAAAAGCGAGGAAGTTGCTGAGGCTGCTGACCGTAGCGGGGCCACAATTCCTATAAAGACCAAAAGGGATAAAAACCCAAAGGGAGGGGTTTCATAAACCCTTTAAAAAATCGAAGCCTCAAAATTTTTTGTCTTTTTGGGTGTTAAGGCAAAAACTCCGGATTTCCTTCTAAAAGGGTCCAAAAAGTTGGAAATGTTTGAAGACTGTAATGCCCAAAGCAAACTTCTTTTTCGGGAACTAAGGGGCTTAATGTACTCCCTTTTTAAAACGAGACACGGATGCACATTTAAGTCTTTTCTGATAAGCGTTCCCAAACCCTTTTAAAGAAACTCTTTCCCTCGTAACTTTCAACTGTTTGGGGCCTACAACATTTTTCCTCCCATCCGTTTTTAATTTTGGTCAAAATGTTCACGGGTTTTTTTCTGAACCGTATTAGCCCCCCATCACTTCTTGCTCCATACAATAGTAATTAAAAGGTCCATTCTTCCTTCGAGGTTGACTTTTTTCACCGAAAGGGACAAAGTGTTTCAGACCTCTTCCGTAGATCAGAGAAGCCCCACGAAAGTTCAAGAACAATGCCCCATAAATTCTTGGGATTAAAAAACCTTTGATGCTACTCCTCGAAAGCGAGGTAGTCATCACCTTCATTTGTTAGATGAAAGTGAAGATATCGCCCCGATACCAAAATGTCTTACGGGGGCTCAGACCAAAGCCCAGTTTCCCTACTTTTCATTTTTAAATTTCCCTGATTTTAAACCCTTTAGATTATCGAAGGACTCCTTTGTCAATTTACAACGTAATTGCCCTTCTTTTCAAATTCCCATAATGCCGCTAAACAAAATCAAGTTACCCAAAAGGAAAAAACTTTTATAAATTTAATTTTAAAAAAAGGTACTTGACAATCGATTTTAAAATTTAAAAATTCAATGAGAAACTATTCCATCTTATTTTCCCAAGTAATGAAAGAGTCGTTCTTAAAATGGCTCATGACCTTCACGGCCGGATATTTCTCGCATCGTAAAACCTTTAAAAAAAAATTTGGGAAACCTATTTTTTTTGGGCCCAAAAAGTCCTCAATTCACTACCCTTTGTATCTTTTAAATTTCCCCAATGTCTCCCCCCAGGGACCCCATACCATGGTAAAATGCCCCGTCTTTACGGGACCTTTTGAAAGAGTACATTGACTATTGGGCCTTTATCTCCACTTTCTCGGGGGACATAGATATATATTAACATTTTTTGATTTTTCTTCGAGTTTCTCTGAACCGTTCCCTTGAAACCATAACACTACGAGGTGGCTGAAGCCCTTTTGTCCATCTTCTCCAGAGTGGGCATCCCTAGAGAAAATTTTTTCTGCCGGGGACACAAATTTACACTGACTTTAATGCAACATCTATACCAACTTCTGGGGGTGAAACCCTCTTCCCACACCCAATCCCACTGTAATGGGGGGTTGGCGCCAGCACCCATTTTCAAATCCATTTTTTAAGGAAACTTTCTCCCTTAAACCTAAGGGTTGCATCGTTCCCACCCCGTGCTTTGTTTGCCATGGGGGTTCCCATGACTCTTTGGGTTTTCACCTTTTGAACTTCTCAGGTAGACAGACCAAGGGGCCCTTGTCCACCTTCGCCTTGACCTTTGATCCAAACTTGAGGGGAAACCCCTGACTAGTTCGAAAAACTTTAAATTTGTCAATGGGCCAGTACAAAAACCCATTTTTTACTCAAAAAGTCAGAGGAAAGTTTTAAATAGGGGGAAAGAGTTCTTGTACTTTTTTTCCCATTAATCAAATAAATGTTTGTAACATGGGAAAGGGGCCATAAATATTAAAAATTTGGGAAAGTTTGACACCTCTAGAAGTCAAGGGGAAACCTAAGCTTTTTCAATCAACATCCTTAAGAAAAAATTTCCGATGAAATTCGTTTTGCTGCCTTAATAACTTTTACTTAGTTTGCCACACGAACTTTATAAGACAAAGAAAAATGTAAATGTGCGTAATTTACACCTCAACTTTCTAGATAAGACTACATACTTGTGACTCTTGACCATCGGGCGCAACCCAAAATTAAATTAAAATTTTTATGACCATAAAGCATAACTACTTCAATGTGGAGTAACTTTTTAGACGTCTTTACGAATTCCCCGGGGTTACCTCCACGTAGTCCTAAGATTGACTTAGTGACGGGCAAACCATCAAACGAAAATTATACCCAGTTCCAGTTCACCTTAGGATGCATTTTACCGAAGGTAGACAAATTTTTAAAACTAAAATTATTTAACCTTCAGTATCTTCATTTGTTCACCCGTATCTGGGTTAAAAGGGGGATAAAATTTTAAGACTTGCTATTACTTCAAAGGCCTTAAAGCTATAAATCGGTGGGATCTGACATAGCCCTTAATAGATAGCGATCTACAAAAATTAATGACCTTCCTTCTTTTTAGAGATTGAATTTCACAGGCATATATCAAGTAATTTAATCCTTTTCTAAGCAGTACACCGCTTTTCCTACACACTAAGGATGATGCAAAAAACTATGCCCTTCGGGTTTTGGGAACGCCTTGCTACCTACTGAGACTGAAGGGGAAAAATCTTGGGGAATATTCCAAATGTTTCAGTTTTTTTGATAATTTTACGTAAAGACATCCACGTGGGGCAACAATCCCCAAAAATTTAAAACATTTTGCATAGGTTACGCCACATGGCCCCACGCCAAGCCGAAGAAAGCTTTCCTTTGGGTTTAAAAAGATTAGATAATTTCCCCAATCCAAGATTAGATATCTGGCGATACTTTCTAATAAACCCCTGCACCTCTCCCCATAAGACAAAGTTTATGAATTTAAATTCTCCAAAAACCAAAAAGCCATGCTAGCTTTCTTGGGTTCTGTAAAATTTTTATGCACATTTTTTCCCAAACCTTACGATCTTACAGGCACTTACGAAATTTCCTTAAAAAAACCCGTAAAACCCTTGAACTTTCCGATGTAACTCGGGGAAAAATTTTAAAGAATTAAAAATATCTTTTTGAAAAACCCTAACTTAAATTTCCCGATATTTAAAAAAACATTTTGTTAAAACTGAGCTCCAATACGGCTTAGGTGCATGTTTCACTACCATATGGTACTCCCCTTTTTTCCTGATGCTCCTAACCAAACTCCTTCCCCAGAAACGAATAACCCCCCATAAAAAGGAATGTTTGGCCCTTGTGTGGGTATCTCCAAAAATTTAAATTTTTTTTCTGGAAAAAAATTCATTTTAGAAACGGACCACAAACCTTTGAATCCTAAAACTTTTAAGGGAAACCCCATCGCCTCTTGGGGACATTTGGGACTCCAGGCTTTTTTTAAATTCCATATTTGTACATCAAAGGTTTATTTTAATTTTTTCTCTGCTGGTTAAGTCGTGGCAGTCATAGAAATTTCTGCCTGACCGACTTCCTGTTTAGAACTTGTTCCCCCGCCATTCTTCTTATACTCCTTGACTTAAAACTTGGTATGGGGGAGTGTAGGGGAAAAGTTTAATAATAGAAGCGAGGAGTATATAGTAACAACATTTCATTGCCGCACTTGTTAAAGGGAGGGAATCAAGCCCCACATTCCCCCCCTTTTTTTCCCCTTCCACAAGTGATGTTTTTTTTGCCGCTACTTTTAAGGGAGGGGAAGTCAAACTCCCCAAACCCCCCCCCTTTTTTTTTTTTCCCCCCTAAAAATGATAGTTTATGCCGGCGCTTGTTAAGGTAGGGGCGTCTAGCTGCCGCTATCCCTTCCCCTCCTTTTTTCCCGACTCGAAAGGGATGTGGGGGCCCCGGCCAAACAGTAATCACTAGACCACGCTCCCAGGGCATCTTGGGTCGAAGGGGCACCCGAAAAACAAAAGGGAAAAAGATGGGAAAACTAAAACCCGAGACTTTCCCTTTTCGATTTATTACCCGTGACCTGTACAAAATTGCAGGGCGTAACCCCCACATTGCAGGGTAAAGAACCTGCTTTTCCGTCATTTGGGACATAATACTCGGGGTAAAATGTGAAGAACTAGCCGTAGGTCGTAACCAACACCTGCGACCCCCCCCCCCCCCATCATCAGCAACGGCTACAATTTCAACAACTCACAGTGTCACCAACACCAGAACCCCCCTATATAATTAGCATTGAATACAGTTATCATTTATATTTTTTCATTTTTCATTTTCTTTAATGTAGGATTAATATTTCATATTTAAGTGTTTTATATTTTATATTTTCTATATAATAAAGTGTTTATGTTTGTCTATTATTATTTCTTTTTCTATTCATTAATTTTCCTGAGGAGGAGCCAGCCTTGGTAATACTGTCTGAAGTTGTTACAGGGCTGAGTAAGCCTTCACGTCAAGAGAGTGTCGTCTGTTCCCGTAATGTTCCAGTTTTTTATGGTGCAAAAGGTCATGGTCAACTGTATCAAAAGATTTTCGTAAGTCTACGAACAGTCCCAGGGGAAATTAATTTTTCTCAAGTGCAGAGTATAAGTGTTCAAGCATATGTATAATAGCATCATTAGTACTTTTTTTGTCTGAACCCAAACTGACATGGGTTGAATATGTTGTGGGATTCAAAGTAGGAGTAGGCTTGTTTATGTATTAATTTTTCGAAGATTTTTGATACCTGGACCTGGAGAGAGTTTCGGGGGTCAACGCCCCCGCGGCCCGGTCTGTGACCAGGCCTCCTGGTGGATCAGCGCCTGATCGACCAGGCTGTTGCTGCTGGCTGCACGCAAACCAACGTACGAGCCACAGCCCGGCTGATCAGGAACTGACTTTAGGTGCTTGTCCAGTGCCAGCTTGAAGACTGCCAGGGGTCTGTTGGTAATCCCCCTTATGTGTGCTGGGAGGCAGTTGAACAGTCTCGGGCCCCTGACACTTATTGTATGGTCTCTTAACGTGCTAGTGACACCCCTGCTTTTCATTGGGGGGATGGTGCATCGTCTGCCAAGTCTTTTGCTTTCGTAGTGAGTGATTTTCGTGTGCATGTTCGGTACTAGTCCCTCTAGGATTTTCCAGGTGTATATAATCATGTATCTCTCCCTCCTGCGTTCCAGGGAATACAGGTTTAGAAACCTCAAGCGCTCCCAGTAATTGAGGTGTTTTATCCCCGTTATGCGCGCCGTGAAAGTTCTCTGTACATTTTCTAGGTCGGCAATTTCACCTGCCTTGAAAGGTGCTGTTAGAGTGCAGCAATATTCCAGCCTAGATAGAACAAGTGACCTGAAGAGTGTCATCATGGGCTTGGCCTCCCTAGTTTTGAAGGTTCTCATTATCCATCCTGTCATTTTTCTAGCAGATGCGATTGATACAATGTTATGGTCCTTGAAGGTGAGATCCTCCGACATAATCACTCCCAGGTCTTTGACGTTGGTGTTTCGCTCTATTTTTGTGGCCAGAATTTGTTTTGTACTCTGATGAAGATTTAATTTCCTCATGTTTACCATATCTGAGTAATTGAAATTTCTCATCGTTGAACTTCATATTGTTTTCTGCAGCCCACTGAAAGATTTGGTTGATGTCCGCCTGGAGCCTTGCAGTGTCTGCAATGGAAGACACTGTCATGCAGATTCGGGTGACATCTGCAAAGGAAGACACGGTGCTGTGGCTGACATCCTTGTCTATGTCGGATATGAGGATGAGGAACAAGATGGGAGCTAGTACTGTGCCTTGTGGAACAGAGCTTTTCACCGTAGCTGCCTCGGACTTTACTCTGTTGACGACTACTCTCTGTGTTCTGTTAGTGAGGAAATTATAGATCCATCGACCGACTTTTCCTGTTATTCCTTTAGCGCGCATTTTGTGCGCTATTACCCATGGTCACACTTGTCGAAGGCTTTTGCAAAGTCTGTATATATTACATCTGCATTCTTTTTGTCTTCTAGTGCATTTAGACCTTGTCGTAGTGATCCAGTAGTTGAGACAGACAGAGCGACCTGTTCTAAACCCATGTTGCCCTGGGTTGTGTAACTGATGGGTTTCTAGATGGGTGGTGATCTTGCTTCTTAGGACCCTTTCAAAGATTTTTATGATATGGGATGTTAGTGCTATTGGTCTGTAGTTCTTTGCTGTTGCTTTAACTGCCCCCTTTGTGGAGTGGGGCTATGTCTGTTGTTTTTAGTAACTGAGGGACGACCCCCGTGTCCATGCTCCCTCTCCATAGGATGGAAAAGGCTCGTGATAGGGGCTTCTTGCAGTTCTTGATGAACACAGAGTTCCATGAGTCTGGCCCTGGGGCAGAGTGCATGGGCATGTCATTTATCGCCTGTTCGAAGTCATTTGGCGTCAGGATAACATCGGATAGGCTTGTGTTAATCAAATTTTGTGGCTCTCTCATAAAAAATTCATTTTGATCTTCGACTCTCAGTCTGGTTAGCGGCTTGCTAAAAACTGAGTCATATTGGACTTGAGTAGCTCACTCATTTCCTTGTTGTCATCTGTGTAGGACCCATCTTGTTTAAGTAGGGGCCCAATACTGGACGTTGTTCTCGATTTTGATAGGTGTGATATAGGCCTCTAATTGTTCAGTTCTGTTGGATCACCTCCTTTGAGGATCGGAGTGACTCTTGCTGTCTTGATTGGGGGGAAGGGGGAAAAATTCAATGATTTTTTAAAAAAGATTTGCAATAATTAGTGACAACCAGATTAGCTCTTTGTACATAATTTTTTTGGTAATTTTAGGTCCCCCTGTCTTGTTCTAGTGTTTTGTGAAAGTGAGATTTTAGTAAGTTTGCGGGGGGCAAAAATAGATATTGAGTAGTTGCCATGGGGTAGTCTTTGGTTGAATGTTTGAGCTTGATTTTTTTCTTGCTAGTTTTGTTCCTACAGAAGAGAAATAAACATTAATTTGTTGGCGCATTGGTTTCTGGAGGGGGGGTTTTGTCTGGGTTTTGTTTAATTAAAATTCTTTTTGTGACAGCTTTTTGAACCTGAATTTTAATAATGTTTTCCCGGCTTTTTTATTCACCTTTTTGTCTTTAAGTTGTTTTCATAATACAGTTTTTGGACCCTTCATTAAATTTGGTTTTTGATTGACCGGAGTTTTCCGGAAGGTTTCCGGGGGCAACGCCCCCGCGGCCCCTCTGGACCAGGCCTCCCCGGTGGATACAGCCTGATCAACCAGGTGTTACTGCGGGGCACCAAACCACATACACCCAGCCCGGCTGGTCAGGAACCAACTTTAGGTGCTTGGGAGGCAGTTGAACAGTCTCGGGCCCCTGACACTTATTGTATGGTCTCTTAACGTGCTAGTGACACCCCTGCTTTTCATTGGGGGGATGTTGCATCGTCTGCCAAGTCTTTTGCTTTCCTAGTGAGTGATTTTCGTGTGCAAGTTCAGTACTAGTCCCTCTAGGATTTTCCAGGTGTATATAATCATGTATCTCTCCCGCCTGCGTTCCAGGGAATACAGGTTCAGGAGCCTCAAGTGCTCCCAGTAATTGAGGTGTTTTATCTCCGTTATGTGCGCCATGAAGGTTCTCTATACATTTTCTAGGTCAGCAATTTCACCTGCCTTGAAAGGTGCTTTTAGTGTGCAGCAATATTTCAGCCTAGATAGAACAAGTGACCTGAAGAGTGTCATCATGGGCTTGGAATCCTTAGTTTTGAAGGTTCTCATGATCCATCCTGTCATTTTTCTAGCAGATGCGATTGATACAATGTTATGGTCCTTGAAGGTGAGATCCTCCGACATGATCACTCCCAGGTCTTCGACGCTGGTGTTTCGCTCTATTTTGTGGCCAGAATTTGTTTTGTACTCTGATGAAGATTTAATTTCTTCGTGTTTACCATATCTAAGTAATTGAATTTTCTCATCGTTGAACTTCATATTGTTTTCTGCAGCCCACTGAAAGATTCGGTTGATGTCCGCATGGAGCCTTGCAGTGTCTACAACGGAAGACACTGTCATGCAGATTCGGGTGTCATCTGCAAAGGAAGACACGGTGCTGTGGCTGACATCCTTGTCTATGTCAGATATGAGGATGAGGAACAAGATGGGAGCGAGTACTGTGCCTTGTGGAACAGAGCTTTTCACCGTAGCTGCCTCGGACTTTACTCTGTTGACGACTACTCTCTGTGTTCTGTTAGTGAGGAAATTATAGATCCATCGACCGACTTTTCCTGTTATTCCTTTAGCACGCATTTTGTGCGCTATTACGCCATGGTCACACTTGTCGAAGGCTTTTGCAAAGTCTGTATATATTACATCTGCATTCTTTTTGTCTTCTAGTGCATTTAGGACCTTGTCGTAGTGATCCAATAGTTGAGACAGACAGGAGCGACCTGTTCTAAACCCATGTTGCCCTGGGTTGTGTAACTGATGGGTTTCTAGATAGGTGGTGATCTTGCTTCTTAGGACCCTTTCAAAGATTTTTATGATATGGGATGTTAGTGCAATATCATAAAAATCTTTGAAAAGGTCCTATGAAAGATCACCACCCATCTAGAAACCCATCAGTAACATTTTGTGAGATCCTTCGTTATTAGACCCATTCTATACTCTTTTTCATATAAATGATTTTTATTAATAGATTTTAGGATGCTATTTGTAAGCCAGGGGCTGTTTAGTCTCTTTGCTTTATCTGCTTAGTTTTTATTGGGCAATGTATGTTATAGAGATTTTGGGTGTTTTGTAAAATAATATTAACACATTCATCAGTATCTAAGTTGTCTGCTAATTTGTTTTGCCGGTCATTGTCACTAAGTGCTGAAATAAAGTTATTAACAGATGACTCATCAAGTAGTGGGAATGTGATCTTAGTTGTGTCCTGGGGCACTTTACACAAGTTGGTTATGAGAAAGATGGGATAGTGGTCAGTGGTGTTATCAGTGATTATGGGTGCTTTTAACGGGGATATAGTGTTTGTCCAGACACGGTCTAGTAATGAGTAATTTGTGTCATTGATTCTTGTAGGCTTTGTTATTTTTGGTAGAAGTAAGCAGCTGTTCATAGTGTTTGTGAATTCAGTCACTTGTGGGTCAAGGTCATGGATGAGATTTATGTTGAAGTCCCTTGTAAGTATTAGGTGGTGTTTGTTCATTTCAGCACTAGTTACTATGTTTCTTAGTTTTTCACTTAAATGGTAAATATTGGAGTGAGGAACTCTATAAATTGCCCTGACTATCAGAGGTTTTGTAAGGTCTTTGGATTTAAATTTAGTAAAGGTATATATATACTGACCATGTTTATCCCTTGTGCAAGTAGAATTTATACACTGTAGTTCATCAGAGTAGTATATAGCTGTTCCACCTCCTAATTGATCTGGCTTACAATTGTGTATGGCTGTGTAGCCAGGTAGGGAATAGATGTTTGTAACACCATGTTTTAGCCATGTTTCAGTGAGAATAATGATAGACATATTGACTTTTGAGAATTCAATAGTGCTTGGAGGTCATCATAGTGCTTGCTTAGTGACCTGACATTATAATTGAATACTGTTATGTTATTGTTGGCACTAAGTAGTGTCTTAGCCTGGCTAGCAGTGTAATAAATGCAATTGTTGTTAGGACCATGTATGTCATTTAATAAAAGGTTAATATCAGGATCGATGTTTGCAATCATATGACTAATGCAAGTTTAACAATGTATGAGTAGTATCAAGATAACTGTTAATATTGCACTGGAGGTGATATGAGAGCTTATACAAGCACAGATACTTAATAGATAATAATAATACAAAAAATATAAAGTTAAAAGATGGTTAAAAAAGGTCTTAAATAAAATTTAAATAGTAAGATTTGACTTACAGTACAAAATTTAGGCAAGCAATAACACCATAAACAAATTGTATGATTAGTAATAGAAAATAATGAACTATTAAGACTAGGTATATCAGTGGCACCTAACAGAGTTTGCACTATTGCTAGACAGCAAACAAAAAAAGAGGCTTTGTATTACACAAGCTATTACAGACTGCACACACTAGAGCAAAAGACAAAGAAAAAGAAATATAAGAGTTAACTAATGGAGGATTGCAAAAGGTAGTTACAACTATATAAAAATAAAAATGTTTATCTTTTAGACAGAAAAAAAAGGGGGGGGTTTAAAACAGTTGGTCTTAACTTAGGATTGCATTGTACTAATTATTATAGATTTCACACACTAGAGAATAGAAAATAAAGCAGTTAACTAGTAGAGGACTGCAAAAGATAGTCACAAAAGTATAAGAAAAACAGAAATGTATATCTTTTTAGGCAAACAAGGTGGTGATCCTGAGATAGTGATTGGACAGCTTAGAATCACTGTTGTCAGATTGACAATATGGAAATGAGAATTAGGTTTTAAAGAAAAAATTAGATGAAAAACATTTTTTTTTTTGGCCTCATAACACTGCTTGTGGAAGTGGGTACAAACTGCATTTTTATTGACTTAGGCCAGCTTTGCTTAGGATTTTTTTAAATCATATGCGGCAGAAGTGAAGTATCTCTTTCCTGTTGATTCCTTCTTGACCGCAATTTTGCCATCCCTTACAAAGCACTGGTAAATTTTATGGTCATATCATAGCTTTCTTAGTCTGTAAAGGAGATTTTGTCATATTTTTGTCAGGCATTCATTGACATAAACACTTGTTTTCATGTTAATAGATTTTATTAAGAGTTCACTTAGTTGTGAGCTAGAGTTGAATTTTAGTACCACTGATTTCTTCCCTGTTTGATGACCTACCATTTTACATTCCTTTATATCATCACTAGGTGTTCTGAGTCGAAGATGATCTTGTATAACCTCTAAGGTGGTTTGTTTACATGTTTCTTGGGTTTCAGTTGTAGGAAGAAGGTTGCTATTTACTGCAACTGAGTCACATAGTTGTTGTTGTTCAAAGTGGTCTTGGAAATTGTTCATAACATCTTGATGTTAACATAAGAGAGATAAGATAAGAGTTCGTTCGGATTTTTAACCCCGAAGGGTTAGCCACCCAGGATAACCCAAGAAAGTCAGTGCGTCATCGAGGACTGTCTAACTTATTTCCATTGTGGTCCTTAATCTTGTCCCCCAGGATGCGACCCACACCAGTCGACTAACACCCAGGTACCTATTTGCTGCTAGGTGAACAGGAGTAAGGAAACGTGTTGTAATGTTTCCACCCGCCGGGAATCGAACCCGGGCCCTCCGTGTGTGAAGCAGGAGCTTTAGCCACCAGGCCACTGGGCCTGATCTTTTAGATTATTGATGGTATCCACTGACTGGGTATTGGTGCTGCTTATGTTCCATTGTGTTTAGTTTATGCTCAAGAGTTGTGATCTTGTCGAGGTATTGTGTGTAAGTGGTTTGCAATTCCTTTACAAAACCTACATGTCATTGTAGGTTTTAAGTTCCTGCATTTTCTGGGTTAGCTTGATGATTGTTTGGTTCTGGATCCTAAGAAGTTTTGGTATTTCTGGGTCTGTAATGTTCGTTTCATCAAATCCAAGGAAGGAGTTAGCTTGGGCATTTGTTGAGTTGGCCATGTTTGTTGTTATTTGGCGAGTGTTGTGGTGGTGGCAGTGGGTATTGAGGGTTGTGTCCTGGCTGGTAGTAGAAGAAGTTTTCCTTAAGGTAATGCTTCTCTCTTATGTGGTGTTTGGAGTCTTTAGCTGGTTACTGGGTCATGTTTTGTTGCCCTGACAACTGGCCATTGACTGTTTCAGATGAGCTGTAGACAATGAGTGAATATTGTTGATTTTCACTGTCTGGCACTGGGGCTGGTGGTGGAAACACGAGTCTTATTTGTTGATAACTTTGTGTATTTTTGGGTGATTTCTGCAGTTGATCTATACCATTCTGGGTCTCAACATACGTTAGTGTTATGTGGGTCTTTACTAGATCATCTCAGGGTTACTGGGAACCTCAGGTAGAACTAAAATACATGAGCAAGGTTCTTGCTGCTGTTGCTGCGGCAGCTGTGGGACGACTCCTGTGTCCATGTTCCCTCTCCATTGGATGTTAAAAGCACATGATAGGATCTTCCTTCAGTTGTTGATGAACACTGAGTTCCTTGAGCCTGGGCCTGGGGCAGAGTGCCTTTTCCAAGTCATTTGGCATCAGGATAATATCAGATAGCTTCGAGTCTACTAAATTCTGTCTTATAAAAAATTCATAAGATCATAAGAACATAAGAAAGAAGACACACTGCAACAGGCCTACTGAAACATGAGGAGCAGGTCCATGTGCCCCTCCCCCGGAATAACCCAATGACCCACCCTCCCCAGATTAGCCAAATGACCCACCCAGTCTGGTCACCTCCACTCAAGGAAGGAGCGCGGTGCCAGACCCAGCAGCACAAGCAAGTCAGGTCCAACTCACACCCACCCACACCCATTCATATATTTATCTAACCTATTTTTAAAACTACTCAATGTTTTAGCATGAATAACTGTACTTGGGAGTTTGTTCCACTCATCCACAACTCTATTACCAAACCAGTGCTTTCCTATATCCTTCCTGAATCTGAATTTTCCCAACTTGAAACCATTGTCATGAGTCCTGTCTTGGCTGGAAATTTTCAGCACGCTATTTACATCCCCTTCATTTATTCCTGTTTTCCATTTATACACCTCGATCATATCTTCCCTAATTCTACGCCTTTCGAGAGAGTGCAGATTCAGGGCCCTCAGTCTATCCTCATAGGGAAGATTTCTGATACATGGGATCATCTTTGTCATCCTCCTCTGTACGTTTTCCAGAGCATTTATATCCATTCTGTTATATGGTAACCAGAACTGAGCAGCATAGTCTAAATGAGGCCTAACCAAGGATATATAGAGTTGAAGAACAACCTGAGGACTTCTATTATTTATACTTCTAGATATGAAGCCAAGAATTCTGTTAGCTTTATTGCGAACACTAATGCACTGTTTTCTTGGTTTTAGATTACTGCTAACCAGAACTCCTAAATCCTTTTTGCAAGATATATATTATTTAGTTTATATGTGACATGGTTATTTACCTGTCCAACATTTAGAACTTTGCATTTGTCAATTTTAAACTGCATCTGCCACTTCTCCAACCATTGCATCAGTCTATTCAAATCATCCTGGAGTGCTCTAGTGTCCTCATTAGAATGAATTGGATGTCATCAGCAAATTTGCTTATATCGCTATTTATTCCCTCATCTATGTCGTTTATGTAAATTGTGAACAACAACGGACCCAACACTGACCCCTGAGGAACACCGCTTGTGACGTGCCCCCATTCTGATTTCTCCCCATTTATGCA
>NC_069475.1:13837902-13910385 GCF_026875155.1 Cherax quadricarinatus
ATCTAACAAATTAAAAAGAAAAACATACTAATATATAAACACACTATGCTTCTATTGGCACCAAATCAATTGTGCTTACAAAAATAATTGTAAATTAAACTGAAACATAAAAAGCCATTTTGACATTTACACATTGTATCAAAATCATAAATACGCATAGAAAATATGTATTGAATATCATTGAAAATGTTCATGAGAAAAACCATTAATGGTATATACAAGAAAGTAAACATACATACAATACATACATATACATATATATACATAATATACATATATATAATATATATATATATATTATATATATATATATATATAATTTATATATATATATATATATATATATATATATATATAATAATATACATACATACATCATACATACACACATACATATTCATACATACATACATACACAAATACACACACACATACAACACATGCATATATATACACACATACACATACATAGTTATAAGTCGATAATTCCAAATATAACTGTATTGTACTTGAAACACTCGGAACAAATAATGTTAAAATTGCACCCCAGACATACCTCATATAACATTCATCAAACTCATCATGCTACCGCCCATTCTAGGAAACCAGCCCATTTCATCCCCCTTACCTGCCTTTCAACTCCCGTAAATCCCGTAAAGTGAAATTCCTATAACCCTCACTTAAATCCCTCTCCCATCTCCCCCCATACACCTCCTTATTTCTACACTTTGTCCTATAAAAAGTTGCTGTTAATGCATTAATTCTTTCACACACGTTCGCTCCTCTCATAGCCCAAGACATAAATATAATCTGTAATTATATACCCTACCGCATTCTCTACCATCTGATTCACCCCACCTATGTCTAAGCTTAAAACCCTCAACACCTGCAAAACCCCCCCTCCACTAACCTTATTACCTTACCCAACCAAACCCTTATTAGTTCAATACATTCGCAAAAATACACCATATGGAAAACAGTCTCCAGTCCGCCACAAGCCTTGCATATCCCATCCTCCCGTATTCTCTTATGGAATAAAACCATTCCAGACGGTAAGATCCCATGTAAAAATCTATACATTACTTCTCGTACTTTAGGTTTTAAACGTAATTTGTTCAAACGCCCCCAGATATTACGCCAATCATACATCGGATAAACCCCTTCTACCACTGCTACCACTGCCTTACCTTCCACCCCATCAAGGTTTCCCAATTTAATATGTGAAGGATCGCTCATGTTTATGATGACCCGTAACATTGCCTCACCTATTATGAACTCCCTACCCACCCACCACCGTTGCATATCCTGACGTATCTTATGAAGTCCGCCTTCCCTCGCCCCCCCCCTCCCGCTTATAACTACGTTTCAAATACACACTCTAATCCTCTTTTCAAACAGCTATAAGACCCAGCCTCTCGGCCAACCGGAGTGTGACAACCGCTCTACCTAACCATTCGCTTCCAGTACCCCAAATGAATCTAAAAACGCGCTTTTGTAACCTTTGTATCTCACTACGAAGTATCGGATATATTGCTGCTACATGCCAAAGTTTACTATATAATAGGACATTCCTTTGTAATGGGTCGACTCTTTGTTGCAAAGTAAGTTGGCAGCTCGTAAAACCACTGAGGCGCTTCAGTACAACTACAATAGCACTGAATTTATTTGTTGTGCTAACTTGAATATCACTTTACATAAACGATCCCACAAATCAGTAATTGGTCCCACCTTTTTCCACCTTTCCAACTACTTCACATCCTCACTTAACCTATCCCGAGATCCATATACTTCGTTTTCCCCCTCCTTAATAATTGACATGCCAGAAGCCTTTTCAAAACATTTACTAACTTTCCACCCGATGGCAAATCCTGTTACCACTTACTAAAATCGTTGTCATCAACTATCCAACAATGGCCAGCCCACCCCACCCCATTCGTCACCAACGCCCGCCCATTTCTGCCAATAAGACCCTAATTCCCTCTATAAAAGGGATCATGTGAAACACGCAAAAAATACTTTGGTGAAAAGGTGACAACCTTGACGAGAGCCCCCTTCTCATCTGAATTGTTCTCTAACCTTCCAGTACCTGCACCCGCAAGGATGCATCTTGGATAGCATTAATTTGGCCCATGATATAATTTCCTCTCCAAACCCCTGCCACTCATAATCTTCCATACGCTTTTCCCTTTCTACACTATCATATGCCGCCTCCCAATCCTATAGCCGAACACCCCCCCCCATCCCAATTTTACCTTCTTCAATAAAACTTCTAATAAACCATGCCCGCATACATAGACCTTCCCGGGCACTCCATATTGTCCCTTATCAATCACTTTAACCCAGGACCTTTTTATTCTGTTTAGCTAAAAAAATTCTTGCAAAAATCTTATAATCACCACACAATAATGAAATAGCTGATAGTCTTTGACTGTTAATATGGCCATCACCTTTCAGCTGTTGCAGGGCTCGGGTGGGGGGGGGGACACACTCGAATCAGCCAATTCCGCTGCTGTGGCCCTAAAACCACGATCCCACTAAGGAATGAATAATCTTACCAAAAATTCTTTTAAAACGCTCCAATTTTGGAGATAAAAGTCCACGGCAACCCATCAATTCCTGTGCCTTACCTAATTGCACCCCGATAAAGCTTCCATGTCTCTCACGTTTCCGATATCGGCCCTTCCAAAACGAATCGATCATGCTCCGTCAACTCACTAACTGCACAACTTCCAATTGACCTGTAATGCTATTCGATATTCCCACACTTTCGTTTTCAACTTAACCCAAGCATCAAATAAACCACTCATACCCTAAGTCGTCGACAACACCTGGTTCCACTTTATACCCTTTGCATACCTACCTGAACATTCAACCCCGATTAACTCCATTGCCTTGCGACGTGTGTGTTGACTCGCAACACCACACAACCGACGGCCGATCTCCCCAACAAAACCTCCTCAATCCCCGCCTTAAGCCTTTCCCCATCAAACCTCTCATTTTTTGTAAATTCCGGGAATTTTCCTTCAACACTTTCAATTTCAATAACAGGATAATTATCATTAATTTGTGCATAACAGTCGCGCAACTGCGCCTCTAAATATTTTTGAAAAACCGTATTGTAACTGATTATAACTCCTTCCCTACGATAATAATAATATTCTTAATACGTTGTTTTAGCTATTGAGTTTCCACCATTAATAACCATGGCAACAACCCCTGGTGCTTCTACCACAAAACGATCCCACAAATGTCCAAAAGACAAAAGACTACCCTCTTCCTTTAATAACTTTACATCAATTTCCTAATGTATGGACCGCCTCCGAGCAACACCCTCATATCCACATCTATTACCACCCTCCTATAGTGGATCCAAAAAACCCATCTATCACATTCACCCTCCGCACAGAAACCGCATCAAGGCACGTACATTCTCCAACCTCGCCGCATAACCCGTTTAATGAAGGTATGCTCCACCATTGCCCGCCCCCCCCACACACATCCTTTTAACCCCACCGCCGGTCCAATATATCCCCCCAATTATACCCAACAACACCCCGCGACCTCTGGCCTCCACATCTTTACGACGTATCACGCAATTCCAATCTACCCCTATTATTGCAACATTCGGTAAACCACGTTAAAATAGACAGCACGTACCCGAACAAATTTATTTTAAAACTCACGGCACCCTCAGCCGGAACCATATACACCATACAAACTAATGGCAACCCTACCCCCAAGTTTCCATTCACCTCATTACCCTCCCCTCCCCCCTTCACTACGCCTACTATTAACGTGGGCTAGTTTCACTTTACCAAAAAGGCAGCCCCCCACCATTCAATCAAACGTGTCGCAGTTCCATGTACACTATTAAATAGCCACTCATATCCAACTCATAACCAGGCCTAAAATTATTGTTCCTGTAAGAATACCACATCCTCACCAAGTCGAACCAAATACGACATTAAACGCAGACCACTTAAGCTTCCTCTCAGCTCTCAACCCGTTTAATATTTAATAGTAAAACACTTGAATCAACAAATGGGTTTTCCCTTTTGTCCCCCGGCAATGACGTTTACCCCAGTTCGTTTGCAGGCACCTCTGTCCCTCCCCCCTTTGTTGGGAATCACCTTTGCAAGCCCTTGATCCTTTGGGTTCACCATTCCTCTCTTCTTGTTACCTCCACAAGACTTTTTTCCAGGGCGTTGGCAGAAGTTAGCACATCATCAGTATCCGATGATGGCTGGCAGTCCTCTTTCTGTGTCCCGCCCTCCACCTGCATTTCGACATCTTAAAGCACC
This sequence comes from Cherax quadricarinatus, assembly GCF_026875155.1. Lineage (NCBI taxonomy): Eukaryota > Metazoa > Arthropoda > Malacostraca > Decapoda > Parastacidae > Cherax > Cherax quadricarinatus. Next base: position 13,842,204 of record NC_069475.1, read on the forward strand.
GTCCTGAATCATCCTCCACTGCATGCACCTTCAATCCTGTAAGACTCCTCGTCGACAAACCGGCATCTTCTGGCCATGACCATCATCACCAAACCTCCCCATAACTAATGCAGGTTTCTTCCACCTGATCTAGGACCGAATTCCTCTAACAAGTCTCCAACGCCTTTACCAAAGACGCCGCCACTTCTCACCAATTAGGTATCTCTCCTCAAAAACCTTAAGTAATGTCCAATGACTGAGATTCTCCATGAAGCGTTACTATTGGCGATTTGAAGCTCCTTTTCTTTGTCCACCTCCTCACTTCCATGAGCAACCGTTTTTGTTGGGGCGGTGTATCAAGAGTCTGTTCTCTCGCTCATCGCCTACCCTCGTCCACTGCTGCTGTTGCTGCTGTTGCCGTTGCTGTTTGTTCCGGGTTAACCCACTTCATTTCCCACACTGCGCCGCGATGTGGTCATATGACCCACATAGCCGACACGTACTTTGTTGCCCCGCATTACGTTACATAGACTTGAGTCCGTATTCTTTCATTCACCAATATAATGAAGGAATAGGGTGTCGAAGAGTCATTTTAACTGTATACCGCCTTCCAGAGCACGGCATAACGGTCCAGTTGCCCATCCTCCCTGCTGTGCAACGTGAACCGTCCCATAAGTACGCAGTTCACTGTAATAATAAAATCACACCTCAAAAGCCACATTCCTGATTTTCACCGATCCAAGTGTAATGTCGAGATACATCATGAGTCTCACTCACACCGACACAGCTGTATTAACCGGTATATGGTCTCCTGATACTTGTCGACCACTGGCCCGTCGTAGACTTGTGCATTCCGTCATTTTAAACGAAGATTCTTGTCATTCCATTTAATGCGAGCACCACATATCTCCCATTGCTATACCATAGTATCGCGAAGTGATTCGCTGGTAACAATAAATCCATGTATGATCCCCTGACGAAAGCACCACGGATCATCTCAATGCAGACAGTGTTGATTCTTCTTCTGCTATTCAGCGCCAGTTTGGAGAAAATTAAGTTTCCACCAACCAATGGCTAGGGCAGCATCAATCAGGTAAACTGCGCCAAAAACAAACTCAAAACAGGAAGCATCTGCGCAGCTCGTCCACACGGCTCGGAGGCGATGGAGGAACAATCGCTAGAGGTTATATTGGGCAATACAAGTGATTAAGAGGACTCTAGATAGTAAATGTGGTATAGAAAACAGGTAAAGGTAATTAGCAAGTAATGGTTATTAAATGTCCAAAAATGTTTTAAGAGTAAAATAGAAATTATAGAGTAAGAATGATTAATATTAATTTGTAGTTAGGTTAAATATCAATAGATAGTAATTTAAAAAAATATGAGGTAGGTTAATCTGGACAGAGAAAGTATCAATTGGCAGCTATATTTAGCAAACATTAGTAAATAAGAAAATTACGATAAGTGACTTATGCTTACTAGTAAAATCACAAGATGAGGTAGTTGATTATTTAAATACTAAGAGATTGTACAATGAAATTTGAACAATAATGGAGCAAAACATACACTACACTACGTAGGCTTTTAAGTTGGACATTGTTTAGTTATTCTCTGTAAGATTAGTATCCCTGAGAAATCGTGATAGATCATTCTCGTTCGTGATTGTGTACAGTTGACCTACATTTGTTTTCCTAACAAGAATTTTCCCATCCCGTGTGACATGATTGTGACCAACTCTACCTGGAGTTCATTACCTTTGTAACTAGTTCAGCTATCATAACTTTGGGGTCCAGTCACTGGACCCATTATGTACCTTTGTAATCTTTTGACTACCGCCCACAGGATGGGTATGGGGTGCATAAAGATATTGAACTAAAGTGTGTGTGTGTGTGTGTGTGTGTGTGACTCTATACAGGAGGTTCTGACGTTTTTTGGTAAGACACTCGTTTATGTATACCTCTTTCCTTTTACTTTAATGATGCAATAATTAGAGTCTTTTTTTTCTGTCATGTGAGTGGAAATCTAAGTCAAACAACTTTTCTCTATTCTACCATGGGATCCTAGTAACCTTGCCTTCTTTTATTTCAGACTCTGGTACAATAACACTGTTTTGGTCCTTATTAAGTGACTGCAGAAGTATTTTTCTTTACTGTTTGTTTGGATTTTCAATATCACTGGAAAAGTGGACTGTTAACTTTTACTGTCGTCCGATAGTTATCTTGTTCAGTTTTATCTTCTTGAGAGCAAAGTAGTCAGCTGAACTGGTAATCTAAGTTGTTCCTCCCCATTCAATTTACTGTTTCTTCTTCAACCTTTTGTATAAAGAGATTTATTATTGTTGGGTATGGCTATCTATGACAGTTTTGGATGGTCTTGTCACAGTTAGTCCATTCCTGGTGTTGATAACTTTTGTTCAAGACTGAGGATTTGTTCTCGAGTTGTGTCCATCCTGGTGTCTTGTTTTGTTAGCGTCTCTCGAAGATTCTTATTTTTCAATAACTAAGTTCGAGAATGCATGTCTTAGGGTATCGGATTCGTTGTCATACCTGAGAGACTACTTGGCAGTTGAATCCGAGGGGAAGAGAGGGGAGATGGGGCTGGTAGTTAGTTTAGTTTAATATGTTTAATTATGCACCCCATACCCATCCTGTGGCGGTAGTCAAAAGATTACAAGAGGTACATAATTGGTCCAGGGGAATGGACTCCAAAGTTTTGATAGCTGAGCAAGGTTTACAGAGGTAATGAACACACGAATTTACAAATGTAATGAAATCGACATTTACCAAAGGTAATGAACTCACAATTTACAAAGGTAATGAACTCCGGTAAGTCTGTTCACAATCATGATAATGTTTACAAAGAATTTACAGATTACAGAGGTACGTATGGTCCAGGGACTGGCGCCCCAAAGTTTTGATAGCTGAACTAGGGGTACAAAGGTAATGAGCTCAACAAGTTACAAAGGTAATTAATTCATGTAGAATGGGTTACTTACTTTTAATACTTTTGGGCTAACAAGTCGATGAACAAATAATAGAGAATAGAGCAATTCACACTCCGACACCCGGGTCCACAACTGAAATTATTATGTGTTGCAGAATATTGATTGTTGAGTCACTCACAACACAACACACACACACACACACACACACACACACACACACACACACACACACACACACACACACACACACACACTTTAGTTTAATATCCTTTATGCACCCTCATACCCATCCTGTGGGCGGTAGTCAAAAGTTTACAAAGGTACATAATGGGTCCATGAAAGGACCCCAAAGTTATGACAGCTGAACCTAGTTACAAAGGTAATGAACTCCAGGTAGGATCTGGTCACTATCATGGCAAGTTTACAGAGGTAAAGAATCAGCTTCACTCCTATACATGGTTACAGTCATAACAAATTACAAATAATGAACCACTGATACGACCACACCGGTCACAATTGCAATTAGTTATAAATACAAATATTAAGTATCATAACAGCCCACACTTAGCGCGCGCGCACATACACACACGAAGGCGCACGCACGTACATGAGCACACGATCGTACAAATAAATGCAACGACACAGGACGTCACACCCACACATCACACACACACACACCGAACACCCACACACACATCAGCCCTCACACAGCACACCCACAACACACACCCTTCACACAACACCCACACACAAACACACACACACACACACCACACACACACGCACACACACACCCACCGCACTGACACACACACAACACAGCACACACACAACACGGCACTACAACACACGACACACACACACACACAGCCCTCGACACACACCCACACACACACCCCACACACACACACACACACACACACACACACACGCAAACACACACCACACACATGCATCACATTGCACACATGTGGTAATGGTCTTTATTTACCCTAGCAAAGTCAGGGTATTTCTCCAGAATGGTCGAGCAATATAACCACTGTGGATAAAAAACATAGCCATTTCTTGAACACTTCTGAGTGAGTCTGTTTCTAAAATCATTAATTTTATCACACTCCCGAGTACATAATGACGCCAATGTTGTGACAATAGTCCATCTGAGGCAAAGTTACATTTCGTTTGGTCTACATCTGGTGGTGGGTGATTTAACCTGCCAAAGATACTTGTAACCCATCCGGGAGCCGGGCAGTATGACATCAAGTGTCTGCTTATCTTGTTGGATGCACATAGACATGTGGGCTCCTCCTGCATGAATGGTAATGAAGATAGATGGACTGACTTGTGTCAATCCCCTAAGTCTTAAGTCAATAAAGTTCATTTGAAGAGTTCTTTTTCGTATTATTTGTTCCTCAAACTGCTAACTGACAAACCCAAGATTGTAATCTACCCCCTCTTTGAAAGCATACAGCTTAAGCCAATTTTTATCAGTTTCTATCATGCTATCTGAAGACCAATGTGAGATGGAATCCACAGCATGTGGCACGTCTGACTTCCACAGACCACAATCTTACCAGTGCAGCCATGTTTGTTGTTAGTTGTTGTGGTGTCGCCTTGGCGTTTGGTGAGTTGGGTGGGGTGGTTGCTGTGCCGGCGACCCTCCTGGCTACACTTGTTGAATAGTTGATTTTATGTGTTTTTCTTGCTGGCCTTGGAGGTGCTGTTTTCCCTCTTAGATGTGCCTCATAATACACAGGAATTGTTGTAGTTAAGAAGAAGTTTAGTATATCAGAAGCTAGGGTTACGTTGATCGCTGGGGCAGCGGGGTGTTGCTTTTCGGTTTGGTGGCAGTCATTCCCTTTGATGCTCTATTATTTTCGATTTTGTAGGTTTCACTGTGGGGTGGGTAATCCTTTGGTCATTGTTGGTCTACGTATGGTTCCCTCCTCCACTACTTCACTTGCTAGGCTATTCCCACTTCCTGACAACTCTATACTGAAGAAATAATTTCCTAACGTCCCCTGACTCGTCTGAGTCTTCAGCTTCTAGTTTGTGACCCCTTGACCCTGTGTCCCCTCTTCTGGAACATCCTGTCTCTGTCCACCATGTCTATTCCCCGCAGTATCTTGTTATGTCCGTTATCACATGTCTCCCATGACCTTCTGTCCTCCAGTGTCGTCAGTCCGATCTCCCCTCAATCCTTTCCTCGTACAACATTCCACCTGAGCTCTGGGACTAGCCTTGTTGCAAACCTTTGTACTTCTCTAACTTCTTGACGTGCTTGACCAGGATTGGGTTCCAGACTGGTGCCTGCATACTCCCAGTAGGCCCTAAGATAACACAGTGTATACAGTGTCTTTGAAAAAACGATTCCTATGTAAGGTATGCAGAAAGCTATTTATCATAGCTTGCCAGGCGCCCGTATGCTGCAGCAGTTATTTGGTTGATGTTGCCTTGCCTCCGTGATTTTTTCACGGTGTTAGGTCACTCACCCCAGGTCTATTCTCCCTGAGTGGAGGTCTGTCGGTTTCTTAGTCCAACCTAGCCTATACCTGTACTGCGGTCTCTTTGCGCCCTCCCCAATCTTCATGACTTTGCATTTGGCTGGATTGTATTCTAGAAGCCAGTTACTTGGACCACATTTGTCCAGCCTTTCCAGGTCTCTTTGCAGTCCTGCCTCATTCCTCATCCGATTTTAAATCCTTCCATCAACTTCACTTCATCTGCGAACAGGGACACATCAGAGTCTATTCCTTCCAACATGTCGTTCACATATATCAAAAATAGCACTGTCCTAAAACTGACCCCTGTGGGAACCCTGCTCGTCCCAGGTGCCCACTGGATGACCTCTTCACGTACCATGACTCGTTGCGTTGCCCTCCCTGTCAGGGTATTCCTGATCCATTGCAGTGCCCTCCCTGTTACATGCCCGCCCTGATCCTCCAGCTTCTGCACCAATCACTTGTGGGGAACTGTGTCAAAGCCTCTGCAGTCTAGGAAAATCAATCTTACCCACCCCTCTCTCTCGTGCTTTACATCTGTTACCTTGTCATAAAACTCCAGAGTTGTGAACAAGATATTGGCCTTCATGAACCCATGTCTGGTTTTCATTTAAAATCCTTGTTCGCCTTTCCAGGTTTGACCACTCTCCTCCTGATAATCATACTCCATTGAGAGACATTACATTCTTGCACACATACATGTCAGAGACAACAGGTCTGTAGTTTAGCGCCTCGTTTCTGTGTGTGTGTGGTGTGTGTGTTGTGTGTGTGTGTGTGGTGTGTGTACTCACCAATTTTGTACTCAACTATTTGTGTTGCGGGCTTCGAGTCACAGCTCCTGGCCCTGCCTCTACACTGATTGCTACAGGTCCTCTAGTCTCCACAGGTCTATGAGCTCTATCATACCTCGCCTTAAACTATTTAAGGTTCCCGCCTCCAGTAAATTCACTTTCTAGGCTCATTCCACGGCTTGCTACTCTTTTTACGACTGGAAGAAAATACTTCCTCACATCCTTTATTCATCTGAGTCTTCAACTTCCAATTTGACCTTGTGTCGTGTCCCATCTCTGGAACATCCCTCTTTGTCCACCTAGTCTATCCGCGCAGTATTTTATATGTACCGTTTTATCACAGTGGTCTTCTCCGCCTGACCCTCCGTGGCCTGGCAGTGCCGTCAGGCCGGTTTTTCCTTCAACCTTTCTTCTCGTAGGACTATCCCCATAGCTCTGGTGACTAGTCTTGTTTCAGTACCTTTGCACTTTGCTCTAATTCTTGACGTGCTTGACTATGTGTGGATTTTCCAAACTGGTGCCATCATACTCCAGTATGGGCCTGACGTAAATTTATCCAGAGTCTTGAACGAATCCTTACTGAGGTATCAGAATGCATCCGTAGGTTTGCCAGGCGTCCCATATGGCTGCAGCAGTTATATCTGCTTGATTGAACCTTGGGAGATATGTTCTGTGGTATACTCACTTCCCCCAGATCTTTTTTGCCTTGAGTGAGGTTTGCAGACTTGGCCATCTAAACTATATTGTTTTTCTGCGGTCTTCTTTGCCCTTCCAAATCTTCATGACATTAGCATTTGGCAGGGTTAAACTCAGGAGCCAGTTGCTGGACCAGGCCTTGTAAACCTGTTCCCAAGTCTCTTTGGTAGTCCTTCCTGATCCTCAAACCGAATTGATTCTTCTCATAACTTCACATCGTCCGCAAACGGAGGATCCCTTCTGAGTCTATCCCTTCCGTTTATGTCCATTCACGAATCCAAGAACAGACACAGTCCAAGGAACTGACCTCTGTGGAACCCTGCTTGTCACAGGCGCCCAGCATCTGACACCTCGTCCCACGTACCGATGACTCGTTGGTTGCCGTCCCTGTCAGGTATTTCTCTGATCCATTGCAGTGCCTTTCCTGTTATGTGTGGCCAGATCCTCTAGCTTTTGAATTAACCTCTGGTGAGGACTTCTTGTCGTAGGGCGCTTCTTGCAGTCTAAAAAATTGCAGTCGATCCCACACCTCTCTCTTCCTTGTCTTACTTCTGTAACCTTATCATAAACTCTAGTAGGTTTGTGACACAGGACTTTCCCCCCTGAAACATGCTGGTTGTCAATATAAACACTTGTTTTTCCTTCTCCAGGTGCTCAAACACTCTCTCCTCCTGAGATCTTCTCCATGACCTGCATACTATACAACGTTAGTGATGACCAGGTCTGTAGTTTAGTGCCTCATGTCCCTGTCTCCCTTTTTAAATAATTGAGAACTGCATTAGCCATCTTCTTCCCATACCTCGGGGAATTGCCCAAGTTTTAAAAGAAATGTTGAAGATCTTTGTTTAACGGGTACACACAATATCTCTGCTCCCTCTTTAAGGACCCACGGAGAGTATGTTTGTCTGGGTCCACCGCCTTTGAGGTGTCAAGTTCGCATAGCAGCTTCTTTCACCTCCACCTTGGTTATATGTACCGGTCATCCAGCACTTGCGTGGTGCATCCTCCTGCCTCTTATTTCCTGGAGTCCAACTGTTTCTACTGTAAAAACTTCTTTAAATCTGTGTGTTGAGCTCCTGACCTACCTCCCGGACGTTTCTTGTGAATTCCCCATTCACCCTTTCCTCAGTCTGATTACCTGGTCCTTAACTGTTGTTTTCCTCTGATTGTGGTTGTACAACGAGCTTCGGGTCAGCCTTGACTTTGATGCTATGTCATTTTCCGTCTTGCCCCGCTGCTCCTCCCTTCTTATCTGTGCAAATTCGTTTCTGGCTCTTCGGCTAATCTCTCCTATTTGTTCCTGAGTTCTCACCGTCTTCTGTAAACCTTGTTCCATTCTCTAGTACAGCACCTATTTTTTGCCTCTCCTACACCTTATTGGTGAACCAAGGACTCGTTCTGTTCTTCCCCATTATATCCTGGGTTTTTTTTTCCCTTGGAACAAAACCTCTTCCTCTGCCTCCTTGCATTTTATTGCCACATAGCCCATCATTGTTTCTTTACTGGTTTTCCTGTTCAGTTCCTCCCTCCCCATCATGAATGTCTTGAAAGAAGTTCCTCAAGGCGATGTAGTTCCCCCTTTTGTAGTTTGTGGTTTTTCCCCAGCCTGATTCCTGCAGCCCACTCCACTTGGAGCTCACTATGTAGTCGAAGCACAGATCCACATTATCACTAGCTCCCAGGGCCTTTCATACTGATAGTCCTCGATGTCAGAACTGCCCCAAGGTGAATAAAAGGTTCAGTCTGTCTGGGTTTATCCTCTCCTCTCTCTCTGGTAGTGTCTCTAACATGTTGGATGCATGAGGTTTCCCCAGTACCCACATCCATCATCTTGGCTCTCCATGTTTCGGGACCCTCATTGGGTCTCCATGTTTTCCCCACTCAATCTCCTTGTGATTGAAATCAACTCCATAACTAGTAACTTTGCTCCCCAAGTGTGCTCTCCCTGGCCACCCGGCTAGTGTGAACCCATTGCTTGCTCTGTTTGCTCTCAATCGTGATTCTTCTCTTGCCCTCCGCATTTCTGTGGTGGTTGTACATACTGCAATTATCAACTTAAAACCCCTCAGACTGGATTGTTTCCGGTAAGTAGTCCCTTTCGACCTGTGCCATCCATTCCTTCCATTTTCTCAAAACCCCACTGGTTTTTAATGAGTAACAGTGCAACTCCTCCTTCCCCCTCTCCACCCTCTGTCCTTTCCTGATTTTGATAACCGGATGGAAAGATTGAATCTGTTATTATTCTTGGTGAGTTTTGTTTCTGTGATGCTATTATGTCTGGGGATGTCACCTTTGATTCTTTCGTGTGCCACTCCTCATACATAATTTGTTATTCCATCTGCATTTGTATACCACACCACACTTCAACTGTTCTTTTCTAGATTGTGGTCGTTGGAGGTGTATTGGGGTTTGGAATAGGGAGACCCTGATAAGGAACCAATGGAATGGATGCTGCGGGGGTTGAGTTTTGTATGCTAGTGGGGTGGGGGCATTGAATGTGCATGGTTTTTTGGTTAGAGTGATTGGTTGCACTGGGTTTTACCTGGTTGGGGAGGGCTTCCATAGAAGTGTTGTGAGGGAGGCTGTATTTGATCTTGCTGTGTCAGGGATCTCCTGTCTGTCTTCCTCCATCCCCTCTGTTTCCCATCCTTTCGCCTTTGACCATCTCTGTTTCTGCCTTTCTGCTTGTGTTCTGTCGCCAGTCGAGATACACCTTGCTGTATGCACGCAGTGTCCCTTAACCGTGCTTTTCTCCTCTGTGTGTGTGTGTGTGTGTGTGTAATGTGACTCAACAATCACTATTCGCACCAATAACTCATTACAGAGTTGTGACCGGGTGTGGAAGTGTGAATTCTCATTACACTATAATTTGTTCAAGATTGTAGCCGATGTAATTAAACGTAAGTAACCCAATTTCTTACAGAATTCAGTTACCTCGAACTTGGACTCATTACCTTTGTACCAAGTTCAGCAATCAAAACTTTGGAGTCCCAGTACCCTGGAAGACGCCATAACATACTTCTGTAAATCTGTAAATACGCTTTGTAACTGTCATGATTGTGACCAACCACCTGGAGTTCATTACCATTGTAAATTGTGAGTTTTCATTACCTTGTAAATTGTGAGCTTCCTTACCTTGTGTAACTGAGCTCAGCTTTCCAAACCTTTGGAGTCCAGTCCCAGGACCAATTATGTAACTCTGTAACTTATTGACTACCGCCCACAGGATGGTTATGGGTTGCGCAATAATAAACATATAAAAACTCAAAACTGATACCAAAGTAAAGGAGTGAGGCTGATCATTACCTTTGTAACTTGCCATGATTGAGACCAGATCTACATGGATTTCATTAACCGTATTTAACTAGTTGAGCTATCATAACTTTGGTCCAGTACTCTGACCCCATTATGGTACCTTTGTAATTTTTTGACTACCGCCCACAGGAATGGGTATGGGGTGCATAATAAAGATTTAAACTAAATGGGACAAATAATGCTCAAGAAGGAGAGAGATAAACAAAGAACAAAGTGTATACCACCTATGCAAGTGAATACAGCCTGCTGTGTAATTGCAGCGAAGTATAACAAATAGCTGATGGTATACGTAATATCATTGCATAAGTAAGATGGGCACTTCAATTAGAAGTCTCATCACTAAAAGGATCCGGAGAAAACAATAAATATAGCCTGAGATGGGATATATACCCGAAGAGTGGTAATTTTGTTCTTGTAGAGCAAACACCAACATGGGAACTGGGAGAGCAACAACTGAACTCTCCTCGGATACCCCTGAGTCCAACTATATTCCACTGAAAATAGACCCATGATTGGCAATGATAAAGATACCGAAAGATTCGCAAGGGTAAGGGTACCTAAGGACTAGACATGCTAGAAAAGTCAACATGCGGAGGGTAGAGGAAAAACGTCAACAGTGAAGGACGTGTGCCTCAGACAAAGGAGTTGTGCAATGGAGGTGAGGAAGAGAAAGGAACAGAGGGTGGATTAGTTGTCCTATAAAATCCATATGAGGTTTGTCTCTGCAATATATTCAGAATAGCTTCAAGTGTGTCGGAAATCGAAAACAATCGCATGGATACAATATTGGATAATGGAAGGAGGAGGTGGAGGCAGATAAAGATTGGAACCCAAATGGACTGTAACAAAGTAGGGGTGGACGAATGGGTGAAGGAACTGGAGAAGAATTATGGGAGTGGACCGAAGAGGCAGAAACCATGGGAGGTGGCAGTAGAGAAGGAATCGTGGGAGAGACAAGGATGAAGGCAAGCCATGAGAGGAGGGTGAACCTCCACACTTGTCACAGAGCCCGTGGAGGGGAAGAACAAGGTACAAGCCTTGGAAGGTAAAATTTGGAGGTGTGAAGAAGGTGAAGGAGGGGTTTTAAAGGAGATTTGAGGCATGGAGTATTTTTGGACCTCGAGAAGTAGAGGGACGATTGGAGGTGGTTGTAACGAAGGTCTTGTTGATACCGGGCTTGCAAGGAGGACAAGAAGCTACTGAGAACAGGACTGAGATGTTGAAGTAGGGACTTCTGAGGCCCAAGACAGCAAAAGAATTAGAAACTAGAAGAAGCGACTAGGGATGGCAACCACATAGGAATATGCAGAAGATGGGATCACAGAATGGGGGACGTTTAGAAACACAAGAATAAGGAAATATGGGCTAGTCTCCATTGAGTCGCAGTTTTGAGAAACTGCCATAGAATAAGAGAGACCTTCAGCTTTTTGAGGCAGAAACGGATGATTCATGCTCATTAAAGTAGACCTGGTAAGGGTGATAGGAAGAAGGGTGACGCCTCATGACAGCTTAAGGAAGAGGGAGGTCGACTATAAAGACGTATATAGAAAGGTCATCATTATTATTATATAAAATAAAAAAAAGAAGCCTAAGCCACAAGAGCTATATAGTTGCTGCAGGGCAGGAAGGAAGCGAGGGAATCATGGGCAAAAGAGAAGGATGAGTACTAGGATATGGAGAACACCGAGCAGTGGATGTGAATGGGGTAGAGGTCAGCAAGAAATGAGGTAGAAAGGCTGACGGGATTTGCAAAAGGATCAACATCATAGTTGTATGGAGAAAATCAGTCGTTGTCAAGAAGTCATGAGAGAGTCAGGATTAAGAAAGGAGGGAGCCATCAGCATTAAATGAAGGTAAAGAGCAAGTAGTAGAGCGAGACGATGTAGATGTGAAATTATGCAGGTCGTTGAATAGAGAGGGCAGTCAAACAGAAATGTGGCTAATCATACTGAACTAGACACACTGCTCAAAGAGAGGGAACAGGGTGCCTCTCCATGAGATTACCCATGAGAAAGACGATTGTGCCAACCGCGGGCACTGATTGACAAGAAGACAGCCCAATTTGAAACACGGTGACCTCATGCTGGAAGAAACTCCTAATGAGTTACAGTCAGCGCCTGCACAAGCAATATCTAAGTCATCAAAACATAGGTGATGACCAAATTATGGAATGGAAGACTAGAGGCCAAATCATTTATAGCAAGGGAGAAAAAAAGTGTCGTGCTCAGACACATCCCTGAGGGCCACCTTCATCTTGGACGAAGCCAGACGAGAAAACATTATTGACTCGAACACGGAAATGTCTGTCAGTTAAAAAGTTCTTAAGGAAGGATGGTAGGATTGCCTTGGAGGCCTAAGGAGTGGGTTTTGGCCAAAATATTATACCTCCAAGTTGTGTCATATGCCTTCTCAAGGTCAAAAAATATTGCAACCACTGAAAGGCTATTCGCAAAGACATTATCGAATATACGTTTCCAAACGCAGTAGGAGGTCCAAGGCAGAACGCCCTTATGAAAGCCATACTGATGAGTGGAGAAGACTGTTGTGTGGGTCTCTAAATACCACATTAAATAACGTCTATTTAACGCCAGAATGTTCACACTTGGCAAACTGCAACTTGGTAATAGCGATGGGTGACATAGTGGGTGACTTCATGTCGCAAGTACCAGGTTTCCGGAAAGGGAGGAACAATGGAGCAGATTTCCAACAGCAGTGGAAGAACTTCCCTTGTGACCAAATAAGATTGAAAAGGCGTAAGAGAGTCAGGATTAAAGGAGTGGACCATCAGCAATAAGGGAAGGTAAAGAGCGAATAGTAAGAGCGGAGACGTGTTGGAGGTTAAATTATTTATCCCATCCTCCCGTAATTCTCTTATGGAATAAAACCTTCCAGACGGTAAGTAACCCATGTAAAAATCTATCATTTACTCTCGTACTTTAGGTTTTAAACGTAATGTTGTTCAAACGCCCCAGATATTACGCCAATCATTACATCGGATAAACACCTTCTAACCCACTGGCTACCACTGCTTATTCATCCACCCCATCAGGTTTCACCAATTTTAATATTGAAGGATCGCTCATGTTTAGATGACCCGTAACATTGCCTCACCTATTATGAAGCTCCCTAACCACCCACCACCGTTGCATAATCCTGACGCATCTTATGAAGTCCGCCATCCTCTCGCCCCCCCCCCTCCCGCTTATAACTACGTTTCAAATACACACTTCATATTCCTCTTTTCAACAGCTATAAGAGCCCCCAGCCCTCCTCGGCCAACCGGAGTGTGACAACCGCTCTACCTAACCATTCCGACTTCCAGTACCCCAAATAATCAAAAACTGCGCTTTTGTAACCTTGTAATCTCACTACGAAGTACGGATATATTGCTGCTACATGCCAAAGATTACTATATAATAGGACATTCCTTTGTAATGGGTCGACTCTTTGTTGCAAAGTAAGTTGGCAGCTCGTAAAACCACTGAGGCGCTTCAGTACAACTACAATAGCACTGAATTTATTTGTTGTGCTAACTTGAATATCACTTTACATAAACGATCCCACAAATCAGTAATTGGTCCCACCTTTTTCCACCTTTCCAACTACTTCACATCCTCACTTAACCTATCCCGAGATCCATATACTTCGTTTTCCCCCTCCTTAATAATTGACATGCCAGAAGCCTTTTCAAAACATTTACTAACTTTCCACCCGATGGCAAATCCTGTTACCACTTACTAAAATCGTTGTCATCAACTATCCAACAATGGCCAGCCCACCCCACCCCATTCGTCACCAACGCCCGCCCATTTCTGCCAATAAGACCCTAATTCCCTCTATAAAAGGGATCATGTGAAACACGCAAAAAATACTTTGGTGAAAAGGTGACAACCTTGACGAGAGCCCCCTTCTCATCTGAATTGTTCTCTAACCTTCCAGTACCTGCACCCGCAAGGATGCATCTTGGATAGCATTAATTTGGCCCATGATATAATTTCCTCTCCAAACCCCTGCCACTCATAATCTTCCATACGCTTTTCCCTTTCTACACTATCATATGCCGCCTCCCAATCCTATAGCCGAACACCCCCCCCCATCCCAATTTTACCTTCTTCAATAAAACTTCTAATAAACCATGCCCGCATACATAGACCTTCCCGGGCACTCCATATTGTCCCTTATCAATCACTTTAACCCAGGACCTTTTTATTCTGTTTAGCTAAAAAAATTCTTGCAAAAATCTTATAATCACCACACAATAATGAAATAGCTGATAGTCTTTGACTGTTAATATGGCCATCACCTTTCAGCTGTTGCAGGGCTCGGGTGGGGGGGGGGACACACTCGAATCAGCCAATTCCGCTGCTGTGGCCCTAAAACCACGATCCCACTAAGGAATGAATAATCTTACCAAAAATTCTTTTAAAACGCTCCAATTTTGGAGATAAAAGTCCACGGCAACCCATCAATTCCTGTGCCTTACCTAATTGCACCCCGATAAAGCTTCCATGTCTCTCACGTTTCCGATATCGGCCCTTCCAAAACGAATCGATCATGCTCCGTCAACTCACTAACTGCACAACTTCCAATTGACCTGTAATGCTATTCGATATTCCCACACTTTCGTTTTCAACTTAACCCAAGCATCAAATAAACCACTCATACCCTAAGTCGTCGACAACACCTGGTTCCACTTTATACCCTTTGCATACCTACCTGAACATTCAACCCCGATTAACTCCATTGCCTTGCGACGTGTGTGTTGACTCGCAACACCACACAACCGACGGCCGATCTCCCCAACAAAACCTCCTCAATCCCCGCCTTAAGCCTTTCCCCATCAAACCTCTCATTTTTTGTAAATTCCGGGAATTTTCCTTCAACACTTTCAATTTCAATAACAGGATAATTATCATTAATTTGTGCATAACAGTCGCGCAACTGCGCCTCTAAATATTTTTGAAAAACCGTATTGTAACTGATTATAACTCCTTCCCTACGATAATAATAATATTCTTAATACGTTGTTTTAGCTATTGAGTTTCCACCATTAATAACCATGGCAACAACCCCTGGTGCTTCTACCACAAAACGATCCCACAAATGTCCAAAAGACAAAAGACTACCCTCTTCCTTTAATAACTTTACATCAATTTCCTAATGTATGGACCGCCTCCGAGCAACACCCTCATATCCACATCTATTACCACCCTCCTATAGTGGATCCAAAAAACCCATCTATCACATTCACCCTCCGCACAGAAACCGCATCAAGGCACGTACATTCTCCAACCTCGCCGCATAACCCGTTTAATGAAGGTATGCTCCACCATTGCCCGCCCCCCCCACACACATCCTTTTAACCCCACCGCCGGTCCAATATATCCCCCCAATTATACCCAACAACACCCCGCGACCTCTGGCCTCCACATCTTTACGACGTATCACGCAATTCCAATCTACCCCTATTATTGCAACATTCGGTAAACCACGTTAAAATAGACAGCACGTACCCGAACAAATTTATTTTAAAACTCACGGCACCCTCAGCCGGAACCATATACACCATACAAACTAATGGCAACCCTACCCCCAAGTTTCCATTCACCTCATTACCCTCCCCTCCCCCCTTCACTACGCCTACTATTAACGTGGGCTAGTTTCACTTTACCAAAAAGGCAGCCCCCCACCATTCAATCAAACGTGTCGCAGTTCCATGTACACTATTAAATAGCCACTCATATCCAACTCATAACCAGGCCTAAAATTATTGTTCCTGTAAGAATACCACATCCTCACCAAGTCGAACCAAATACGACATTAAACGCAGACCACTTAAGCTTCCTCTCAGCTCTCAACCCGTTTAATATTTAATAGTAAAACACTTGAATCAACAAATGGGTTTTCCCTTTTGTCCCCCGGCAATGACGTTTACCCCAGTTCGTTTGCAGGCACCTCTGTCCCTCCCCCCTTTGTTGGGAATCACCTTTGCAAGCCCTTGATCCTTTGGGTTCACCATTCCTCTCTTCTTGTTACCTCCACAAGACTTTTTTCCAGGGCGTTGGCAGAAGTTAGCACATCATCAGTATCCGATGATGGCTGGCAGTCCTCTTTCTGTGTCCCGCCCTCCACCTGCATTTCGACATCTTAAAGCACCGTCCTGAATCATCCTCCACTGCATGCACCTTCAATCCTGTAAGACTCCTCGTCGACAAACCGGCATCTTCTGGCCATGACCATCATCACCAAACCTCCCCATAACTAATGCAGGTTTCTTCCACCTGATCTAGGACCGAATTCCTCTAACAAGTCTCCAACGCCTTTACCAAAGACGCCGCCACTTCTCACCAATTAGGTATCTCTCCTCAAAAACCTTAAGTAATGTCCAATGACTGAGATTCTCCATGAAGCGTTACTATTGGCGATTTGAAGCTCCTTTTCTTTGTCCACCTCCTCACTTCCATGAGCAACCGTTTTTGTTGGGGCGGTGTATCAAGAGTCTGTTCTCTCGCTCATCGCCTACCCTCGTCCACTGCTGCTGTTGCTGCTGTTGCCGTTGCTGTTTGTTCCGGGTTAACCCACTTCATTTCCCACACTGCGCCGCGATGTGGTCATATGACCCACATAGCCGACACGTACTTTGTTGCCCCGCATTACGTTACATAGACTTGAGTCCGTATTCTTTCATTCACCAATATAATGAAGGAATAGGGTGTCGAAGAGTCATTTTAACTGTATACCGCCTTCCAGAGCACGGCATAACGGTCCAGTTGCCCATCCTCCCTGCTGTGCAACGTGAACCGTCCCATAAGTACGCAGTTCACTGTAATAATAAAATCACACCTCAAAAGCCACATTCCTGATTTTCACCGATCCAAGTGTAATGTCGAGATACATCATGAGTCTCACTCACACCGACACAGCTGTATTAACCGGTATATGGTCTCCTGATACTTGTCGACCACTGGCCCGTCGTAGACTTGTGCATTCCGTCATTTTAAACGAAGATTCTTGTCATTCCATTTAATGCGAGCACCACATATCTCCCATTGCTATACCATAGTATCGCGAAGTGATTCGCTGGTAACAATAAATCCATGTATGATCCCCTGACGAAAGCACCACGGATCATCTCAATGCAGACAGTGTTGATTCTTCTTCTGCTATTCAGCGCCAGTTTGGAGAAAATTAAGTTTCCACCAACCAATGGCTAGGGCAGCATCAATCAGGTAAACTGCGCCAAAAACAAACTCAAAACAGGAAGCATCTGCGCAGCTCGTCCACACGGCTCGGAGGCGATGGAGGAACAATCGCTAGAGGTTATATTGGGCAATACAAGTGATTAAGAGGACTCTAGATAGTAAATGTGGTATAGAAAACAGGTAAAGGTAATTAGCAAGTAATGGTTATTAAATGTCCAAAAATGTTTTAAGAGTAAAATAGAAATTATAGAGTAAGAATGATTAATATTAATTTGTAGTTAGGTTAAATATCAATAGATAGTAATTTAAAAAAATATGAGGTAGGTTAATCTGGACAGAGAAAGTATCAATTGGCAGCTATATTTAGCAAACATTAGTAAATAAGAAAATTACGATAAGTGACTTATGCTTACTAGTACAATCACAAGATATGTAAGTTATTATTTAAATACTAAGAGATTGTACAATGAAATTTGAACAATAATGGAGCAAAACATACACTACACTACGTAGGCTTTTAAGTTGGACATTGTTTAGTTATTCTCTGTATGATTTTAGTAATCCCTAGAAATCGTGATAGATCATTCTCGTTCGTGATTGTGTACAGTTGACCTACATTTGTTTTCCTAACAAGAATTTTCCCATCCCGTGTGACATGATTGTGACCAGATCTACCTGGAGTTCATTACCTTTGTAACTAGTTCAGCTATCATAACTTTGGGGTCCAGTCACTGGACCCATTATGTACCTTTGTAATCTTTTGACTACCGCCCACAGGATGGGTATGGGGTGCATAAAGATATTAAACTAAAGTGTGTGAGTGTTTGGTGAGTGTGTTTACTCTATACAGGAGGTTCGACGTTTTTGGTAAGACACTCGTTTATGTATACCTTCTTTCCTTTTACTTTAATGATGCAATAATTAGAGTCTTTTTTTTCTGTCATGTGAGTGGAAATCTAAGTCAAACAACTTTTCTCTATTCTACCATGGGATCCTAGTAACCTTGCCTTCTTTTATTTCAGACTCTGGTACAATAACACTGTTTTGGTCCTTATTAAGTGACTGCAGAAGTATTTTTCTTTACTGTTTGTTTGGATTTTCAATATCACTGGAAAAGTGGACTGTTAACTTTTACTGTCGTCCGATAGTTATCTTGTTCAGTTTTATCTTCTTGAGAGCAAAGTAGTCAGCTGAACTGGTAATCTAAGTTGTTCCTCCCCATTCAATTTACTGTTTCTTCTTCAACCTTTTGTATAAAGAGATTTATTATTGTTGGGTATGGCTATCTATGACAGTTTTGGATGGTCTTGTCACAGTTAGTCCATTCCTGGTGTTGATAACTTTTGTTCAAGACTGAGGATTTGTTCTCGAGTTGTGTCCATCCTGGTGTCTTGTTTTGTTAGCGTCTCTCGAAGATTCTTATTTTTCAATAACTAAGTTCGAGAATGCATGTCTTAGGGTATCGGATTCGTTGTCATACCTGAGAGACTACTTGGCAGTTGAATCCGAGGGGAAGAGAGGGGAGATGGGGCTGGTAGTTAGTTTAGTTTAATATGTTTAATTATGCACCCCATACCCATCCTGTGGCGGTAGTCAAAAGATTACAAGAGGTACATAATTGGTCCAGGGGAATGGACTCCAAAGTTTTGATAGCTGAGCAAGGTTTACAGAGGTAATGAACACACGAATTTACAAATGTAATGAAATCGACATTTACCAAAGGTAATGAACTCACAATTTACAAAGGTAATGAACTCCGGTAAGTCTGTTCACAATCATGATAATGTTTACAAAGAATTTACAGATTACAGAGGTACGTATGGTCCAGGGACTGGCGCCCCAAAGTTTTGATAGCTGAACTAGGGGTACAAAGGTAATGAGCTCAACAAGTTACAAAGGTAATTAATTCATGTAGAATGGGTTACTTACTTTTAATACTTTTGGGCTAACAAGTCGATGAACAAATAATAGAGAATAGAGCAATTCACACTCCGACACCCGGGTCCACAACTGAAATTATTATGTGTTGCAGAATATTGATTGTTGAGTCACTCACAACACAACACACACACACACACACACACACACACACACACACACACACACACACACACACACACACACACACACACTTTAGTTTAATATCCTTTATGCACCCTCATACCCATCCTGTGGGCGGTAGTCAAAAGTTTACAAAGGTACATAATGGGTCCATGAAAGGACCCCAAAGTTATGACAGCTGAACCTAGTTACAAAGGTAATGAACTCCAGGTAGGATCTGGTCACTATCATGGCAAGTTTACAGAGGTAAAGAATCAGCTTCACTCCTATACATGGTTACAGTCATAACAAATTACAAATAATGAACCACTGATACGACCACACCGGTCACAATTGCAATTAGTTATAAATACAAATATTAAGTATCATAACAGCCCACACTTAGCGCGCGCGCACATACACACACGAAGGCGCACGCACGTACATGAGCACACGATCGTACAAATAAATGCAACGACACAGGACGTCACACCCACACATCACACACACACACACCGAACACCCACACACACATCAGCCCTCACACAGCACACCCACAACACACACCCTTCACACAACACCCACACACAAACACACACACACACACACCACACACACACGCACACACACACCCACCGCACTGACACACACACAACACAGCACACACACAACACGGCACTACAACACACGACACACACACACACACAGCCCTCGACACACACCCACACACACACCCCACACACACACACACACACACACACACACACACGCAAACACACACCACACACATGCATCACATTGCACACATGTGGTAATGGTCTTTATTTACCCTAGCAAAGTCAGGGTATTTCTCCAGAATGGTCGAGCAATATAACCACTGTGGATAAAAAACATAGCCATTTCTTGAACACTTCTGAGTGAGTCTGTTTCTAAAATCATTAATTTTATCACACTCCCGAGTACATAATGACGCCAATGTTGTGACAATAGTCCATCTGAGGCAAAGTTACATTTCGTTTGGTCTACATCTGGTGGTGGGTGATTTAACCTGCCAAAGATACTTGTAACCCATCCGGAGCCGGGCCAGATAGTGACATCCAAGAGTCTGCATATCCTTGTTGGATGCAACATAGACATGTGGCTCCTCCTCATGCTGGGATGATGATAGATGGACTGACTTGTGTCAATCCCCCCCCCCACCCTAAGTCTTAATCAATAAAGTTCAATTTGAAGTTTCTTTTCGTATTATTGTTTCTCAAATCTGCTAACTGACAACCCAAGATTGTAAAGCTACCCCCTCTTTGAAAGCATACAGCTTAGATCCCATTTATCAGTTCTATCAATGCATCTGAAACCATGTGAGATGGAATCCACAGCATGTGCACTCTGACTCCACTGTGTTCCACAATCATTACCATGTGCAGCCATGTTTGTTGTTATTGATATTATTGAGAGTGGGTGTCGCCTTGAGCGGTGGTGAAGTGGGGGGTTGCTGGGCCCGGCGTCCTCCAGGCTACACTAGTTGAATAGTTTATTTTTAGGTGTTTTCTTGCTGGCCTTGGTGGCTGTTTCTTCCTCTTAGATTGTGCTCATAATACTACATGAATTGTTTAATTAAGAAGAAGTTGTAGTATCAAAGCTTAGGGTTACGTAGTTCTAGAACTGGCACGGTGTTTTGCTTTTCTTCGGTTTGTGGGATAGTCTTCCTTGAATCTCCTATTATTTTTCGATTTGTAGGTTCACTGTTGGTAACTTTGTCATTGTGGGTGCTACGTATGGTTCCCTGCCTCCACTACTTCACTTGCTAGGCTATTCCACTTTCTGACAACTCTAATGACTGAAGAAATACTTCCCTAACGTCCCTCTGACTCGTCTGAGTCTTCAGCTTCTAGTTGTGACCCCACCGCCTTGTCCCTTGTCCCCTCACTGGAACATCCTGTCTCTGTCCACCTTGTCTATTCCCCGCAGTATCTTTGATGTCGTTATCATGTCTCCCCTGATCTTTCTGTCCTCCAGTGGCCGTCAGTCCGTTCTCCCTCAACCTTTTCCTCCTCGTACACATTCCCCTGAGCTCTTGGGACTAGCCTTGTTGCAAAACCTTTGTACTTCTCTAACTTCTTGACTGCTGAACCAGTGTGGGGTTCCAGACTGGGCTGCATACTCCAGATGGCCTAAGATACACAGTGTACCAAGTGTCCTTGAAGATTCCTTATTAAGGTATCAGAAAGCTATTCTCAGGCTTGCCAGGCGTCCCGGTTAAGCTGCTAGCAGTTTTATTGGTTGATGTGTGCCTCCGGTGATGTTCTCGTTGTTATGGTCACCTCCCCAAGGTCTTTCTCCCTGAGAGAGGTCTGTCGTCTTAGTCCACCTAGCCTATACACGTTTATGGCGGTCTTCCTTTGCCCCTCCCAATCTTCATGACTTTGCATTGGCTGGATTGTATTCAGAAGCCAGTTACTGGACCACATTCCCAGCCTGTCCAGGTCTTTTGCAGTCCTGCCTCCATCCTCATACGCCGATTTAATTCTCTCATCAACATCACCATCATCTGCGAACAGGGACACTGACAGAGTCTATTCTTCCATCAAGGTCGTTCACATATATCAAATGAAAGCACTGGTCCTAAAACTGACCCCCTGTGGGACCCTGCTCGTCCAGGTGCCCACTGTGAACCTCTTCACGTACCATACTCGTGCTGCCTCCCGTCAGGTATTCCCTGATCCTTGCGTGCCCTCCCTGTTACCTGCCTGATCCTCCAGCTTCGCACCAAACTCTAGTGGGGAACTGTGTCAAAAGGCCTTCCTGCAGTCTGGAAAATGCAATCTACCCACCCCTGTCTCTCTCGTGTCTACTTCTGTTACCTTGTCGTAAAACTACCAGGAGGTTTGTGAGACAAGATTTGTCCATCCATGAACCCATGCTGGTTTTCATTTAAAATCTTGTTCCTTCCAGGTGTTTGAACCACTCCCCCTCCTGATAAACTACTCCATGACTTTGCACACAATACATGTCAGAGACACAGGTCTGTAGTTTAGCGCCTCGTTTCTGTGTGTGTGTGTGTGGTGGGTGTGTGTGTGTTGTGTGTGTGGTGTGTACTCACCTATTTGTACCCACTATTTGTGGTTGCAGGGGCTCGAGACACAGCTCCTGGCCCTGCCTCATCACTGAATGCTAACTAGGTTCCTCTCTCTCCCTGGTCTAATGAGCTCTATCATACCTCGCCTTAAAACTATTTTATTATTGGTTCCCGCCTCCAGTAACTTCAACATTCAGGCTATTCCCACGGCTTGACTCTCTATGACTGAAGAATACTTCCCTAACATCCCTTTGATTCATCTGAGTCCTTATCAACTTCCAATTTGTAACCTCTTGTGTCGTTTCCCATCTCTGGAACAATCCCGTCTTTGTCCATCCTCGTCTATTCCGCGCAGTATTTTATATGTCGTTTTCATGTCTCCCCTGACCCTCCTGGCCTGCAGTTCCTCAGGCCGGTTTTTCCTTCAACCTGTTCTTCGTAGGACTATCCCCATACTCCTGGGACTATTCGTGTTGCAAACCTTTGCACTTTTCCTCTAATTTCTTGACGTGCTTGACTATGTGTGGATTCCAAAACTGGGTGCTGCATACTCCAGTATGGGCCTGACGTAAATGGTATACAGATCTTGAACGAAACCTTACTGATGTATCAGAATGCTATCCGTAGGTATTGTCCAGCGCCCCATAATGGCTGCAGGCAGTTAACAGATTGAATGTGCACCTTGGGGAAATAGTGGTTCGGTGTTATACTTCACCCCATATCTTTTTTTTTCCCTTGAGGGGTTTGCAGACTTTGGCCACTAAACAATATTTGTCCAGCGGTCTTCTTTGCCCTTCCAAATCTTCATGACTTAGCATTTGTCAGGGTTAAACTCAAGGAGCCGATTGCTGGACCAGGCTTGTAAACCTATCCAGGTCTCTTGTAGTCCTGCCTGATCCTCATAACCGAATTGATTCTTCTCATTAACTTCACATCGTCCGCAAATACGAGGACACTTCTGAGTCTATCCCCTTCCGTTTATGTCCATTCACGAATACCAAGAACAGCACAGGTCCTAGGACAGACCCCAGTGGAACCCTGCTTGTCACAGGCGCCCCTCTGACACCTCGTCACGTACCATGACTCGTTTGTTGCCATCCCTGTCAGGTATTCTCTGATCCATTGCAGTGCCTTTTCCTGTTATGTGTGCCAGATCCTCTAGCTTTTGAATTAACCTCTTGTGAGGAACTCTGTCGAAGGCCTTCTTTGCAGTCTAAAAAATTGGCAGTGCGATCCACTCCTCTCTCTCTTGTCTACTTCTGTAAACCTTATCCCTAAAACTTAGTATGGTTTGAGAGACACAGGAACTTTTCCCTCCCTCAAACCAGGCAGGTTGTCAATTCTTACACTGTTCTTTCCAGGTGCTCCACCACTCTCCATCTGATGATCTTCTCCATGACCTTGCATACTACTAAACAACGTTAGAGATACAGGTCTGTAGTTTAGTGCCCATGTCTGGGTCCTCCCTTTTTTAAAAATTGGAACTGCATTTGCCATCTTCCATACTCGGGGAGTTGGCCCAGTTTTTAAATGATATTTTGAAGATCGTTGTTTAACGTAACACCAATACTCTGCTCCCTCTTTAAGGACCCACGTAGAGATGTTTTTCTGGTCCTACCGCCATTGAGGTGCAAGTTCGCATAGAGCAGCTTCTCACCTCCTCCTTGTTATATGTACCTCAACCAGCACTTGCTGGTGCATCCCCCGCTCTATTTCCTGGAGTCCACTGTTTCTACTGTAAAAACTTTTTTAAATCTTGTTTTGACTCCACTACCTCCCGGCGTTTCTTGTGAATTCCCCATCACCCTTCCTCAGTCTGATTCCCTGGTCCTTAACTTTGTTTTCCCCCGATGGGGGTGTACAACCTTCGGGTCAGCTTGATTTTGGGATGCTTTGTCTTTTTCGTTTGCCGCTGCCTCCCTTCTTATCTGTGCAATTCGTTTCTGGCTCTTCGGCAAATCTCTCTATTTTTTCCTGAGTTCTCCTCTTCTGTACCTTTTCCATTCTCTAGTAAAACCTATTTTTTGCCTCCCACACCTTTTGGTGAACCAAGGACTCGTTCTGTTCTTCCCATTATTTCTTTTTTTTCCCTTGGAACAAACCTCTCCTCTGCCCCCTTTTGCATTTTATTGCCACAAGCCCTCATTTCTTTACGGGTTTTCCTGTCATTTTCCCTCCCCACTGAATTCTTGAAAAAGTTCCTAAAGGGCGATAGTTCCCCCTTTTTATTTTGGGGTTTTTCCCAGCCTATTCCCGCCCCCCACTTGGACTCACTATGTAGTCGAAGCACAAAACCACATATCATAGCTCCCGGGGGGCCTTTTCATACTGATACCCGATGTCAGAACTGCCAAGGGTGAATAAAAGGTTCAGTTTTTGCGGGGTTTATCCTCTCCTCTCTCCTGGAGTGTCTCTAACATGTTGATGCATGGGGTTTCCCCAGTCCACATCCATCATCTTGGCTCTCCAGTTTGGGGACCCCATGGGTCCCCAAAGTTTTCCCATAAATCTCCTTGTGATTGAAATCACCCATAACTAGTAACTTTGCCCCCCCCAAAGTGGCTCCCCTGGCCACCCGGCTAGTGGAACCATTGCTCTTTTTCCCTTAAATCGTATTCTTCTCTTCCCTCCCCATTCTGTGGGGGGTTGTACTTTACTGCAATTACACCTTAACCCTCAGACGGGATTGTTCCGTAAGTAGTCCCTTTCGACTGGCCATCCATTCCTTCCTTTTTCCCAAAAACCCCACGGTTTTTTAATGAGCGTGCAACTCCCCCTTTCCCCCTCCCCCCTCTGTCTTTCCGGGGATTTGTTTCCGGATGGAAAGATTAAATCTGTTATATTCTGGTGAGTTTTGTTTCTTGTGATGCTATTATGTCTGGGGATTCCCTTGATTCTTTCTGCCACTCCTCTACTTATTTGTTTTTCCATCTGCATTTGTATACCACACCTTCAACTTTTTTTCAAAGATTGGGTCTTGGGAGGTGTTTGGGGGGGGGGAATGGGAGACCTGATAAGGAACAAGGGAAAGGTTGCGCGGGGGTTGATTTTGGCAGTGGGGGGGGGCATTAAATTTGGGGCAGGTTTTTGGTTAGGTTTTTTGGTTGCACGGGGGTTACCGGGTTTGGGGGAGGCCCCATGGGAATTTGTGAGGGGGGCTGTATTTGATCTTGCTGTGTCGGGATCCCTGTCTGTTTTTCTCCATCCCCTCTGTTTCCTCCTTTCCCCTTTTGACCATCTCTTTTCTGCCTTTCTGCTTGTTTTTCTGTCCAGTCGAGTACACCTTGCTGTATGCCGGCATTCCCTTAACCGTGCTTCTCCTCTGGTGGTGGGGGGGTTGGTTGTGACTCAAAAATAAATTTTTGCACCAAAAAACTCATTACAGTTGTGACCGGGTGGGGAATGTGAATTCTCATTACACTATAATTTTTTTCAATTGTACCATGTATAAACGTAAGTAACCCATTCTTACAGAATTCATTCCCTTCGAACTTGGACTCATTACCTTTGTACCAGTTCCATCAAAATTTTGGGGGCCCAGTCCCGGGACCCTTTAAACATCCTCTGTAATCTGAAAATTTACCTTTGTAACTGTCATGATTGTGCCCAACCACCTGGATTTTCATTACCTTTTGTAAATTGTGAGTTCTTTACCTTGAAATTGTGAGTTCCTTCCCTTTTGTAACTGCCAGCTTCAAAACTTTGGGTCCATCCCGGACCAATTATTACCTCGTAACTTTTGACTACCGCCCACAGGATGGTTATGGGTCAATAAAAACATAAAAAAACTAAAAAACTGAACCAGTAAAGGAGGAGGCGTTTCATTACCTTTGTAACTTGCCATGTTGAGACCAGATCTACATGGATTTCATTACCTTTTTAACTATTGAGCTATCATAACTTTGGGGGTCCAGTCTCGGGACCCATTAGTACCTTTGTAATTTTTTGACTACCCCCCACGGGAGGGGTATGGGGTGCATAAAAAGATTTAAAAAAAAATGGGACAAATAATGCTCAAGAAGGAGAGAATAACAAAGAAAAAAATTTATACCACCTATGCAAGTGAATACAGCCTGCTGTGTAATGCAGCGAAGATAACAAATACTGATGGTACGTAATATCATTGCATAAGAAGATGGGCACTTCATTAGAAGTCTCATCACTAAAAGGATCCGGAGAAACAATAAATATAGCCTGAGATGGGATAAAAACCGAAGAGTGAAATTTTTGGGGTTCTTGTAAGCAAACACCAACGGGGAAAACGGGAGAGCAACACTGAACTCTCCTCATCCCCCCTGGGGGCCACTTTTTTCCACTGAAAATAGACCAGATGGCAAGAAAAGATACCAAAATTTCCCGCGGGGTAAGGGTACCAAAGGACTAACAGGCTAGAAAAGTCAACATGCGGAGGTAGAGGAAAATTTCAAAGTAAAGGGAAACGGTGCCTCGAAAAAGGATTTGTGCAATGGAGGTGGGGAAAGAAAAGGAACAAGGGTGGATTAGTGTCCATTAGGGTTTGTCTCTGAAAATATATTCAGAATACTTCAAGTGTGTCGGAAAAACAAAACTCGCAGGGGAAAAAATATTGGATAGGGAAAGGGAGGAGGGGAGTAAAGTTTGGGAACCAAATGGACTGTACAAAGTGGGGGTGGACAAAAGGGGAAGGAACGGGAGAAAATATGGAGGGACCGAAGAGGCAGAAACCTGGGAGGTGGCAGAAAGGAAGAAACTGGGAGAGACAAGGAGAAGGCAAGCATGGGAGGGGGGTGAACCCCACACTTGTCACAGACCCCGTGGAGGGGAAGAACAAGGTACAAAACTTGGAAGGAAAAATTTGGAGGGGGAAGAAGTGAAGGGGGGGTTAAAGGGATTTGAGCATGGAGTTTTTTGGACCTCGGAAAAGTAAGGGACGTTTGGGGAGGTGTTGTACGAAGCTTGTTGATACCGGGGCTTGAAAGGGGAGGACAAGAAGAAACTGAGAACAGACTGAATGTTAAGTGGGGACTTCTGAGCCCAAGACAGCAAAAAATTAAAACAGAAGCGACTAGGGAGGGGAAACCACAAGGAAATGCAGAAATGGGATCACAGAAGGGGGGGGACTTTTAGAAACAAAAGAAAAGAAATAGGGGGCAGTCTCCTTTGGGGGCGCAGTTGAGAAACGCCATAGAAAAGAGAGACCTTCAGCTTTTTGAGGCAAAAGGGATTTTCATGTTTATTAAAGTAGACCGGGTAAGGGTGAAGGAAGAAGGGTGAGCCTCATACACTTAAGGGGAAGAGGGAGGTCACTAAAAAGACGTTTTAGAAGGTCATCATTATTATTATTAAAATAAAAAAAGAAGCCTAAGCCACAAGAGCATATAGTGCTGAGGGCAGGAAGGAAGCGGGGGATCATGGGAAAAAGGGGAGAGGATGAGAAATAGGAATGGAGAACACCGGGGGCTGGAGGGTAAAAAGGGTAGAGGGCACAAGAAATGAGGTAAAAGGGGTGACGGGTTTTGAAAAAGGATCACATCATATTTTATGGAAAAAATCAGTCTTGTCAAAAGTCTTTAAGAGTCAGGTTTAAAGGAGGGACCATCAGAAATAAGGGAAGGTAAAGAGCAAGTAGTAGAGGGGAGACGAGAAAGGTAAATTATGCAGGCGTTGATAGAGAGGGCAGTCAACAAAAATGGGGCAACATACGGGAATTTTGACACTCTCAAAAAAGGGGGAACGGGGTGCCTCTCCATGGATACCCATGAAAAGACGTTTTGGGGCCAAACCCGGCACTGATGACAAAAAACACCCCAATTGAAACACGGGGGACCCATGCTGGAAAAAAACTCTAATGAGTTACAGTCAGCCCCTCACAAGCAATAAAAGCACAACATAGGTGATGCCCAAAATTAGATTAAACTAAGGCCAAATCATTTATAGCAAGGGGAAAAAAGTTTTTGTGCTCAAAAACAATCCCTGAGGGCCCCTTCATTTTGGACGAACCCAGACAAAAAAACATTATTGACTCGAACACGGAAAATGCTTCAGTTAAAAAGTTCTTAAGGAAGGATGGAGTTGCCTTGGAGGCCTAAGAGGGGGTTTTCCCAAAATATTATACCTCCAAGTTGTGTCATATGCCTTCTCAAGTAAAAAAAATATTGAAAACCCACTAAAAGGCTATTCGCAAAGACATTACGAATATACGTTTCCAAACGCATAGGAGGTCAAGGCGAAGGGCCCTTATGAAAGCCATACTGAGATGGAGAGACTGTTGTTGTCTCTAAATACCACATTAAACGTCTATTTACCAGATGTTCCCCCACTTGGCAAACGAAACTGGTAAAGCGATTGACATATGGGGACTTCATGTCGCAAGTACCAGGTTTTCCCGGGAAAGGGGAGAACTGGCAGATTTCCACAGCGGGGAAGAACCCTTGTGACCAAAAAATTGAAAAGGCTAAGAGAGTCGGTTTAAAAGGAGGGCCA
The DNA here is from genome assembly GCF_026875155.1 of Cherax quadricarinatus. NCBI lineage: Eukaryota > Metazoa > Arthropoda > Malacostraca > Decapoda > Parastacidae > Cherax > Cherax quadricarinatus. The sequence goes on from NC_069475.1 coordinate 13,871,207, forward strand.
TCACAAAAAGGGGAAAGGGTAAAGACGAATAAAGAGGGGAGACGTGTTGGAGGTAAATTTAAACATGCTCGTTGAAAGAGGGCAAAAACAGAATTGGCTAATAAATCCCGGGAACTTGACCTGCCACAATAGGAACAGGGTGCCACTCCATGAGAAACCCTGAGTAAAGACGTTTGGGCCAACCTCGCGCTGAGACAAAAAACGCCAGTAACCTATGCTCGGTTTAAAAAAATAAAGTTTTTAATGAGAAATTGACCAACGTTGTTGCCAACGGGTGTGAAGGTGGGTAGCTATTGCAGCAAAATAGTCTGGAAATGGAACACCTCAAAGAAATTGGGGAGGACATGCACTGATGCGCGCAGCAGTTCTGCCTGTTCATTGCCCTGTAGTCAACAGACCAGGGACCCAACAAAAAACAATATCTTAATGTTTGAAGAGAAAAGGGGCTTCCCAAAATTTTGGATATGGAGAACAGGGGGTGAGGTGTAAAAATTTTCCGTATAGCCTAAGCACAAGGAAGTCTGAAAAAATAACAAATGAAACACAGGCATAGATGCGATACAAATAAGTGCTCAAGAATGGCAAAAATTTCAAGAAAAAAATGCTAGCCAAATAGCAAATGCCCTCGCACGATGCTGTCGGGAAACACTGCTGTGAACCCGATCCGCAGAGACTTCAGCCATCTGTGTACACAGTGATGGCATGAAATGAGAGGGGATAGGTCAAGAAAAAAGAGGGGGGAAACCACGTAGACATTTTTGAGCTTTCAACAAGGCGTGAAGGCTTCTCACCCGTAACAACTTCAGACACCATCCCAAAGGTGGCTCCTCCCAGGAAAAATTTAAATAAAAAAAAGAAAAAATAACAGAAAAAAATGAAACACTTTATTATATAGAAAATATAAAATAAAAACACTTAAAAATAGAAATATTAATCTTACAAAAATGAAAAATTAAAAATATAATATAACTGAATTCAATGCTAATAAAAATTTTGGTGTCGGTTTTTGGTGACACTGCTTTTTGAAACGTAGCCTTTGCCGTGTGGGGGGAGGGTCGCGGGTTTTTGGTTACAACCCACGGCAAGTTCTTAAAATTCAAATTCAAATTTTATTCTTAAGGATTACAATCTGAGTTTACAAAAATTTGGTATTTTGGGGTTTACATTAGTAAAAAGTATTACAGATGTAACTGAACGCTAGCATGGCAGGCTTTTGGGGGCAATTTAGTTTTATTCAAATTGTAAAAATTACAAATTAGAGGAAGTTGGTATTATGGCTAAGTGACTAAATCTAGTTTGTATTTAAGCATGTGAATCTTTTTTTTTGGCACAGTACATAGTTTTTTAGATTGGAGTATCACAGGATTCATTATTTTTAAAAATTGAATTAATATTTTTTTTAATGGTCAAAAGATGAGTGAGGAAGTGTGAACCCCCGGTGGTATTCGTGATTATTTACGGGGTTTTCAGGGAGATAAGATGTTTTCTAATGGGAGTTTTTTAAAGTGATGAATGTTCTGCGTTTCTAGAGTTCTCAGGTAGGGGAATTTCCCGATTTTGGGCCTTTACTACAAAATTTTTTTTAAAGGTTTAGTCGGACACGGGAAAGTCGTAGAATGTTTTGTGTCTGGGGTTTATTCTGTGGGTTTTTTCACAACTATCAAGAAAGCGTTTTTTTGGCAAGGTTGAATTTGAGTTTAAGGCCCTGTAGATGTAGATTGCACAGTAGTAAGGTGGGATTACTGAACTGGGGGGGTAAGTTTTGTTTTTATGAAGAAGGGGGGGGGGGGTTTCCAGGGGTGGGATATAGTATTATTCTTACTGCAGCTTTTTTTTGGGTTATTATTGGCATTAGGTGTGTTTTCTGCAGTTGATCCCCAACACAAATGCATAGTGAGGTATGGATTACCTGGAGTTTTTCCTGGGGAGAGTTTTCCGGGGGGCAAAGCCCCCCCCCCCCGGTCTTGCCAGCCTCCTGGTGGATCGACCTACAACCAGGCGTTGCTGCGGTCCACGCAAACCAACGTACGACCACATCCCGGCTGATCAGGGAAATGACTTAGGTGCTTGTCCAGTGCCACTTTAAAAACTGCCAGGGCTTAAGTGAAGGGGATAGTGTGAGAAGGGCATTTAGCGGGACGCAGTATCGTATCTTGGAAGGATCCCAACCGTTTTTGGGTACTTTTTTGGTTATATGCTGGATATGGGTCTGAAATTCAGGTTTTTGAGGTATAACCTAGGAATTTTTTCCCCCATTATTTCTGGGAATTAGAGTGTTTCAAATTTAAAGTTAATTTGTGCATCTCTGCTCTCACCAAACAAATAAGTAAGTTTTTTCAGTGTTTTAAACGTAATTTATTGGCAGTCATCCAAGTTGATATTTTGATCACTCCTCGTTAACAAAGGTTTGAGGGGGGGAAGATTTGGGGGAGAGATGACAAAGCGGTCGTCAGCAAAAGAAAGGGTTTCAGGTGTTGGGATAAAGTTTGGGAAGGGCTTGATGTATATGAGGAAGAGCAGGGGGGCCAAGGACACTTTTCCCCGCGAACCCAGTATCAATGGCCGGTTGCGATGCTGTGCTTTAATGTGACATACGATACCTATTTGTAATTAAGATTTGAAATAAGCAAGCGCATGGCCTTAAACCGTAAAATCAAATTTTTGGAGGGAGCGTGGTCTACGTGTCAAAAGCTTTTCTTTTGGTCAATAAAAATTCCTATGGATATTTCCTTTTTTTCCAAAGGTGTAAAGCAATCTAGCATTTTTTTGGCACATTAGTGCTTTTATTTTTTTCCCGAATCCAAATTGGGAGGTGTTTAGTAGTTTTTTAGCGTTTTTAAATGAATACAGTCTCCAGTGCACAGTTTCTCAAAGATTTTTGGTAGCAATGGTAAGTTGATATTGGCCATAGTTGTTTAAGTCTGTAGGTCACCACCTTTATGTTTGGTGTAACCCTTGCCATTTTTAGTTTCGGGAAGGTCAGTCCAGTGCTTTTAAAAGAAATGAAATAGCATGCGAAAGGACAAAAGGGCTGCTCGCTTTTACAGTAAAGTGGGACATGAACAGATTCCCCGAGTTTTTTTTTAAGTGCTTTATGATCTGGGACTTCCCCTGGGGGTCAGTTGGTGCAAGATAGAAGGAATTAGGGAAATTCCCCTCTAGGTAGTCCCCGGGATGGGGGATTGGTATTACCTGGGGTTTACCCGGAGAGTTCTGGGGGGCAACGCCCCCGCGGCCCGGTCTGGAACCAGGCCTCCTGGTGGGTCAGAGCCGATCAACCAGGCTGTTGCGCTGGCGCACACAAACCCAAAGTAAAGAGCCACAGCCCCGGTGATCAGGAACTGACTTTTGGTCTTGTCCAGTGCCCCCTTGAAGACTGGGGCCCGGGGTCTGTTGGTAATCCCCCTTTTGGTGCTGGAGGCGTTGAACACTCGGCCCTGACACTTATTGTTGTGGGGTTTTAAATGGGGAATTTGACCATGGTTGACAAGAAGTCGTTTATCTTGTTAGCTGTTCGTGGGGTGTAGTGGGGTTTCATTAGGTTTAGTTTTGTACAAAAATTCTTTGGTTTTTTTTTCCCTTTGTGGTCCCTAAATCTGAGAGAGTTTTTTCCAGGCTTTTTTAAATCTCCTCTAGTGTCTGTGAATCTCTGGGGTAGTAATTTTTTTGGGTTTCTTTTTTTACTTTGGGGGAGATTGATGAAAGTCTTTAAAATACTTTGGATTAAGCCCTGTCAATTGCTTTTCAAATTGGGGTTTCTTGTCAATGGATTTTTAGAATGGGCGGGTTTTTCCATGGCAACCAAGCCGTTTGTTTGTGAACTGTTTTGTTTTTTTAGGACAATGTTTGTTCTATATCTAAGTAATTTGTTAAAAAAATGCTTCCCCCCTCATCAATACCATTGGGCCCTTTGGGGAAAATTTTTAGGCCAGTCAACACCTGGTCCTGTGAACTTCCTTACGACCTCGTCTGGGTCAAAAGAACTTTGTTTTTATTCAAATGGGGTTTACTAATTTGTCAAGGAAGGGGGTAGTGGTCTGTAGTCTATCGTATTAAACCCCCGTTTTAAGGGGGGGTAATATTGGGGCCTATGTGGTCTATTTGGTTGCCTTGTCTCATGAGCCCGGGGGTTTTTTAGTTATTTGGTATGAGAAGTGTTTGTTCAATTGTTGATGAAAACATTTCAGCTGACATCTAGAAGCCAAAGGGGTTTATTTGAAGTCTCCAGCAAGAGAAAAGGTTGCTTATTCATTTGTTTGTTTTTTATTAGTGATTTTTTTTTCCACTGAATTTGGGGTTTTTTGTGTGAGGGATCCGGGAAATGGGACCCTTGTTATAACATCTTAAGGTTTTTTACAGTAAAATTAGCAAAAAAAGTATTCCCATATTCATCACTAAAGCAAGTGTGCTAATAGAAGATAATTGGGGTTTGAAATAAATGCAAACCACCCCCAACTTGGTTTGGGCTGCAGTTTTGAATTGCGTTATCCTGGTGAGGGAATACTATTGTGTCCTGCTTAAGCCAGGGCCCCATAAGAAAAAATGCAGGAAAGGTGTCTTTAGTGATGGGGGGGGCAGGAGGTCATCAAGTTTTGCTTAAGGCCTGTGTTGTAGTTAAGTACTGACAACTTTTAGCATTGTTTAGGATATGCGGTTGTGATGCGTGTAATAAAGGCGTTACTTTCCAATAGGGTTTGGGGTTTGGGGGTCAATTAAAGGAGGTTTAGTCGGGGCAACGTGATCAATCATCTTTAGTTTAAAAATTTTATTTTTTATATCCTGAGATTGTTTGATTCTAGTAAGATACTGTAGTGGTAGGAAGTTTGGACAAGTAATAGTAGATATTTTGGTCATGTAAATATACACACTACACATAATAATTGAGTTGTCTATTTTGTGCTGAATAACAAAGTCAACAGGTAATAAAATAGTAATATAAAAATACAAATTAAAAAAAAGAACAAGACCTCACTTGTAATTGACTAAGGGCTAATAATGACTTTTTTGGGGTCTTGTTTTGACTAGAATGACTATATCACTTGAACCCTCCAATCTTCTTTAAACCAAAAAACAAGAGTGTCCAAGAAGTTCCCTTACAAAATAAAGAGCTCAAGAAAAAAATTGTCACTGGAAAACTCGGGTCCCAGATCTAATCCCCCCAAAATGTTTTTTAAGCTCACACAAAAAAAGATGGGAGAATTTTAAATAGTATTCCCCTTACTTTACTACAATAAATTGAACTTAACAACACCAAACTTTCAAATACCGTACTGTAGTCTTTCCATAGAAATGATTTCTCATCAGGTGAACCGTCCTGTGGTATGCAGCTTGAAGTTCCAAGGTAGATTAAGATGGAGTTAATCTTGATTCAGTAGAGTTTATCCTGGCAAAAGGGTGCCCTTGTGAAGCTTACTCACCCTGTAACAAAATTCAGACAGTATTTTCCAAAAGGGTGGCTCCTCCTCAGGAAAATTAATGAATAGAAAAAAAAATAAAAAATAGACAAAAAATAAACATTTTATTATAAAAAATATAAAATATAAAACACTTAAATATAAATATAATCCTACAAAAATGAAAAATGAAAAAATAAAGATAACTGAATTCAATGCTAATAAAAACTTGGTGTCTGGTGTTGGTGACCCTGCTTTTAAATCGAGCCATTGCCCGATGATGGGGGGGGGGGGGTCGCAGTGTTGGTTACAACCCACTGGCATTCTTTACAGATAGCCTTGAATTTTCTACCCCCCCATGAGAGGAAAGCAGGTTCTTTACCGCTGCAATATAGGGGTTTTCGTCCTGAATTTCAACAGGGCACAGGGAATTAAATCCAAAAAGGGGGAATCTCAGGACGTTAGTCCCTCCCATCAATTCTACTCATGATTGGGAGGTGACCCCTCTGTCATCCAACTGGAAAGATAGGCAAGTTACCCACTGTTAAGAAATCACTCTCCATGATAAGTAAACAATACCTAAAAGATTTGGGGGTTTTACAACAGTCAACTAGAGCAAACTGAAAGGACTAATTTATTTTTGGTTAAAAATGAAGCTTTAAACCAAAAAATCCACTAGAATACAAGGCAGGCATGTACTTCATATGCTGGGGGCTGTGAGTCAGTGATTACTGTTTGGACCGGAACCCCACACTCACCTTTCGGGGGGGGGAAAGAAGGGGGGAAGGGAAGCGGGAGCTAACTGACCAACCCTTTAAAAAGCACCGGGAACTAACATCACTTTTGGGGGGGGGGGGAAAAAAAGGGAGGAATAGGGAGCTGACTTACCCTACCTTAAAAAAGTAGCTACAAGAAACTATTGTTACTATAACTCCCCGCTACCCTATCTATTAAACTTTTTTCCCCCACACAAGGGAGTAGAAAGACAACCCCAAACAGCTGGAACCCCAGGGGGGGAGGGGGGAAAAAGAGAATGCTACAGAACAACAAAGGGGGTAAATGAAAAGGGAAACAAGACGAATATAGGTGAAGAGGAAGGGCGGACAAAAAGGGGGACGAAAAAAAATTTACAAATCGGTGACCATTTTAAGTGGAAGGGTTGCAGAGATCATGGAGCGTACTAGTATTGTAGGCAATGGGCATCAAAGCGCTCAACAAGGATGGAACATTTGTTTCTCTAAGGCTCCAAAAGGGGGAAAGTGAAAAGCACAAAGGGAAAACATAACCCTATTTATGGGTGGGGTTAAGGCTAGACGAGCAGCAGGGGAAAACCCCTGAATAATCCTGGTCACCAAATTTAGTTTTTGATAAAAAGAGGGCGAATGTAAAGCAAGTTCACGATCCGCTCCCCCCGGAAAGATGAGCAAGGTTTTAAGAAGTTCATCCGCAGTGACAATTGCATTCACAAGGTTGTGAGATTTTCAGAAACTGCAGTCAAAGAGAAGGCCAAAAACCTATCTCCCCTCATGTTTTATGATACGGGGGCCTAGAGGTACAATGGGTGATCGGAAAAGACAGAGTGTCTATGAAAGTAAATTTTGGGAGTTTTTGGTACTGGGAAAAATTTAAAACCCATCATGGTGGCTCAATTTGGGAAAAAGGTGGACCACATGCTGGGAGAAACTCTAAGAGGTTACAGTCAGCCCGCACAACAATAGCGAAATCATCAACATTGAGTGTGACCAAATATTTATGGAAGACAGAGGGCCAAAACATTTATAGCAAGGGGAAAAAATGTTTTGCTCAACACATCCCCGAGGGACACCTTCGTCTTTGGGCGAAGCCCCGAGGGGCACATTATGACTCAAACACGGAAATGTCCCTCATTAAAAATTCTTAAGAAGGGGTTTGGAATTGCCTTGGAGGCCTAAGGGGTGGGGTTTTTTTCCAAAATATTATACCCCCCCAAGTTGTGTCATATGCCTTTTCAAGGGCAAAAAATATGGCAACAACTGAATGGCTATTTGCAAAGGCATTACAAACATAAAATATCCAAACGCAGTAAGGGGTCTGTGGAGAACGGGCCCTTAAAAAGCCAATGACGAGTGGGGAGACTTTTGTTTTCTCAAATACCCTATTAAACGTCTATTTACCAGATGTTCCCCCTTGCAAATTGCACTGGTAAGATGATGGGGCATAAGTGAGGCTTCATGTCCAGTAGTGCCGGGTTTTTAGAAAGGGGGAAAAAATGGCAGATTTCCCCAGCTGTGGGAAAAACTCCTTGTGATCAAAAAGATTGAAAAGGGGTAAAATGACTGCAAGAGCTGATGAAAGTAAATGTTGAGCATACAATATAATGTCGCGGCCCGCTGCCGAGACGCAAGCTGAGAGTGTTGCCTCCAGTTCTTTAATATAAAAGGGACATTATACGTTTTTTCCTGAGAGAAAAAAGTCCCCAAAGGGGGAAAACTCCTGGCAGACTTTGAGGAAAGAAACGAGGGGCAGAGATGGAGCCCCAGAGAAATACTGACAAGATGATTGTCAATTTCAATGGCAACATCTAGAGGGTTCACTATATCAACACCAGCAACCCGCAGAACAGGAGTCGGGTCAGGAGAATATTTACCATTCAATTTCTATACTTTTTTCCAGACTGCACTCATAGAGGAAGCAGAGGTGATGGTGGAGACATAATCTCACCAGCAAGTGTGTTTAGCGTCACGGATGACATGGCGAGCGATTGCATGCTTCAGTTTAAAATCAAGAAGTCTCTCTGTGGTTCTATTATACCGGTGCCTGCCACACACAGCATGTTTCAAATGTACTGCACGAGCACAAGCAGGAGACCACCAAGGCACGCATTTCTGAGAATGCCTGCCCGAAGTTTGGTATAGAATGAGACCCTGGGTTAAAACTGAGGTCGAGAAGAGGTGTAAAAGCTCATCAATGGAGGACCAAGAAGGAACCTCACTGAAAACTTTTAGTTTTGAGTAAAGGTCCCAATTTGCCTGATCAAATTGCCAGCGTGGGTTACAAAGAGGTGGTGAATATGAAGGGGAAGTAAGAATGATTGGAAAATGATTGCTGTCATGTAAATCGGAAGAACAGACCAGGTGAAGTCTAGTGCAGCGGAGGAAGAGCAGCCTGAGAGATCGATGCAAGAGAGAGTATTAGTACGAGGATCAAAATGGGTGTCATTACCTGTATTTAAAACATGGAGAGGGTGGGAAGCAAGAAAAGCCTCTAGCTGAATGCCACAAGAATCACATCTGAAGCTCACCCCGATTACCCATAAGGCCGCGTATATTCCACTGTAAATAGGCCATGATTGGCAATGATAAAGATACTTGAAATCCGCAGGTAAGGGTTCCTATGGACTAGAAGGGGTTAGAAAAGTTCACATGCGGAGGCAGCGGAAAACGTTCAAGCAGTGAAGGAAGGGTAGGGTGTGAAGGAGTTGCGCAGATCGAGGAGAGGAGAGAGAAGGAACAGAGGGTGGATCAGTGTCCATTGATGGTTTGGTCTCTGCAGTATATTCAGAGATTGCTTCAAGTGTTTCAGAATCCAGAGACGTCGTATGGGAGGCAATATTAGAGATGGTAGGGGGAAGATGAGTAAAGATTGGAACTGTAATGGACTGTACCAAGGTAGGGGGGGGGCGAAAGGGTGGAGGGAACTGGAGAAGAAGCATGGAAGGGGACAGAAGAGGCAGAAACCTGGGAGGTGGCAAAGAGGAAAAACTTGGGGGGAAAAGGGGGGATATGGTATAGTAGAGGGGAGGTGAGCCTTACACTTGTAACAGGCCATGAGAGGTGAAAACCGGGAAAAAGCACGGGTGGGTAAAATGAGGAGGTGGAAAAAGGAAGGGGGGGTTAAGGGACTTTTTTTGACTTCTGAGAAGAAAGGGGGCCCCTTTGGGGAGGAGGTGTCGTACGAGATCTCGTCGATACTGGGTTTTTTTGTGAAGGGGAACACAAAAAGCGGAACAACTGAGGCGTTGAAGTGGGACGTCAACAGCATACAGGAGTGACTATGGGAGAGGAAACCACAGAGGAGGCTGCAAAGGGGGGACCCCAAAGTGAGGACTTTTTTAAAACCCCGGGGAATAAGAAACACGGGGTAGTTTATTGGAGGCGGGGTGAGAAACTGCCATCGGTAGGGCCCACACCCGGCTGACGGGAACGATTTTGGTGCTTGTCCATGCTTGTACTCCCCTATTGTGGTTGCAGGGGCGAGTCCTAGCCCCGGGCCCCCCCTCTTCACCGTTTGCTCCTGGGCCCTCTCTCTCCCCGCCCATAGCTTTAAAAAACCCTTGTCTAAAACTGTGTTTGGTTCTGCTCCCACGTCTTTTTCTGGGCTTTTCCACTCCCTTTACAACTCTATGACTGAAAAATATTCCTATATCTTTTGACCTTCTTTGGCCTTAAATTTTAAATTTGGGGCCTCTTGTTTCTGTGTCCCCCCCGGAAACCTGTTTTGTCCACCTTGTCTATTCCACGCGTATTTTTATGTCGTTATCATGTCTCCCCTGACCCCCCTGTCCTCCATGTCGTCAGGCGATTTTCCCTTAATCTTTTTTCATGGGACATTCCCCTTGCTCGGGAACTAACCTTGTCCCCAACCTTGGTACTTTCTAGTTTCTTGACGTGCTTTATCAAGTGTGGGTTCCAACAGGTGCTGATACCCGTATGGGCCTGACATACAGGGGTGTCAGTGTTTTTAAGTTTCCTTACTAAGGTATCGGAATCTGTTCTCAGGTTTTGCCAGGGGGCCCTTCTGCACAGTTATCTGTTGATGTGTGTTTCCCGGAGACATGCTCGGTGTAACTCACCCCAAGATTTTCCCCTTGAGTGATTTTTGCGTCCTTGGCCACCTAACCATACTCGTCTGTGGCTTCTGTGCCCTTCCCTATTTTCATGACTTTGCTTTTGGCAGGATTAAATTGGAAAACCCATTTGCTGGACCAGGGGGCCATTTTGCCAGGTCTCTTTGAAGTCCGCCTGGGCCTCATCAATTTAATTCTCCTCATTAACTTTACATCACTGCAAACAGGGGCACTTTTTATTAACCCCTTCCCCTCATGCGTTCACATAACCAAAAAAAGCACGGTCCCGGACCGACCCCTGTGGGACCCGCTCGTCACGGTGCCCACTGTGATACACATTACGTACATGCCGTTGTTGCCTCCCTGCAGGGATTCTCTACCATTGCAGTGCTCTTCCGTTTTATGCGCCGTCTCTACTTCTGCACTAATCTCTTGGAGGAACTGTTCAAAGGCCTTTTTGCAGTCAAAAAGATGCAATCAACCCCCCCCTTCCTCGTGTCTTACTTTGTTATTTTACATAAAACCCAGAAGGTTTTTTTTGGGCCAGGATTTGCCCCCGTGAATCCGGCTGGGTTGGCATTTTACTCCTTTCTGTTCCCGGGGCTCCACCACTCCCTCCTGATAATCTTTCCATAATTTTGCATATATACCGTCAATGACACAGGTCTTATTTATGCCTCTTTTTTTTCCTTTTAAAAATGGGAACACATTTGCCCTTTCCATACCTCAGGTATTGCCCGTTTCCCGGGGTGTGTTGAAGATTGTGGAAGTGGGACCCCAACATATCCTCCCTCTCTAAAAACCCCCCGGGGAGATTTGTTCGGGGGCCCATTGCCTTTGAGGGATCGATGTCCCTTGCAGTTTCTTTACCCCTCCTATCTGTAGTATGCGTCCACACTTGTTTTGGGGTATTTTTTTGCTGGTGTCCCATCTGGTTTTGTCCCCCCAGAGTTTCCTGTTTACTGTAATACTTCCTTAAAATCTCGGTTGAGCCCTCACTACCTCTTGAGTTTCCTTTTGATTTTTCCACCTTTTTTTCCTCAGCCTTTTCCCTGGCCTTGAAAATGTTTTCTTCCCCCTAATGTGGCTTTACAGCATTTTTGGGTCAGATTTGACTTTCGATCTATGTCGTTTTCATAGTTGCTGGGCCTCCCCCTTTCTGTGCATACCCTTTCGGGTTTCACAACTTTGTTTTTCCTGGGGCCTATGCCTCCTGTACCTTTTCATTCTCTGTTGCACTTTGTTTTTGCCTCCCACACCTTCGGGGAAACCAAGACTCGTTTGGTCTTCCCATTTTTCTGTTTCCCTTGGGGGAAAAAAACTTTCCTCTGCCCCCTTGCACTTTTTTTGCCCCAATTCCTCATCTCGTTCTGTTTTCCTACCATTTCTCTGTCCCATGAAACCCCCTGCAGGAAATTTCCATCCTTTTGTAGTCCCCCCTTTTTTAGTTTGGGCCCTTCCCCTTCAGTTCCTTTACCTTCCCTTGTAATCTCTATTAGCGAAACCAGAACCACATTCGCTGCTCCAAGGGCCTCTCGTAAGGATGTCCCAATGTCTGAATGCTCAGGGGGAACCAAGATCCAGTCTTGCTGGCTCATCCCCCCTCTCTCTCTGGGTTTTGTCCCTGACATGTTGAGCATGGGTTTTTAAGTACCCCCATCCCCTCATCTGGCTTTTCCATGTTTCGGGACCCCCATGTGGGTCCAGGGGTTTTCCCCGTCGACTCCCTTGGTTGAAATCGCCCATTACCCGTAAAATTTGCTTGCTCGGTGAGCCTTCTTGCCACCTACCCGTTTCCACCATCCCTGTTGTTTTTTTCGTACTCCTCTCTTGGCCTCCTCATTTGTTGGGTTTTACATCACTCCAATGATACTTATGCTCTCCGGCTGAATTGTACCTACAATTAGTCTTTTCTCCAATATGTCCATGCCTTCCATTTCCTCAAATCCCCCTCGGTGTTTTATGAGCAGTGCAACCCCCCCTCCCCCCCTACTCCTTCTATCTTTCCCCAGGATCTGATATCCTGTTGGGAAGATTGTGTCTGTTATTGTCTCAGCGAGTTTTGTTTCTGTGATGCTAGAGGGTCTGGGGATTTTTTCACTGATTCTTTCGTTCCATCCCTTGTGTGTGTGGTGTGTGGGGTGTGTGTGTGTGTGTGTGTGTGTGTGTGTGGTGTGTGTGTTTTGTGTGTGTGTGTGTGTGGTTTGTGTGTTGTTTGTGGTGCGTGTGTATGTGTATGAGTGTGTGTGTGTGTATGAGTGGGTGTGCGTGTGTACTCACCTATTTGTACTCACCTATTTGTGGTTGCAGGGGTCGAGTCTTAGCTCCGGGCCCCCCCTCTTCACGGTTGCTCTTCCCGGTATGAGTGTGTGTGCATGTGTGTGTATGAGTTTGTGTATGTGTGTGTGTGTGTGAGCGTGTGTTTATGTGTGTGTGTGTGTGTGTGTGTGTGTGTGTGTGTGTGTGTGGGTGTGTGTGTGTGTTGTGTGTGTGTGTGTGTGTGTGTGTGTGTGTGTGTGTATGTGTGTGTGTGGGTGTGTTGTGACTCAACAATCAATATTTGCCCCAATAACTCACTACAGTTGTGACCGGGTGTGGAAGTGTAAAATTCCTCATTACACTATAATTTGTTCATGATTGTAGCCATGAAATAAACGTAAGTAACCATTCTTACAGTATTCATTACCTTTGTAACTTGTGAGTTCATTACCTTGTACCTAGTTCAGCCATCCAAACTTTGGGGCCCAGTCCCTGGATCCATTACGTACCTCTGTAATCTGTAAATACCTTTGTAACTTGTCATGATTGTGACTAGACCTACCTGGAGTTCATTACCTTTGTAATTTGTGAGTTCATTACCTTTGTAAATTGTGAATTCATTACCTCTGTAACTTGCTCAGCTATCAAAACTTTGGAGTCCAGTCCCTGGACCAATTATGTACCTCTGTAATCTTTTGACTACCGCCCACAGGATGGGTATGGGGTGCATAATAAACATATTAAACTAACTAACAAGGGAGACCTTCTGCCTCTTTGAGGTAAAGGATTTCCCGCTCATTTAAGTAGATTTGGCAATGGCGAGAGTACGAAGGGTGAGCCTCATGACAATTAAGGCAAGAGGGAGGTCGACTGCAAGACATATTAGAATGGTCATCGGCACCACAGACTGGGCATTCGGCTATAGATCTGCAATATTTTGCTGGGTGGCCAAATCGCCAGCAATTTCTACACTGTTGTGGTGTAGGGATCACCTTTCAAACTTCTAACCAATGTCCTGCTACATAAACAGAGGATGGGAGTTCACGGCTATCAAAAGTTAAACAAGCCACATTACATGGGTATCGTCTCTGCCCGCGGGCAGGAAGAACATTAGTATCTACCTTAAGATTTGGGAGATCTTGGAGGTCCAGCTGCTCGAGAATGTCATTGCCACATGTCTGGAAATTCTGTTGGACTGTGGTATAAGGCAGAATGACAGTATCACTACAAGAATTGAGGGAATGATGTTTTTCGATAGTGATAGGAATAGTTTCGATATGTGAAAGAAGAGAAAGATCATGAGCTTTGGTAGCATTCTGGACTGTGATGATGCACATACCACTCTTAAGAGCATGAAAAAAAATATCTCTACCAACATGACGCGGGAGCGCTTTGCCAATACTGTGGTCGGAAAGATTGGCAGAAGAAGAAGTCGGTCTTAATGTAAAGAATTTAGTCCATTGTGTGGTCCGAAACTTAGTGTGGAGAGGGAGTGCATGACGTGTCGGTCTTTTCCTAGTAGAATGGGAAGGTAACGAAGTATTGTCATCAGGAGATTGTCACTGGCGTTTAGAAGTGAGACCAGAGTTGGTCTGAGATGGGACAGGATGGCGATTCGAAAATTGCTGCACTGTAGAGGGAGAGGCCAGAAGCATAGTTAAAGGAGAGCAGAGGTCAGACAAATCAAAGGAGTCAGTCGAAAACCTGGCACCTGAAGCAGGTGATGAAACAGCACCAGCAAGAGGTACAGGGGTCTTAGGAGTGTCCAAAGAGTGGCCAAAAGGTGAGGCGAGGTTAGAACAGGGTGCAGTAGCAATAAGGGGCCTGGAGGCAGTGGGGTCATGGATTGGGGACTCCATGGTTAGGTTACTTCTTTCTTTTTGTTTTTAAGAAAAAATAAGAAAGAAGAAAAGAAAATAAAAACAAAAAAAAAGAATAAAAAAAGGGGGGACCGGGGAGGGATAGTTCCTAGGAGGAATGAAAGGACCAGAAATCTCCCTCTGTGCCCAAGACGACCTCAGCATCGCAAGTAGTGCAGATGCAGCATGGAACCCATGCCATACCCTACCCTTCATGCCAGTAAACTAGCAATCCAGGATAGCAACCTCACATCTGCCGAGCTACCTCGGTGGACAAAAGAGAGGGCAGCTGGATATCTGCCACAAAGCATAACTCCTTCAGCCACCTCCCCCAGAATCTGAAAGGTGGCTTCCTGAGATACACCCATCACTCAAAAGACACCCAAAGCCACCCTCCGGGATACCAGAGAGGGATCGAGACATCCCCAGGTGATCCAGATTCCACAACAAACTATGCCACCGCCAAGAACCTCAACAGAATGGGATGGACCCCGGTACCCTTTCCCCTACCTAGGAACTAGTGTGCCTGTGTGAAAATTCCAAAGGCCAAAAAAGGAAGGGCAAAAGGGAGGAGTGGGGATGAGGAGGAGGAGGAGGAGGAGGAAAGGAGAAAGGGGAAGATGGTGAGGATTTGATATGGAAGGGGGGATTGGCGGGTAATTAGGTTCAGTCTGAGGAAGGAGACCAACAGGTCTAATTCCTCATACCAAGAGCCTCTTCACCACGCCAAGGAGCCCCCTATTGAAGAGGGGATGACTGGAAGAAACTCCCGAGTGCAGTTATAGAGGCTAAAACAATTTGTAGTTTTAAAAATAGGTTAGATAAATACATGAGTGGGTGTGGGTGGGTGTGAGTTGAACCTGACTAGCTTTTGCTACTAGGTCTGATGCCTTGCTCCTTCCCTTTACCGGGCAGAACCGAGTATAGTTCGTCCTCATAACGTGTTTTTTCCACACGTCCTCCGACTCCCCCAGCGCATCTAGGTTCCCATTCTCTATTTCTGACCAATCACAGGCCTTCCCTGAGTCGCCCCGGCTGAGCGGTGATGGCGGCTGCTCGCTTCCCATTGGTTGAGAGAGCAGAATGTAAACACTTCTACCTTGCCGGCGCCAAAACTCATGTTTCTCGGTTGAGTGCTCCTTATATACTGAAGCATTTCACCCTATACAATGTTGGTAAGTACTGATTTGTGTGTCTAGTGCATAAATGAATAGTTTAGCCATATTTTGATATATATATGAAGGCGTTGTGAAGCATATTACGAGTGTACCATGCAAATGAAAAAAGTGCAACAAAATAGGACCAAGTACAGTCGTTCCTGCCCTTTTAGGCGCAGTTTTCAAGTTTCGGTATATAAATATTTCCATAAAACTTGGTAGTGTATATATGAATTCAGTAATGATCTGGGTGTGTACAGAACTTTTTTATTGTCCTTCCAGATCAATAAGAAATTGTTCTACGGTGAGTCCTCCAAGGATAAGTCGAAATTTGTCTGTAATTGGGATGATAGTGACTCAGATCACGACCCAGATGACCTGGAAGTGGTGGAAACTGATGATGAATACTTGCCACAAGATGGAGAGGTGTCAACAGATGAGGAAGAAGCTATGCCACCATCCAAAAAGAAGAAATTGAACAAGAAGAAGATAATTGCTTACATGCAAGTATTGCAGCAACAAGAATAATCATGTCACATCCTCATTTTCCTGTGCCACATGCAAAGTAAATCTATCCATCAAGAAGGATAGAAATTGTTTCATAAAGTTTCATTGCAGAAATTAGTGATGTAAAAGGATTGTTCTTTCTCAGGGAACTCAGAAATATTTCATTTGTAAGTTGTATCCCATTGCAATGTGTCATTGTTGATAAGTAGTTCATATTTCTATTTTTTAACTGCTTACAAATTGTTCAGAAACCAGTTCCATTTATGTTTTTTATATTGTCTATTTGTATAATAAATTTAAAAAATATTTATTTGTTTTTCTTACAACAATTGCAACCTTGCAACATTCTAAATTGTTATACCCAAACGGGCAGGACGGAATATACTCGGTCTTCAAATATCTGCAATTGCCCGAGATGTTACTTTCACAACTCCGTTTGGATGGTCTCAGTGACCTTACATCGAGTGGCTCTATCTCCTCATACGAAATTACTTTCAAGATCCGCATTTTAGTCTGACTTGCCCTCTGAAGGGTTAAGTGGAAGTGACCTGACTAGGTGGGTCATTGGGGTAATTGGGAGGAATATGGACCTGCTTTGCATGGGTCAGTAGGCCTGTTGCAGTGTTCCTTATTTCTTATGTTCTTATCAATGTGCCTACTACATACACAGAACACTATACTCTAATGTAAACCCTCCACCCAAACTCCTCCTTGACAACCATAACAGAACACACAACCATAATACAAGACACAGCTCACTCTTCGATATCCCCTATGTCCATCTCTCCCTATACAAAAATGCAATGCATGTAAAAGGCCCAAAGATCTGGAATTCATTGCCAGAACAAACTAAAGGGCCCCTGTCTGCAAATCAGTTTAAGGCCCTAATAAGAAATCATTCGTCTCTCAGCCATTGAGTAGAGAGGACGTGTTCTACGCTGCTGCCCTCTATAGCTGTTCGGTGGCAGTTCCATTTTCTCAACATGGCGCAGACAGGCAGACGCCGCATCAACACTGTGTGTTTGGAATTAACTCGTGGGGCAGTGATTGGACCATCAACGGAGATATTATTGTCAGCGATAATCCGAGACACCTATGGTATCGTCAACGAGGATTTGTGCGGTGTAGCGATGAATGGTGTGACAAGAATCTTTGTAAAGTTTTGCTCAACTCATGTTTACGAGGCAGTCGTCGACAAATATCAGGAGGTTAATCTAGTGGTTAACCAGGCTGTGTCTGTGAAGCTACCTGGAGTTTACCTGGAGAGAGTTCCGGAGGTCAATGCCCCCGCGGCCCGGTCTGTGACCAGGCCTCCTGGTGGATCAGAGCCTGATCAACCAGGCTGTTGCTGCTGGCTGCACGCAAACCAACGTATGAGCCACAGCCCGGCTGATCAGGAACCGACTTTCGGTGCTTGTCCAGTGCCAGCTTGAAGACTGCCAGGGGTCTGTTGGTAATCCCCCTTATGTATGCTGGGAGGCAGTTGAACAGTCTCGGGCCCCTGACACTTATTGTATGGTCTCTTAACGTGCTAGTGACACCCCTGCTTTTCATTCGGGGGATGTTGCATCGTCTGCCAAGTCTTTTGCTTTCATAGTGAGTGATTTTCGTGTGCAAGTTCGGTACTAGTCCCTCTAGGATTTTCCAGGTGTATATAATCATGTATCTCTCCCGCCTGCGTTCCAGGGAATACAGGTTTAGGAACCTCAAGCGCTCCCAGTAATTGAGGTGTTTTATCTCCGTTATGCACGCCGTGAAGGTTCTCTGTACATTTTCTAGGTCAGCAATTTCACCTGCCTTGAAAGGTGCTGTTAGTGTGCAGCAATATTCCAGCCTAGATAGAACAAGTGACCTGAAGAGTGTCATCATGGGCTTGGCCTCCCTCCTCATTTTTCTAGCAGATGCGATTGATACAATGTTATGGTCCTTGAAGGTGAGATCCTCCGACATGATCACTCCCAGGTCTTTGACGTTGGTGTTTCGCTCTATTTTGTGGCCAGAATGTATCCCGAAATTATACATGGGTAAAAGTCAGAAACGTACCCTTTGAGGCTGATGTGACTGACATACGTGCTGCCCTGGGTAATTATGGCACCATTCACATGGCTACAGCAGGGAGGTGGTCTGATGGCCCATATGAAGGAATACCTGAGGGAACTTTTTCGGTAAAAATGACATTACGACATCCAATCCCTTCATATGTGATCCTGCAAGACTTCAGGACTCAGATATTCGTGACTTATGCAGGGCAACGCCGCACTTGTAGGTTGTGTGGAGCATACGATCATTTGGCGGTGCAGTGTGAAAGGAGACGAGGTGTCAGGGTTGAACAACAGAGCAAGGATCTAAGGGAGAAAGGTGTAAGGCAAGATGTGCATGAATCGCCTGTGCAAACTTCAGGATTGTCTTGGAGCAAAGAGGTTGAGAGGTCTATGGAGTAGGTGTGTGCTACACTCCCAAAAGTGTCGCCTTCTTTGGAGGTGGACCCAGAGGTGGGAACGGCTTCGCAAGAAGAGCAGGCCAATGACGTGGAGAAATCCATTGTCTCTGTGTTAGACGAATTATTTACGGAGGACAGAATGAGTCCTGCGATGGCACCATCCCTAGACTTGGGACAGGCTGCGACGGCGGACGTGGAACACGACGTGCAGCTGGTAGTGAACGCCACTGACGCCTTGCTGAAACAACGGTGGAGGTCGAAATCCATCAGGATTGCACTGTGGAAGACGAAATGCAGGTGGAAAGTGAAACACGAAAGCACTCTGTTACACTTTCAGATTCCAATGATGTGTTAATGCCAGCTCAAAGATCAGGGAAGAAGTCATGGGCAGATGTGGCACAGAGAGGGTCCTGTGCACCCAAAGCTCAGGGGTTGACCAGGAGTGCTTCAAAAGGGGGGGAAGGGAAAATTGGAAACAAAAAATCTAGTGAAAAACATTCAGTGTCGAAAGGAAAACCCCCATTGTCGATTTTAAGTGCCTCACAATAAATATTAATAGTTTGCGAACTGTACGAAAGTGTGTATGGTTAAGTGAATTATTGGTACGTAATAATGTGGATGTTGTGTACGTACAGAAACACAATCATAAATGTGGCAGTGAATTGCGGATAGAAGGATATAATGTGTATATAGAGAATGCTATTTGGTTGAAAGGTGGCGTAGCCATCATGATTAGGGAGACTAGCCAGTTTGCTGTGAGACGTAGTGAAGGGGGGGGAGGGGAGGATAATAAGGGTGGAGGGACTATGGGGACGGGTGAAGGTGGCACTTGTGTGTGTGTATGGTCCAGCCGAGAATGATGGGCGTGTAAAAGCTATCTTTGTGAAAGAAGTGTTAATTTATTATTTGAGGTCACTTCCTGAAGTAGCTATTGTTGGCGGGGACTGGAATTGCATGATCCGGCATAAGGATGTAGAGCCTCGGGGAAGTGGATACTTTTAGGTGTATTGGTAGATTTAATGTCAGGGGTGGGATTAATGGACGTGGTGGGGGGGAAAGGTTGAGCACACCTTTGTATGTTGTGGATATGCAGCGCGACTTGATAGAGTGTATGTGCCATGCACCGTCGTAGTTAATAGTGTGTGTCTCATAGATGTAGTTTTTTCTGATCATAGAGGGGTTCTCGTGGACACAGGGTGGGAGGGTTTACCTAAGAGGGGTCGTAGTTATTGGAAATTGAATGTTAAATTGTTAAAAGGGGAGGAGAATAGAAAATCTTTTGAGTCTTTTTGGGAGGGTTTGTTAACGGGGGCTCCTGGGGATCGTGAATTGGTTAGGTGGTGGGATATGGTGGCTAAGAAACGTATCTGGGATTATTATGTTCGGCTTGGGCGGGAAAGTAATCAACTGTTGTATGGGCTTCAGGGGTATTTTGAAGGACAGTTATGCTATTGTTATGTGGGTGATGGTGCGAGATACCCTGTGGAGGAAATAGAGGATTTAAAGCAACGTATAAAGGGTTTGTATAATGAGCGATTTGATGGTGCACATGTGGCCGGAGGTTTGGAGGAGGTTCTCTACGGGGATCAGCCTTCGGCGTGTGTGTTAAGGGAACAGCGGCAGAGGAGGGCAGCCACGGAGATGATGGGGTTAACAGTGCATAAAGGGAGAGAAGGTTATCTTGAAGGCCAAGTGTTGGTGACGACGGAGGGCATGAGCGGGTATATAGATGCTTGGTTTAGGAATTACATGTCTAGCATTGGGATAAGTAATATGGCATTTCGAGAATTCGGTAACAATGTGCAGTGTAAGCTTAGTACTCAAGATAGAGAAGCATTGAAAGGGCCTATTACAGAGTGTGATATATGGCAGGCTCTGGCAGGGGCGAGATAAGGTAAAGCTCCTGGTATTGATGGGCTGCCAATTGATTTCTATGTGATGAATTGGGACGTGATAAGGGTGTTTCTAGTTCGGTTATTTAACTTCTTGAAGACTGACGGGGTTATGGGAGAATTGCAATGGACGGCAATTGTGGTTTTGGTGCCAAAAGGGGATCCATCAACGATTATGGAATAGGGCCATTTCGCTTATGTGTGGTGATTACGAGTTGTTTGCGAGGTTATTGGGGAATAGACTGAAAAAGGTAATAGAAAAAGTCATAGATAGGGGACAATGTGGGATACCAGGCAGGTCCATGTTCGATGGGCATGGGATGATTCGAGGATTCATAGAAAGGAGACAGATGGTGGGAGGGGGGGGGATCTTCGCTTTAGATTGGGCCATTGCATATGATAGTGTTGAAAGAAGTGCATTATGGCAGTTCATGCGTTGGCAGGGTTTTGGGGATGAAATCATCACTTGGGCTCAGACCTTATATAAGGGGGCGATTATGCGTGTGCAGGTCAATGGTCGGTTAGGCGAGCCGGTTCAGATGGGTATGGGATTGAGGCAAGGCTGTCCCATATCACAATTATTGTTTGCGTGTTTGCATGATCCTTTTTATCGTGCGGTGCGGGCTAGTTTTTTGGGGAGTTTGGGGGGTTATGAGAGAGATGGGTGGACTGGTATTGTGGGTTATGTTGATGATACTACAGTCTTGGTAGGAGATGATGTAGACTTACTGCAAGTGGAGGGAATCGTAAAATTTTTGGTGAAGCAAATGGAATGAGAATTAATGCTAAGAAGAACTAAGTTCATGGCAGTGGGAAATTGGGATCAAATGAATGGGGGTATGAGGGGTAGGTGGAATGTGGTCGACCAACTTAAAATATGCGGGATTGTGTATGCTCGTGAGCCAATGATGGCACGTGAGGTGAACTCAGTGTGGGTTGTTGATAGTGTATTAAAGCGATTTGAAGGTTTGAGGTCTGCACATCTAACGTTGCACCAACGAGTAATATTGACAAACGTGCTTTTATATAGTAAATTATGGCATGTGGCGGCAATGTATTCATTATTGCGTCGAGAGGTTATGAAATTGTTGTGTAGGGTATTTCGTTTTATTTGGGGATCAGGCTGTGAATGGTTAAGCAGAGGGGTAATCACTCTGCCGATTGGCCATGGTGGGCTGGGGCTCATATCACTGTAACGAAGAATCATGAGTATTTATGTGAAACGGAGTTTTCTACGAGAGGGTGGGGAAAACGGGAGAAGGATTGAGAAAGTGCATGAGGACATAAAATGGTGGTGGACTGGGAAGAATTTACGAGTAGGGGAGGCGATGCTGCGAATTTTGATGGTGGCGAGAAATCCAGATAGAATTAAGCTGCGTGTAATCTAGAGAGTAGGGGGGAGGGGGTTGGAGGTAGCAGCTGTGGAAGGAGCATACCTGATGTATGCCTGGCGTGACATATGGGAACGCCTCCAGAAGTTGCGCATCAGGCCGGGGGTACGCAAGGTAATGTATAGATTTTTACACAGGATTTTGCCGTCAGGGACTGTCTTATTCAATCGCAAGCTCCGGGAAGGAGGGGAATGTCGAGCGTGTGGTGAATTGGAATCCATTTTTCACGTAGTGTATTTTTGTGAACGCATAGGGAGGGTCAGTGAATGGTTAGGGCCGGTTATTCGTTTTATCGGGGGGGTTGGGTTGCAGGTGTTGAGATTGTTAAGTTTAGACATTAATGGGGTGGGTGCGCAGGATAAAAATACGGTGGCATATATAGTGACTGATTTTGTGTACACTTCATGGGCAATGAGAGAAGTAGGTGAGGGTGAAAGGATTAAAGTGTTAGCAGCTACTTTTTATAGAACTAAATGTCGCAATAAGGAAGTATATGGAAGGG
The DNA here is from genome assembly GCF_026875155.1 of Cherax quadricarinatus. NCBI lineage: Eukaryota > Metazoa > Arthropoda > Malacostraca > Decapoda > Parastacidae > Cherax > Cherax quadricarinatus. The sequence goes on from NC_069475.1 coordinate 13,893,432, forward strand.
GATGGAACACAGAGTTTACGGAGAGTTACCGGGATTTTCGGCTGCGTGACTTATGGAATTTGTAGGTTAATGGGATGCAATGGGCTAGCCTCCCTTCCAGTGGTGTGTGGTGGTGATTGGGTACGTAAATGTGAAGTATGCATGAATATAGGATGGTATGAAGGAAGAGTGTGTGAGGTGAAGAATAGTTCAATGCTTACAAGTCATCATTGTATTAAGTTAATGTGTTATACCATGGTATAATAGGGTTAGTGATGAACACAAACATTGACGTTCATATGCAGGTGTGTGAGTGTAATACGTGTATTGTTAAGCGGGAATATACTTTCATGTATGCGCACGCATTACACTTGTGTGTGAGGGCATGTATGATCAGACCCAGGAAATGGGTGACAGGGTATGGTGTATTAGTCATATAATACTTACAAGGTGCATCATTGGATTTGTATATTCCAAATGTGTGAGCGTGACAATAGCTTATCATATATGGCAAGTGTAGTACTTGTTAAGGTAAATGTTTCAAAGATGTATTTGCAGTTTCATATTAGTGTCATGTAGGTAATGTTTTTTTTCAAGTGTTTTCTAATTTGCATATGTAAAGAGTGCCAATTGTGAATGACCGACATAAGACTGAGCACACTTATACCCCACGGGGTGGTTAGAGAGAGCACAGATATGTCTGGATGTTACACAATCAAAGCTTAGATTGAATGCTCAATGTATCAGCGTGAGTTGTGGGTGGAGCTGTGTTGGATGTCAAGGTAAATGAGTACATACACTATTAATCTTGTTATCACATGTGTATGCATACTTTAGTATGTGTATAATACATCAGTGTCATAATTGTGAGGCGTGTATTGTGCACATTTTACAGGTCGACAAGGGGTTTTTCATTTAAGCAGGCAGGAGTGCAGGTGTACTGAGTGGTACTGTGATTGGTTTTGATTCTTTTTTATTCACTCACGGGCGTGGGTGAATTGGTAACGTAATTATGGACAGCGCTGTGCTGTTAAGATGTATCATCGTTGAGAGACAGTAAATTGGGTGGTGGAATCATTACTGAAAGTTGTGACTGATCTCTTGTTATGTGTGTGCCTGTTTATCTATAATGAGAGTTTGGAAAACATAAATAACATGAAACGTGAGGCACTAATGCATATGGTAGGTCTAGGGTTCTTTGCACATAGTCTAATAATGTACATGGTATGAATTTTGTAGATATATGTAAAATCTTGTGTTCCATTATATAACTTAGGATAGGGATATAATAACATGGGGGAGGGGAACAGTTTGTGTACGTACACAGTTGAATTTCCAATGTATTCTAACAAGGGAATTATGAATTTCTGTGGAAGAACTGATACCATATTCTTTTATTTATTTCATGTATTGTACTGTATTAAATAAAATATAAAAAAAAAAAAAATAAATCACCTCATCACCCAAAATTAACCAGACAAACCATACGTAACCACTACCAGTTTCTCAAAAACTATCATATTGTGCTGATCAATACTCAGCCACTTACTACTTCAAAATCACAATGTCTGTTCTTTTCATTGTTTTAAATAGTAGAAGATTTTAATACAGTATATCACAATGTAAATTGTTCCATTGTAATACCAATTTTCATTGCTATAAATTGTGAAAATCTGTGTGGACTGCCTCCAAGTGAGTCGCCTACCCTGGCAAACTCTGTTGACACCGAGCTCTGAGGTGGGTACCTCAGCCTCACAAGTGGCTTATAGAACAGATTTTCACAAATGATTGGTATTGCAAGAAACCTCGCCTGCATGCACGTATAAAGGACTAACTTACTTGGTGTTGCAGCATATATCCTGATCTTCAACTTCCTAAGCCTAGCTTTAGCCCCTTTGGACTTCCCCTTGGAAACCACGTGCAACCGGGAGCATTAATTCCTGCAATATTCAATCGTTATTAGTGTCCTGCCTGCACCTCAGAAATTCCTATATCCAAGAGGGTATGTATCCCCTAGTATAACTATGCAGACTCAGACGCTAGCTTCAGACGGCTTGAGACACTGGTACTTACTGGGCATGCTCTCTCTCTGTAGCACGCCGAGCCCTCAGTTGACTCGACCCACAATCTCCCAAGACTCTTGCCAGAACCTACAGGAAAAGGTGAATATCTCGTCTTACTGTATGGGCTGATGGAGGAGATCATCTACGGTACATCGAGGTGCCTCTACCAGATTTCCCCAGGTCTCAGAAGTGAAGACACGTGGGGGCGCCGCCTGCTGTTTACGGCACGTCTTGTCCAGTCGGCGTCTATCGTAAGAAGGGCACTATTCTGTCTTTGTGACCTGCGCCCCGCCATTCAAGCTAGGGCTGCCAGTTCTCCCTAGCTAACTTATCCTAGTGTTTGCCTACATTATCGGCCTATTACTACCTATGTTAAGGTCTTAGGTCTACTCTATCATTATCTACAGATGCCTTAGTAAACCTAATATTAGTGTATTACCAGTAAAACTACCTATTCTTTCCCTGAAGAGTAAATCTATAAATTAAATAAGCTTACCAACCGCCAACCAGAGAATGCCGTGTTTGGGAGGGTTTAAGGGCCGCTCGGCTCAGACGAGCAGAAGCCCATGCTGGATCTGAGCTGTGGAACTATTTGGACCAAATAAATTTCCACATCCTCCCGCCGGCGAAGGTAGGCGCTAAGTCTAGATCAAGTCTGCCTCCCGCAGGCCCCCCCAGTGGGCCCTGGACTCGAGTGCCGTTCGACGGGTCGTCCGGCCGCTCAGCTCGCTCAACCTCTGGTCTGATTTCTCATGTCCCGGTCCCACCGTGTGGACCTCGAGAGGCAAAAGCCTGTTGATGGGTCTTATAGTCTCGACACCGTTCATTCTCACTTTCACCATTCTCAACCGCCCAGCCTTGTCTGGGTGGGTTGACACTACCAGGCCAAGAGGCCAGTATCCCCTCGGCGCCTCGGATTCTACCAGCACCAGGTCCCCTTCACTTAGCATCATCTTATTCGCCTCGGGGTCGGCACCATAGAAATGTTCCCGCAAGGTTGTCAAGTAATCCCTGCGCCACACCTGGTTCCATTTGTCCAGGATGTTCACCAGTCTGTTGTGACTCCTGTGCAGTTCTTCATTGATGGGGGGACCATCTGGCCCATAATAATCCAGCTCCTTGGAAGACTGACTTAAAATTGCGGGGAAGGGCTCAATCCTTCTTCCAAACAGCATGTGATTGGGGGTGAGAGCTTCTTGCTCGTCAATCCCATTTTGTACGTAGGTCAGAGGCCTGTTATTAACTCTTGCCTCTATCTCAACCAACACTGTCCTCAGTTCATCACAGCTCACCCTCCTGCCGTGCAAGACCTTCCGAATGCACCTTTTGGCTGTGCCCACCATGTGTTCATAGAATCCCCCTTGCCAGGGTGCCCTGGGAGCTATGAACCTCCACTCGCACTCTATTCTCTTCAGGTGTTCTCGTACTTCTCCGTTGTCCCTAAGATTCCTGAAGACTTTATCGGCCGCCCTAAAGCTTGTGCCATTGTCCGAGATAATCAATTGCGGGCACGAGAATCTGGCAGTAAACCTCCTGAACAACTTCACGAAAGTCTCTGTTGTCATATCTTCTGCCAACTCCAAATGCACCGCTCGAGTAGTGGCACAAGTAAACAGGCAGACATATACTTTCTGAGGGCCCTCCTTAACGTCTCCTGGGTTCTTCAATGTGATAGCCCCAGTATAGTCTATTCCTACAGTCTCAAAGGGCCTGTCACTATGTACCCGCTCCTGAGGCAGTGGTGGTGGACCTGGGTATGGTAGGGTCCTCCCATCATACCGCCGGCAGACCGTGTAACTCTTTAGCACCCTTTTGACGGCAGCTCGACCCTTCAGTACCCAGTAATTCTGACGTAGGCGGGTGAGGGTATCTCCAAACCCCCCATGTAAGGTCCTCTGATGGGCATCTTGTATCAATAACTCTGTCGCCCATCCCTCCTTTCCCAGCAGCACGGGATGTTTGGCCCCATAGCTGAGCTCAGAGTTTTGTATTCTTCCCCGGCATCTTATTAGCCCTGCATGATCTAGGAACAATCCCAATGAGTGAACCAATTTGCTGTTCCCTGAGTCGTCATCGTTGGACACACGTCCTGACGCCATAACCTGCTGCCGGGTCGCAAGTACTTCCAGCACTCCTGGAAACCTCCCCCTTTGGTACTGCCTTATCCAATATTCTCTGGGACCCACTAGAGACAACTGTCGACCTTGGCATACCTTGTCATGCAGCTTCCTCACGAATTGAAATACCATTTCCGTGACTCCTATAAGTTTTCTCCACGAGGAGTAGCGCCTGGGGTCAAATAATTCAGTGTCGTGTTCCCCCGCAAAATGTACTATGCTGCTGATTGTCTCCACGAATTTCTGTTCCGGCCAGCAATCCCTTGCCGGCAACCAGTCTGGGCCTTTGAACCAAAGCTCGCTTTTACTCAACTTTCTGTGTGTCACCCCTCGGCTTATCAGGTCGGCTGGGTTTTGATCTGTGGGCACATACAGAATTGTTGACGTTGACTGTAGTTCCCGTATCTCCTTTACCCGATTCCTGACATAGGGGAGCTTAGACCTGTCATTCTGGACCCACTGTAAAGCCACCTCCGAGTCTGTCCATACATAGGTGTGTCTCACCCTCAGATTACTCAACACCTCCTCTACGTACTTACCCAGTCTTGCTCCCAGCAACATCGCCGTGAGCTCTAGCTTTGGGATCGAGCAATCCTTCAGGGGTGTCACCCGCGCACGACTGGTGACCAGATTGACTTGGTCCCCGGCCACCAAATACGCTACTGCCCCATAGGCCCTGGAGGAGGCATCACAGAAGACGTGCAAGTCATATTCCCGCCCGGTGCACCCGATGGACCTGGGGAATGTGAACTCGTGCAATTCCGCTAGGTCTTTGTTAACCAGATCCCACTCCTGGCAGACTGTTTCTGGCAGTGGGTCGTCCCAACCTAGGTTCAGCTCCCAGGTCTGTTGCACCAGCATCCTCCCTCGAATGGTGATGGGTGTCAACAAACCCAAAGGATCGAAGGCAATCTGCACTTTGCTCAGCAAAGACCTCCTGGTCAGCTTCCCTTCCCCATCAGGCTTCCTCTTTAGCCTAAGTCTGTCTTCCTTGATTTCCCACTCCAGTCCCAACACCGATGTTACCTCAGGCACTGAGTAGCCAGTATAGTCACATTCCACCATGCCCCGCAACGTTGGATTGTTTGCCACCCATTCTCTCAATGGCATGTTAGCCGAGAGCATCTCCTGATTAGACTCTCGGTAAATGTCCATCAACAGCCTTTCATCTGAGGTGGTACCCTGCATGTTGTCTATATAAAATAGGGTCTTCAGTAATTCTTTAAGTGGGCTATTACAGTTCACAAGGTGGTAGTCTATGGTAGCCTGTAATAGGAATGGGGAACTTGTGGCACCAAACAACACTGCCCTGAATCTATAGGTATCATACCCTTGCTTGGGCGCCTCCCTGTTAGCCAACCACAAGAACCTTGTGTAGTCCCTGTCCTGTGGCTGCAACCCAATACGTAGGAAGGCTTTGCTAATGTCTGCCGCATAGGCGTACTGTTCAGTCCTGAATTTCAACAACACATCTGCTAATTTCTGCGTCAGGGAGGGCCCTGTGAGCAGACAGTCGTTCAACGATGGCTCTCGGGGACTCGCCTGCGAGCTGCAGTTGAAGACTACTCTGATGGGAGTGGTTACCGACTCCTTGGTGACTGCCATGTGTGGAAGATAATGGGTGTTTTCCCCAGGGCTGGCATTGGGCACTTTCTCGATGAACCCAAGGGCCAGCTGTTCCTTAATAATATCATCATATTTCCCCACCAGACCCTTCTTGGTCAGGCTGTTCACCAATGAATTCAACTGACCACGTGCCCTCTTGAAATTAGTGGGCAGCGTTGGGTGGCCCGGTTTCCATGGGTAGTCCCCACCCAATACTGTCCGTCCCTGAACTGCACATGGTTCAAGTAATCTTGATACGTCTCTTCGTGTTCGGGGGGCGGCTGGTCACCTTTAATACCTACTACATCCAGGTCCCATAGTTTATGGACCGGCTCACTGTCGGATATGCCAACTTGCGCCTCTGACAGGCCTTCGTGCACACCAATCCGCATCACCAGTACAGCCTCAGTCGCTGTAATACCAGAGCCCTCCTTTCCTGGGGTCGCAGGGAAGTGAGCTGGTACTCTGCCTCCTACGATGTACCCCGCTGGAGTCCTGTACAGGCCCACACCCTCCTTGATAACCCTTCTCGTAGACACAAACTCGTCTAGGTAATCCCCTCCTACCAAGATGCCTACATTACTAACATTGTCTGTAGCAATGTTCTGGTTCCGCTAGCTTCACACCCAACTCCCCCAAACGTTTGACTGCTGCAGCCAGTCCCTAGTGGTAATGATATTGGGCAGCCTCTTCACCATCAAGGCTGAAATTTCCCATCAATGCCCGGCTAACCTGACGTCACATTGACTACTGGATAAGACCTGCGGGACTTCCCCACCAAACCCTTCCACCTTCATGTCAACTTTACCAACTGTCTCCAACTTCAACCTAGTTTGCTAGACTCTCCCTATGAAGGATCTCTGTGCCCCACTGTCGAAGAACAAACGGGTTGTTTCAGACTTCTTCCCGTTCGCGACCACCGCCATTATGGTGGGCAAGGCCACCGAGCCTTGAAACTGCTCACCAGAACAAATTCCGGGGCCGTACTCACCACACTCATCGCTACTTCTGACTTGTTCTTGCTCTCCGCCCTTTCTTGCGGTTTGCTCTCCTTAACTTGTGCTAATCCGGCATCATTAGGACACAGTGCACTGTGGTGCTTTCCCTTCCAGCAGCCCCGACACTCCCTGAGTATGGTGTTACAGTCCCTGGCAAAATGTTCTCCACAACACTTGAAACAAAGTCTCAACTCTCTTAGCCGTTGAACCCTTTGGTTATAGGTGGTGAAGCTTGAACACCCTGAACTAGCGTGTTCTTCATCACAAAACACGCACCGTCTCATACTGGCCGCTTTAGTGGCTTCTCCCTTGGCCCTGTGGGTGGAGGACTCGCCCTGGGCATAGTACGTGCCTACTTTAGTGGGAGGTGGTTTAGGTCTATCTCTCGAATGTCTGGGGAAGTTGACCGACTTCTCCTTGGTAGGTAATTTCTCCCCCTGACCTATGCTCAGGTGAGATATGAGATCCCCTAACCCTTCAATAATTTGGTTTATCGTGAACCTATTCGTCCGATATTTTAAGTGTAACTCATGCACTGTCGTGCTAGCCAGTTTCCTCTGAATCACCTGGCTAAGGACCCATTTTGAATCATTCTCATCATGCAAATCTCTGAAACTATTGGTCAAGCTCATGATCTCAATACGGAACTTCTCTAGACTTTGACGGTCATGTCGGCAAGCCTCTAGATCCAACAACCGATAAAGTATAGCTACCTTTATCTCCTCAGTGTTGCCAAACATGTCTTCTAATTGGTCTTTGGCATGTTGGTAATTAGTGTCAGTAATCGGGTAGTGCCGGACCAGATCTAGGCTTACCCTTGAGCTGCGACCGCAAATACTGCAACTTGACGGCATCTGACAAATCATTTCTGTCATCTATCTGGGCTCTAAACTGATCCCAGAAAGCAATGTACTCTGTTAAGGTTCCGTCGAACGTTGGCAAATTCAACTGGGGCAACTTGGGCAACATATTGACAGGTGTGCGGTTGTTTGGGGTACCTGCGGTGTTCAACCCCACCCTTGGAATACTAGCCTTTAATGTACTTAACTTATCTTTGTACACATTCATTTCCTGATGACAATCTACATCATCCTTATTGAATTCGTCCATAGCCTGGTGAAGACTTCCCTGGGATTCCTCATCCTCAATAGCCTGTTGCTCATATGCTGAGAATGCTTGTTCATAGGCTTCCCATTTTTCCCGCAAACTCTTCAAGCAGTATTGCAAATCATCGCAGTCTACATTACTGCGTTGGCAAGTAGCCTTGCACCTGTTACGTATTCTGTTCAGATGCCCTTTGTATGCTGCTACTGATCGCCTTAATTTTGTTAACACTGGACTAGACTCTCCTGAACCCCCATCTGCAATTGTCGATGTTTAATGAGGAGTGTGACACTAATTGCACTTTACCCAGTCCACCCCACAGCACGTCACGGTGTTAGGCAAGAATGAACGAGTCTTAAGGCTTCTCAACAAGCTTAACAATTCCCTTTGTTATATTGACTCTACTATGAATCAAAAATGTACACTGTTAGCTCTCAAATCCCAATCAAAAATGTGTATCGATGTGAAAGCTTAATCTAGCACTCAACTGTACAATGCCAGCAAATAATTACAGGACTTAACCTAGTCTCAGGTATAATTCACAAATCCCACATTAACATGAATCAAAGATGATGAAAATCACACAATAAAGGGTGCAGTATACAAATTAAAATCACTTGGTTAACACAAGTAAATTCAACAATTCAACTTGTGAAACAGTAAATAAATAATGTATGTAACCAGCTTGGCCTGTGCCCAGCTTACTCTGTCTAGCATGGATGGTTGGATAAGGTAAATCCTAACCTAGCTAGTGTGCTATAACTTAAACCTGGCTTTATAACTCCCTGTAAATAATAACTAGGTTAAATCTGTCCTAGCTACTATAACCTTTTGTAAATATTGCACAAGCCTAGCCTAACTGTGGCTACTTTGCAAATCCACTGTAAGTAATTAACACACAAGTCTCCTACTCTGGATTACTTGTAATCACTGTAAATAATTAAATTCACAAGCTTCTCTAGCCTACCTGGCCTGCCTGTAAATTACTGCAAATAACAACTTCTATGTATAGTCAGCTTGGCCTAGCCTCTATGTAACTTTGACCTAGGTGTGTTAACTTAACCTAACTTTTTTAAACTGGTTCCTAACTGTGGCCTAGCTATGATAGCTTAACCTAACTCTGTAAAACTGGTTCTTAACTGTGGCCTAGCTATGATAGCTTAACCTAACTCTGTAAAACTGGTTTCTAACTGTGGCCTAGCTATGATAGCTTAACCTAGCTATTCCACATCCGGTTTTCGAAGGACCACTTTTGTGAAAATCTGTGTGGACTGCCTCCAAGTGAGTCGCCTACCCTGGCAAACTCTGTTGACACCGAGCTCCCGAGGTGGGTACCTCAGCCTCACAAGTGGCTTATAGAACAGATTTTCACAAATGATTGGAATTGCAAGAAACCTCGCCTGCATGCACGTATAAAGGACTAACTTACTTGGTGTTGCAGCATATATCCTGATCTTCAACTTCCTAAGCCTAGCTTTAGCCCCTTTGGACTTCCCCTTGGAAACCACGTGCAACCGGGAGCATTAATTCCTGCAATATTCAATCGTTATTAGTGTCCTGCCTGCACCTCAGAAATTCCTATATCCAAGAGGGTATGTATCCCCTAGTATAACTATGCAGACTCAGACGCTAGCTTCAGACGGCTTGAGACACTGGTACTTACTGGGCATGCTCTCTCTCTGTAGCACGCCGAGCCCTCAGTTGACTCGACCCACAATCTCCCAAGACTCTTGCCAGAACCTACAGGAAAAGGTGAATATCTCGTCTTACTGTATGGGCTGATGGAGGAGATCATCTACGGTACATCGAGGTGCCTCTACCAGATTTCCCCAGGTCTCAGATGTGAAGACACGTGGGGGCGCCGCCTGCTGTTTACGGCACGTCTTGTCCAGTCGGCGTCTATCGTAAGAAGGGCGCTATTCTGTCTTTGTGACCTGCGCCCCACCATTCAAGCTAGGGCTGCCAGTTCTCCCTAGCTAACTTATCCTAGTGTTTGCCTACATTATCGGCCTATTACTACCTATGTTAAGGTCTTAGGTCTACTCTATCATTATCTACAGATGCCTTAGTAAACCTAATAAAAAAAAAAATAGAAAAGCTAGATACAGCGATTGATAAACAAGGAGGTGACCGTTCGTCATTGTAGGAGTGCCAGCAGTCACCGGCTCTTCAACACGCAAGTTATACTTTTGTATCAATCAAATCACATATTACTCGGGTAGATAATTTCCAGTAAATCCTTCATGTGTTAGCTCAAATCACTGACCAGTATGTTTTAAATAAGTGACCCACTGCTCAGATCAGATAGACTGGTCCGAACACTTAACTGGTCCGAACCCTTGACTGGTCCGAACCCTTGACTGGTCCGAACCCTTGACTGGTCCGAACCCTGGACTGGTTTCAAACGGTTTCGTGCACTACCTAGCAGGTTATTAATAGAATTTTCAAGAGGTTGCTAGTAGAATTGCAGTAAATCAACCATTCAAATCATTATGAAGCTGTGTGTAGTCTGTGGTCAGTCAAACAAACGGGCTTCCACATGCATAAATTGTCATTTTTGTGGAAATTGGTGTCACGCCCCTTGTGCAGATATCCAAGAACTAGCTACAAGCAGTATTAAAACAGGGAAGTGTTTTTGGGTATGCCCAAATGAGATAAATCTGTGGACTAAAATCACAAGGGTATTAAAAAGGTCAACATCAAAGCTGCTTTCATAGAAAACCTGGAAGCTTTCTACAACAGATGGAACATAAAAAGTCTGGGCTGAATGGTACATGCCCTTGATACTGGCCATGTAGTCAGAAACTGTAAGGCTGGAGATGATGTCCTGGTAGTCAGTAAATGGGGGGCTGATAGTGCTGTCCTGGGAGACAGTAATGTGAAGCTGGAGGTGCTGTCCTGGGAGACAGTAAGGTGAAGCTGGAGGTGCTGTCCTGGAGACAGTAATGGTGAAGCTGGAGATTTTGTCCAGGTAGTCGGGAATTATATGCAGGAAGGAATACATATAAATGACCTCATAGGGACAGGAGCCATAGTAGGAAACAAGTGTAGTCAAAGATAAGATAAAACCATATTGCAAACTAGAAATACCGCAGGAAATAGCAAACAAGAGGACTCCACTAGCAATAGTGAGGATATATTACCAAAAACAACTGGTGGGAGCTCCATTGTTGGTGCTAGGGAGGATAGAAGTAAGACAGGAAACATGCACCAACAGGGAATACAGTCACAGAAACCCAAGCAAACGGAAACCAAGCCTGTGCACATACTATGCACTCGGTATCTGCTGGCATGGAAATCTGGAAAAACAGATGGGACGTGCAACTATGACCCCCTAGAAAATGCCATACCCATATGACAACAGAAAATGCAAACTCCCTTCCTGTAAGCTTTTTCACCCTGAACTGTGTACCTCTTCCAGTACAGGAAAGACTGTGCTATAACTTAAATTGCCAGGCATACCATCTAAAGGGGACAAAAAGATACAAAACATCCAGGCCATGGGAAAACCTGGGTAGCCACAGCCACTCAAGAAGGAGAGGTTTTTTAGTGCCAGGAAGGAAAAAAAACTGGCAGGAAATGGCAGAAATCGTACACCAAATCCAGTCATTCCTGGAGTGGAACCACAGTCGATGGCCTCCACTCCAAACCAACAGATACAGATACTAATGCCGGAAAAAAAAAAACCCCCCCCCATTACCAACAATACCACCAGTCCGATAACATTCTTCTTTGCAAATATACAGGGTCTAAAGCCAGCAACAAACAACAAAATACCTTTCATCCGTGGACTGCTTGCAGAGGCAAAGGCAATGTTCGCGGCTTTCACTGAGACCCACATAAAGGATCACTTGGACAACGAAATATGGATCCCACGTTACAACCTATACAGATGTGACAGAGTGAACAGGCAAAAGGGGGGGTTGGCCTGTACATTGCAGAGTCACTTGTTTGCACAGAACTGCTAAATGCCTCAAATGATGTAGTGGAAGTTTTAGCAGTAAAGGTCGAGAACCAAAACCTAGTCATTGTGGTAGTCTACAAGCCTCCGGATGCAACATCCCAGCAATTCCAGAACAGCTGTTAAAAATTGACCACTGTCTGGAAAACCTTCCAGCTCCTGCACCAAACATCTTGCTCCTGGGATTTCAACTTAAGGCACCTAAAATGAGGAATATAGCAAATAATATTGTTGCAGAAATAACACCAGGAGGCAGCTCTGATGAAAACTCACACTCACGCGAGCTTTTAAATCTCTGCACAAAATTCAATTTAAACCAGCAAATAATAGAGCCTACTAGACTGGAGAATACACTAACCTCATCTTCACTAACAATGATGATCTGATAAGAAATGTTACCATATCAAAAACAATATACTCAGATCACAACATAATTGAGGTTCAGTCATGTATGCGCGGAGCCCCAGACCGACATAATGAGATTAGTCACGAGGAGCATTCACCAAATTCAACTTCAATAACAAAAACATAAAGTGGACCAAGTAAACCAAGTCCTAACCGATATAAGCTGGGAAGATATACTAAGCAGCACAGACCCCACTTATGCCTAGAACAGATTAACTCGGTGGCACTCGATGTAATGCACAAGGCTTATTCCTCTAAGAAAAAGGAGAGTAGATGTAAAACAGAAAAGAGACAGGCGCTCCCTTTACAGGCGACGGAAAAGAATAACAGAGCGGCTAAAAGAGGTCAATATATCTGAAATGCGTAGGGAGACACTGGTCAGAGAAATACAAGCATCGAACTTAAGCTAAAAGAATCCTTTAGAGTCAGGAATCGCGGGAAAGAACTAAAAGCCATAAATGAAATCGAAAGAAACCCAAAGTATTTCTTCTCCTATGCCAAATCAAAATCGAGAACAACGTCCAGTATTGGGCCCCTACTTCAACAAGATGGGTCCTACACAGATGACAGCAAGGAAATGAGTGAACTACTCAAGTCCCAATATGACTCAGTTTTTAGCAAGCCGCTAACCAGACTGAGAGTCGAAGATCAAAATGAATTTTTTATGAGAGAGCCACAAAATTTGATGAACACAAGCCTATCCGATGTTATCCTGACGCCAAATGACTTCGAACAGGCGATAAATGACATGCCCATGCACTCTGCCCCAGGGCCAGACTCATGGAACTCTGTGTTCATCAAGAACTGCAAGAAGCCCCTATCACGAGCTTTTTCCATCCTATGGAGAGGGAGCATGGACACGGGGTCGTCCCACAGTTACTAAAAACAACAGAACATAGCCCCACTCCACAAAGGGGCAGTAAAGCAACAGCAAAGAACTACAGACCAATAGCACTAACATCCCATATCATAAAAATCTTTGAAAGGGTCCTAAGAAGCAAGATCACCACCCATCTAGAAACCCATCAGTTACACAACCCAGGGCAACATGGGTTTAGAACAGGTCGCTCTTGTCTGTCTCAACCCTATTGGATCACACGACAAGGTCCTAAATGAAATAGAAGACAAAAAGAATGCAGATGTAATATATACAGACTTTGCAAAAGCCTCGACAAGGTGACCATGGCGTAATAGCGCACAAAATGCGTGCTAAAGGAATAACAGGAAAGTCGGTCGATGGATCTAAAAATTTTCCTCACTAACAGAACACAGAGAGTAGTCGTCAAAAAGAGTAAAGTCCGAGGCAGCTACGGTGAAAAGCTCGTTCCACAAGGCACAGTACTCGCTCCCATCTTGTTCCTCATCCTCATACCCGACATAGACAAGGATGTCAGCCACAGCACCGTGTCTTCCTTTGCAGATAAACACCCGAATCTGCATGACAGTGCCCTTCCATTGCAGACACTGCAAAGCTCCAGGCGGACATCAACCAAATTTTTCAGTGGGCTGCAGAAAACAATATAAGTTCAACGATGAGAAATTTCAATTACTAAATTTGGGTAAACATGGGGAAATTTAAATCTTCATCAGAGTACAAAACAAATTCTGGCCACAAAATAGAGCGAAACACCAACGCCCAAAGACCTGGGAGTGATCATGTCGGAGGATCTCACCTTCAAGGACCATAACATTGTATCAATCGCATCTGCTAGAAAAATGACAGGATGGATAATGAAACCTTCCCAAAAATAGGGAGGCCAAGCCATGATGACACTCTTCAGGTCACTTGTTCTATCTAGGGTGAAAAATTGCTGCACACTAACAGCACCTTTCAAGGCAGGGGAAATTGCCGACCTAGAAAAAGGGACAGAGAACTTTCAAAGCGCGCATAACGGAGATAAAACACCTCAATTATTTGGGGGCGCTTGAGGTTCCTAAACCTGTATTCCCTGGAACGCAGGGGGGAGAGATACATGATTATATACACCTGGAAAATCCTAGAGGACTAGTACCAAAATTTGCACACGAGAATCACTCACTACGAAAGCAAAAGACTGGCAGACGATGCACCATCCCCCCAATGAAAAGCAGGGGTGCCCCACTAGCACGTTAAGAGACCATACAAATAAGTGTCAGGGGCCCAGACTGTTCAACTGCCTCCCAGCACACATAAGGGGGATTACCAACAGACCCCTGGCAGTCTTCAAGCTGGCACTGGACAAGCACCTAAAGTCAGTTCCGGATCAGCCGGGCTGTGGCTCGTACGTTGGTTTGCGTGCAGCCAGCAGCAACAGCCTGGTTGATCAGGCTCTGATCCACCAGGAGGCCTGGTCACAGACCGGGCCGCGGGGGCGTTGACCCCCGGAACTCTCTCCAGGTAAACTCCAGGTAGTGTATTACCAGTAAAACTACCTATTCTTTCCCTGAAGAGTAAATCTATAAATTAAATAAGCTTACCAACCGCCAACCAGAGAATGCCGTGTTTGGGAGGGTTTAAGGGCCGCTCGGCTCAGACGAGCAGAAGCCCATGCTGGATCTGAGCTGTGGAACTATTTGGACCAAATAAATTTCCACAAAATAGTACTAAACTGCAATACATCATACTGTAAATTGTTACATTTTAATACTGTAATTTTTATTAACTAAATCAATAGTGTAATAAGTTTATACTAGACTTACCTAAACCATGTAGCGTTACTATTCTTAAGTTAATCATTAAGTTTGCCTTAAATCCTCAGCATACAAAGGGGCTTTTGGCATGTACACCTATTATATTCCTCTGTACAACCATGTAATTTGTCAAAATAAAAAAATCTAATTTAATCTAATCTAAGACAATATCAAAGAACTAAAGACTGATAGTGCTGTTATCCGACATCATAAAAATCTTTGAAAGGCTTCTAAAAGCAAGATCACCACCCACCCAAATACCCAACATTACACAACCTAGGGTAACATGGGGTTTTGAGCAGGTCGTTTGTGTTTGTCCCAACAACTGGACCACTATGAAAGGTCCTGATGCTCTAGATGACAAACAAAAAGCAGATGTAAAACCCCACACTTTTCAAAGGCCTTTGACAAGTTGGGCTCTGGCGTAAAAGCACACAAAAAGCATGATAAAGGAATAACCAAAAAAAGTTGGTAGATGGATCTATAACTTCCTGATAAATAGAACACAAAGAGTAATAGTAAACAGGCAGCTACAGTGAAAATCTCTGTTTCACAAGGCACAGTACTCACTCCCATTCTTTTCCTCATCCTCATATGTGACATAGGCAGAGATGAAAGTGTCTTCCTTTGCGGATGACACCCAGATTTCCATGGCAGTGACCTCCATCGAAGACACCTCAAGACTCCAGGCGGACATAATCCAAATCTTCAAGTGGGCTACTCATAGCAATATGAAGTTCAGTGAGGAGAAATTTCAACTATTCAGATATGGAAAACTTGAGGAAAATAAAAATGTACCTGTGTATACAACAAACTCTAACCATTCCATACCTGGTGTATACCTGGAGAGAATTCTGGGGGTCAATGTCCCCACAGCCTGGTCTATGACCAGGCCTCATGGTGGATCAGAGCCTGATCAACCAGGTTGTTACTGCTGCCTGCACTTAATCCAATGTATGAACCACAACCCAGCTGGTCAGGTACTGACTAGCCTGTCCAGTGCCTGCTTGAAGACAGCCAGGGGTCTACTGGTAATCCCCCTGATGTATGCTGGGAGGCAGCTGAATAGTCTTGGTCCCCCCTGCTTTTCATTGGGGGATTGTTGCACCATCTTCCGAATCTTTTTCTTTTGTAAGGAGTGATTTTTGTGTGCAAGTTTGGTACTAGTCCCTCTAAGATTTTCCAGGTGTAAATGATCATGTATATCTTCCTCCTGCATTCTAGGGAGTACAGGTTTAGGAACGTCAAGCATTCCCAGTAATTGAGGTGGTTTATCGCAATAGAGTGAAAAAGTAATGTGAAGGACCTGGGAGTAATAATGTCAGAGGATCTCACATTCAAGCACCACAACACTGTATCTACTGCATCTGCTAGGAAAATGACAGGATGGAAAATGGGAACCTTCAAAACTAGTGACACCAAGAACATGATGATTCTTTTCAAATTACTTGTTTTCTCTAGGATTGAATACTGTTTTACACTAATTGTCCTCTTCAAGGCAAGTGAAATTGCTGATCTGAAGAATGGAGAGAGAATTTTCACTGCATACATAAGTATGATGAGGCGCTTAAATTACTAGGCATGGTTCAGTCCCTTGATCAGTATTCACTGGAATGCAGGCAAGAAAGATATATGATAATATTATCCTGGAAAATCCTAGAGGGATTAGTACCAAACCTAGACAAAAAAATTATTCCCTATTAATGCAAAAGACTTGGCAGGATATGCAACATTTTTCCATTGAAAAGTAGGGGTGCCACGAGTTCACTAGAGACAATGCAATAAGTGTCCGGGGCCCAAGATTGTTCAACTGCCTCCCAGCATACACAAGGGGGATTACCAATAGGCCCCTGGCTGCCCTCAAGAAGGCACTGGACAGACATCTTAAGTCAGCACCTAACCAATCAGGCTGTGGTTCGAATGTGAGTTTGTATGCGCTAGCAGTAACAACCTGGTTGACCAGACCCTGATGCATCATGAGGCCTGGTCTCAGACCGAGAAATGGGGCATTAACCCCAAAAATCCTCTACAGGTAAAAAAAAATAAATTTCA
>NC_069475.1:13910885-13953186 GCF_026875155.1 Cherax quadricarinatus
GAAAGAAGGTGGAGAACTCACAAGAAACGATCAAGAGGTATGTGAGGAGCTCAACACGAGATTTAAGGAAGTATTTACAGTAGAGACAGGAAGGACTCTGGGGGGACAGACCAGATGGGGACACCAGCAAAGAATACACCAACAAGTGTTGGACAACATACATACAGATGAGGAGGA
Organism: Cherax quadricarinatus; assembly: GCF_026875155.1. Lineage (NCBI taxonomy): Eukaryota > Metazoa > Arthropoda > Malacostraca > Decapoda > Parastacidae > Cherax > Cherax quadricarinatus. The sequence continues at coordinate 13,911,063 of NC_069475.1, forward strand.
GGTGAAGAAACTGCTAAGGGACATCGATACCTCAAAGGCAATGGGACCGAACAACATCTCCCCGTGGGTCCTTAGAGAGGGAGCAGATATGTTGTGCGTGCCACTTACCACAATCTTCAACACATCCCTGGAAACTGGGCAACTACCTGAGGTATGGAAGACGGCAAATGTAGTTCCCATTTTTAAAAAAGGAGACAGAAAAGAGGCACTAAACTATAGACCTGTGTCATTGACGTGTATAGTATGCAAAATTATGGAGAAGATTATCAGGAGGAGAGTGGTGGAGCACCTGGAACGGAACAGGAGTATAAATGCCAACCAGCACGGATTCACGGAAGGCAAATCCTGTGTCACAAACCTTCTGGAGTTTTATGATAAAATAACAGAAGTAAGACACGAGAGAGAGGGGTGGGTTGATTGCATCTTCTTGGACTGCAAGAAGGCCTTTGACACAGTTCCTCACAAGAGATTAGTGCAGAAGCTAGAGCATCAGGCGCATATAACAGGAAGAGCACTGCAATGGATCAGAGAATACCTGACAGGGAGGCAACAACGAGTCATGGTATGTAATGATGTATCACAGTGGGCACCTGTGACGAGCGGGGTCCCACAGGGGTCGGTCCTAGGACCAGTGCTATTTTTGGTATATGTGAACGACATGACGGAAGGGTTAGACTCAGAAGTGTCCCTGTTTGCAGATGATGTGAAGTTAATGAGGAGAATTAAATCTGATGAGGACCAGGCAGGACTTCAAAGAGACCTGGACAGACTGGACACCTGGTCCAGCAAATGGCTTCTCGAATTTAATCCTGCCAAATGCAAAGTCATGAAGATAGGGGAAGGGCACAGAAGACCACAGACAGAGTATAGGTTAGGTGGCCAAAGACTGCAAACCTCACTCAAGGAGAAAGATCTTGGGGTGAGTATAACACCGAGCATGTCTCCGGAAGCACACATCAATCAGATAACTGCTGCAGCATATGGGCGCCTGGCAAACCTGAGAACAGCTTTCCGATACCTTAGTAAGGAATCATTCAAGACACTGTACACCGTGTATGTCAGGCCCATACTGGAGTATGCAGCACCTGTTTGGAACCCACACTTGATAAAGCACGTCAAGAAACTAGAGAAAGTACAAAGGTTGGCGACAAGGTTAGTTCCAGAGCTAAGGGGAATGTCCTATGAAGAAAGATTAAGGGAAATCGGCCTGACGACACTGGAGAACAGGAGGGTCAGGGGAGACATGATAACGACATATAAAATACTGCGTGGAATAGACAAGGTGGACAAAGACAGGATGTTCCAGGGAGGGGACACAGAAACAAGAGGCCACAATTGGAAGTTGAAGACACAAATGAGTCAGAGAGATAGTAGGAAGTATTTCTTCAGTCATAGAGTTGTAAGGCAGTGGAATAGCCTAGAAAATGACGTAGTGGAGGCAGGAACCAAACACAGTTTTAAGACAAGGTTTGATAAAGCTCATGGAGGGGGAGAGAGAGGGCCTAGGAGCAAACGGTGAAGAGGCGGGGCCAGGAGCTAGGACTCGACCCCTGCAACCACAAATAGGTGAGTACAAGCACTGGACAAGCACCTAAAGTCAGTTCCTGATCAGCCGGGCTGTGGCTCGTACGCGATGGCAGTTTCTCATCACCGCCTCCAATAGAGACTACCTCGTGTTTCTTATTCCCGTGTTTCAAAACGTCCCTCCACTTATGGGGTCCCACCTTCTGCAGCCTCCTCTGTGGTTACCTCTCCCATAGTCACTCCTGTATCTAATTCTGTTGCTTTCCTAGGCTCAGACGTCCCTACTTCAACGCCTCAGTCTGTTCTCGCTTCTTCGTGTTCCCCTTCACAATCCTCAGTATCGACGAGATCTCGTACTACACCTCCTCCCAATCGTCCCTCTACTTCTCAGAAGTCAAAAAAAGTCCTCTAACCCCTCCTTCCCTTCTTCCACCTCCACATTTTACCTACCCTGTTGCTGTTCCTGGTTCTTCACCTCTCACTGGCTCTGTTACAAGTGTAGAGGCTCACCCTCCTCCTCGTACTATACCTATATCCCCTGTTCCCTCTCAAGTTTCTTCCTCTTCTGCCACCTCCCAGGTTTCTGCCTCTTCTGTCCCCTTCCATGCTTCTTCTCCAGTTCCCTCCACCCTTTCGCCCCCCCCTACCTTGGTACAGTCCATTACAGTTCCAATCTTTACTCATCTTCCCCCTACCATCTCTAATATTGCCTCCCATACGACGTCTCTGGATTCTGAAACACTTGAAGCAATCTCTGAATATACTGCAGAGACCAAACCATCAATGGACACTGATCCACCCTCTGTTCCTTCTCTCTCCTCTCCTCGATCTGCACAACTCCTTCACACCCTACCCTTCCTTCACTGCTTGAACGTTTTCCGCTGCCTCCGCATGTGAACTTTTCTAACCCCTTCTAGTCCATAGGAACCCTTACCTGCGGATTTCAAGTATCTTTATCATTGCCAATCATGGCCTATTTACAGTGGAATATACGCGGCCTTATGGGTAATCGGGGTGAGCTTCAGATGTGATTCTTGTGGCAGTCAGCTAGAGGCTTTTCTTGCTTCCCACCCCCTCCATGTTTTAAATACAGGTAATGACACCCATTTTGATCCTCGTACTAATACTCTCTCTTGCATCGATCTCTCAGGCTGCTCTTCCTCCGCTGCACTAGACTTCACCTGGTCTGTTCTTCCAGATTTACATGACAGCAATCATTTTCCAATCATTCTTACTTCCCCTTCATATTCACCACCTCTTTGTAACCCACGCTGGCAATTTGATCAGGCAAATTGGGACCTTTACTCAAAACTAAAAGTTTTCAGTGAGGTTCCTTCTTGGTCCTCCATTGATGAGCTTTTACACCTCTTCTCGACCTCAGTTTTAACCCAGGGTCTCATTCTATACCAAACTTCGGGCAGGCATTCTCAGAAATGCGTGCCTTGGTGGTCTCCTGCTTGTGCTCGTGCAGTACATTTGAAACATGCTGTGTGTGGCAGGCACCGGTATAATAGAACCACTGAGAGACTTCTTGATTTTAAACTGAAGCATGCAATCGCTCGCCATGTCATCCGTGACGCTAAACACACTTGCTGGTGAGATTATGTCTCCACCATCACCTCATTTATCCACAGTGGTATATTGCAGACCATTCTGGAGAAATACCCTGACTTTGCTAGCTGTAAATAAAGCATTACCACATGTGTGCATGGTGTGTGTGTGTGTGTGTGTGTGTGTGTGTGTGTGTGTGTGTGTGTGTGTGTGTGTGTGTGTGTGTGTGTGTGTGTGTGTGTGTGGGTGTGTGTGAGGGTGTGTGTGTGTGTGTGGTGTGTGTGTGTGTGTGTGTGTGTGTGTGCGTGCATGCGTGCGTGTGTGTGGGTGTGTGTGAGGGTGTGTGTGCAGGTGTGTGTGAGGGTGTGTGTGTGTGCGTGTGTGTGTGTGTGTGTGTGTGCGTGTGTGGGTGTGTGTGTGCGTGTGTGGGTGTGTGTGTGCGTGTGTGGGTGTGTGTGTGTGTGTGGGGTGTGTGTGTGTGGGTGTGTGTGAGGGTGTGTGTGTGGGTGTGTGTGAGGGTGTGTGTGTGTGGGTGTTGGTGTGTGTGTGTGTGGGTGTGTGTGTGTGGTGTGCGTCCTTGTGTGTATGCATATATTTGTACGCTGTTCACATGTCCGTGCGTGCGCCCTCGTGTGTGTATGTGCGCGCGCGCGCTAGTGTGGGTGTATGATCCACTTAATATTTGTATTTATAACTCATTACAATTATGACCAGTGTGGACGTATCAGTGGTTCATTACTTTGTAATTTGTTCATGACTGTAACCATGTATTGATTGAAGCTGATTCATTACCTCTGTAACTTGCCATGATTAGTGACCAGATCTACCTGGAGTTCATTACCTTTGTAACTAGTTCAGCTATCATAACTTTGGGGTCCAGTCACTGGACCCATTATGTACCTTTGTAATCTTTTGACTACCGCCCACAGGATGGGTATGGGGTGCATAAAGATATTAAACTAAAGTGTGTGTGTGTGTGTGTGTGTGTGTGTGTGTGTGTGTGTGTGTGTGTGTGTGTGTGTGTGTGTGTGTGTGTGTGTGTGTGTGTGTGTGTGTGTGGTGTGTGTGACTCAACAATCAATATTTGCACCAATAACTCACTACAGTTGTGACCGGTGTGGAAGTGTGAATTGCTCATTACTCTATAATTTGTTCATGATTGTAGCCAAAGTATAAAACGTAAGTAACCATTCTACAGAATTCATTACCTTTGTAACTTGTGAGCTCATTACCTTTGTACCTAGTTCAGCTATCAAAACTTTGGGGGCCCAGTCCCTGGACCCATTACGAACCTCTGTAATCTGTAAATACCTTTGTAACTTGTCATGATTGTGACCAGACCTACCTGGAGTTCATTACCTTTGTAAATTGTGAGTTCATTACCTTTGTAAATTGTGAGTTCATTACCTTTGTAAATTGTGAGTTCATTACCTCTGTAACTTGCTCAGCTATCAAAACTTTGGAGTCCAGTCCCTGGACCAATTATGTACCTCTGTAATCTTTTGACTACCGCCCACAGGATGGGTATGGGGTGCATAATAAACATATTAAACTAAACTAACCATCACCTCTGCTTCCTCTATGAGTGCAGTCTGGAAAAAAGTATAGAAATTGAATGGTAAATATTCTCCTGACCCGGCTCCTGTTCTGCGGGTTGCTGGTGTTGATATAGTGAACCCTCTAGATGTTGCCATTGAAATTGACAATCATCTTGTCAGTATTTCTCTGGGGCTCCATCTCTGCCCCTCGTTTCTTTCCTCAAAGTCTGCCAGAGAGTTTTCACCCTTGGACTTTTCTTCTCTCAGAGAAGAACAGTATAATGTGCCTTTTATACTTCAAGAACTGGAGGCAACACTCTCAGCTTGCCGATCATCGGCAGCTGGGCCCGACGACATTCATATTCGTATGCTACAACATTTACATCAGTCAGCTCATGCAGTCATATTACGCCTTTTCAATCTTATTTGATCACAAGGAGTTCTTCCACAGCTGTGGAAATCTGCCATTGTTCTCCCTTTCTGCAAACCAGGCACTACTGGACATGAAGCCTCACATTATCGTCCCATCACTCTTACCAGTGCAATTTGCCAAGTGGTGGAACATCTGGTAAATAGACGTTTAATATGGTATTTAGAGACACACAACAGTCTCTCCACTCGTCAGTATGGCTTTCATAAGGGCCGTTCTGCCACAGACCCTTTACTGCGTTTGGATACGTATGTTTGTAATGCCTTTGCGAATAGCCATTCAGTTGTTGCCATATTTTTTGACCTTGAGAAGGCATGTGACACAACTTGGAGGTATAATATTTTGGCAAAAACCCACTCCTTAGGCCTCCAAGGCAATCTACCAACCTTCCTTAAGAACTTTTTAACTGAGAGACATTTCCGTGTTCGAGTCAATAATGTTTCTCTCGTTGCTTCGTCCAAGACGAAGGTGTCCCTCAGGGATGTGTTCTGAGCACAACACTTTTTCTCCTTGCTATAAATGATTTGGCCTCTAGTCTTCCATCAAATATTTGGTCATCACTCAATGTTGATGACTTCGCTATTGCTTGTGCAGGCGCTGACTGTAACCTCATTAGAGTTTCTCTCCAGCATGTGGTCCACCGTGTTTCCAATTGAGCCACCATGCATAGGTTTAAATTTTCCAGTACCAAAACTCACCAAATTACTTTCACTAGACACTCTGTCATTTCCGATCATCCATTGTACCTCTATGGCTCCCGTATCACTGAACATGATGGAGATAGGTTTCTAGGCCTTCTCTTTGACTGCAGATTATCCTGAAAATCTCACATTACCTCTGTGAATGCAACTTGTCACAGTCGGATGAACATTCTTAAAACCCTTGCTCATCTTTCCTGGGGAGCGGATCGTCGAACTCTGCTTCGCCTACATTCAGCCCTCATTTTATCGAAACTAAATTATGGTGACCAGATATATTCAGTGGCTTCTCCTGCTACTCGCTCTAGCCTTAACCCCATCCATCAATAGGGATTATGTTTATGCCTTTGTGCTTTTCACTCTTCCCCTGTTGAGAGCCTCTATGCAGAAACGAATGTTCCATCCTTGTCTGAGCGCGTTGATGCCCATTGCCTACAATACTACGTACGCTCTCATGATCTCTGCAATCCTTCCACTTATAGAATGGTCACCGATATTAGTACACATTATTTGTTCGCTGCCCCTGTTTGCTCCAGCCCTTCTCTCTTCACCTATATTCGCTCTTGTCTTCCCTTCAGTTACCACCTTTGTATGTTCATGTAGCATCTCATTTTTCCCTACCCCCCTGGGAAGTTCCAGCTGTTTGGGTCTGCTCTTTCTCACTCCCTTGTGTGAGGGAAAAGTTTAATAGATAGGAGTAGCGAGGGAGTATATAGTAACAATAGTTTCATTGTCAGCTACTTGTTAAGGTAGGGTAAGTCAAGCTCCCGCTATTCCTGCCTTTTTTTCCCCCACCCCGAAAGTGATAGTTAGATTGCCGGCTGCTTGTTAAGGTATGGTCAGTCTAGCTCCCGCTATCCCTTCCACTCCTTCTTACCCCCCCCCCCGAAAGGTGACGTGTGGGGTTCCGGTCCAAACAGTAATCACTAGACTCACAGCTCCCAGCACTACTGTAAGTACATGCCTGCCTTGTATTCTAGTGGATTTATTGGTTTAAAGCTTCACTTTTAACCAATAATAAACTTAGTCCTTTCAGTCTTGCTCTAAGTTGACTGTTGTAATAATCACCACATCTTTTAGGTATTGTACTTATCATGGAGAGTGATTTCTTAAGCAGTGGGTAACTTGCCTATCTTTCCAGCTTGGATGACAGAGAGGGTCACCTGCCAATCAATGAGTAGAATTGATGGAGATGGACTAACGTCCTGAGACTTCCCCTTTTTGGATTTAATTACCTGTGCACCTGTATGAAATTGCAGGACGTAACCCCTCATCATTGCAGCGGTAAAGAACCTGCTTTCCTCTCATCGGGGTAGAATACTCAAGGCTATACTGTGAAGAACTAGCCAGTGGGTTGTAACCAACACCTGCGACCCTCCCCCCCCATCATCGGCAATGGCTACGATTTCAACAAGCAGTGTCACCAACACCAGACACCAAAGTTTTATATTAGCATTGAATTCAGTTATCATTTATATTTTTCATTTTTCATTTTTGTAGGATTAATATTTCATATTTAAGTGTTTTATATTTTATATTTTCTATATAATAAAGTGTTTATGTTTGTCTATTATTATTTCTTTTTCTATTCATTAATTTTCCTGAGGAGGAGCCAGCCTTGGTAATACTGTCTGAAGTTGTTACAGGGCTGAGTAAGCCTTCACAAGTGGCAGCCTTGCCAGGATCAACTCTACTGAATCAAGATTCAACTCCATCTCTAATCTACCATTGGAACTTCAACGCTGCATACCACAGACGGTTACCACCTGCCATGAGTAATCATTCTCTATGGTAAGACTACAGTACAGGTATTTGAAAGATTTGGTGATTATTATAGTCTCAATTTATTGTAAGTCAAGTCAAGGCAGGAATACTAGTTAATTCTGCCATCTATTTTTGTGTGAGCTTGAAACACTTTGGAGGATTAGACTCTAGGGACCCGAGATTTTCCAGTGACAATTTGTTTCATTGAGCTCTTTATTTTGTCAAGGGAACTGTCATAGGACACTCTTGATTTGTTGGTGAGAAGATTGGATGGTCAAGTGACTATAGCTCATTCTAGCTCAAAACATAGACTCCACAAAAGTCATTATTAGACCTTAGTGCAATTACAAGTGAGAGTCTTGTTCTATTTTTAATTTGTATTTTTATATTACTAGTTTATACCTAGTTGTACTTTAGTTCATTCCAGCACAACACATAGACAACATCAACTTCATTATGTGTAGTAGTGACTATACTCTACATGACCAAAATACTCTAGCTATATACTTGTCCAAACTTCCTACCACTACAGATATCAGTACTAGAACTCAACACACAACTCAGGATATAAATAATCATAATTTAAACCTAGAAGATGATTGATCACGTTGACCCTGATCTAAACCTCCATAATCTGACACCCAACCAAAACCTATTGGAAAGTAACTGCCTTTATTACACAGCATCACAAGCCAGCACTATCCTAAACAATGCTAAAAGTCTGTCAGTACTTAACTACAACATCAGGTCCTTAAGCAAACACTATGATGACCTCTTAGCACTCCTTGAATCACTAAAGACACCCTTCTCCTGCATTATTCTTACTGAGACCTGGCTTAAGCAGGACACAATAGATATCTACCCTCTACCAGGATACACAGCAATTCACAACTGCAGACCAAACCAAGTTGGGGGTGGTATTGCAATCTATTACTCTAACCAATTATCTTCTATTAGCATCACTTGCTTTAGTGATGAATATGGGAATACATTTTTGCTAATTTTACTGTAAAAAACCTTAAGATGTCTATAACAATCGGTGCCATTTACCGGATACCTCACACAAACATCCCAAATTTCAGTGAGAAATTAAAGTCACTAATAACAAACAAACAAATGAATAAGCACCACCTTCTCTTAGCTGGAGACTTCAACATCAACCTTGGCTTACTAGATGATCAGCCTGTAACTGATTTCATCAACAATATGAACAACACACTTCTCATACCAACAATAACTAAACCAACCAGGCTCACTGAGACAAGTGCAACCATAATAGACCACATATGGACCAATATACTAGCCCCCCTTAAATCAGGGATAATCACAGATAGCACTACAGACCACTACCCTACCTTCCTCCTGACAAACATTAGTAAACCACCACTTGAATACAACAAAGTCTCATTTAGACTCCATGACGAGGCCTCAGTAAGGAAGTTCACAGCTGACCTAGAGACTGTTGACTGGCCTACAGAATTCTCCAAGGCCAATGGTATTGATGACTGGACAGACATTTTTCTTAACAAATTACTTAGACTATAGAACAAACATTGTCCTATAAAAACAAAACAGATCACAAACAAACGGCTTGGTTGCCCATGGCTAACCAGCACCATTCTGAAATCCATTGACAAGAAACACCAATTTGAAAAGCAATATAGACAGGGCTTAATACACAAAGATATTCTTAAAGACTATTCATCAACTCTCACCAAAGTAATAAAGAAAGCCAAACAACTATACTACTCCAGTAGATTCACAGACACTAGAGGAGATATAGAAAAGACCTGGAAAACACTCTCTCAGATTCTATGGACCCACAAACTGAGAAAAACCAAGAATATTGTACTAACTAAACCTAATGAAACACCACTACATCCCACTGACACAGCTAACAAGATAAACGACTTCTTGTCAACCATAGGATCTAATCTCGCCAGTAAAATCCCACATACAATAAGTGTCAGGGGCCCGAGACTGTTCAACTGCCTCCCAGCACACATAAGGGGGATTACCAACAGACCCCTGGCAGTCATCAAGCTGGCACTGGACAAGCACCTAAAGTCAGTTCCTGATCAGCCGGGCTGTGGCTCGTACGTTGGTTTGTGTGCAGCCAGCAGCAACAGCCTGGTTGATCAGGCTCTGATCCACCAGGAGGCCTGGTCACAGACCGGGCCGCGGGGGCGTTGACCCCCGGAACTCTCTCCAGGTAAACTCCAGGTAATACCAATGCCCATGCCGGGGACTACCTAGATGGGAATTTCCCTAATTCCTTCTATCTTGCACCAACTGAGCCCACGGAAGTCACCGAGATCATAAAGTCACTTAAAAATAACTCGGGGAATCTGTCTCATGTCCCACCATTACTGTACAAGCGAGCAGCCCATGTCCTTTCGCATGCTATTTCATTTCTTCTTAACAAGTCACTAGAGACTAGCACCTTCCCGAAACTACTCAAGATGGCAAGGGTTACACCAGTACATAAAGGTGGTGACCCTACAGACTTAAACAACTATAGGCCAATATCTAACTTACCATTGCTATCCAAAATCTTTGAGAAACTCGTGCACTGGAGACTGTATTCATTTATAACGGCTCAAAACATACTCAACCCCTGCCAATTTGGATTCAGGAAAAATAAAAGCACTAATGATGCAATCATAAAAATGCTAGATCTGCTTTACACAGCATTGGAAAATAAGGAATATCCACTAGGAATTTTTATTGACCTAAGAAAAGCTTTTGACACAGTAGACCACGACATCCTACTCCACAAACTTGATCATTACGGTATAAGAGGCCATGCGCTTGCTTATTTCAAATCTTACATTACTAATAGGTATCAGTATGTCACCATTAAAGACACAGCATCAGCAACACGGCCACTTGATACTGGAGTTCCGCAGGGAAGTGTCCTTGGTCCCCTGCTCTTCCTCATATACATCAATGACCTTCCAAACGTATCCCAACACCTGAAACCCATTCTCTTTGCTGACGACACGACTTATGTCATCTCTCACCCTAATCTTGCCACCCTCAACACCATTGTTAACGAGGAGCTGATCAAAATATCGACTTGGATGACAGCCAATAAACTTACGCTTAACACTGACAAAACTTACTATATTATGTTTGGTAGCAGAGCAGGAGATGCACAAATTAACATTAAGATTGACAACACTCTAATTACCAGAAATAATGGGGGCAAATTCCTAGGCTTATACCTTGACAACAACCTGAATTTCAGCACCCATATCCAGCATATAACCAAAAAAGTATCCAAAACGGTTGGGATCCTCTCCAAGATACGATACTGCGTGCCGCTAAATGCCCTTCTCACACTATACCACTCACTTGAAGACCCCTGGCAGTCTTCAAGCTGGCACTGGACAAGCACCTAAAGTCAGTTCCTGATCAGCCGGGCTGTGGCTCGTACGTTGGTTTGCGTGCAGCCAGCAGCAACAGCCTGGTTGATCAGGCTCTGATCCACCAGGAGGCCTGGTCACAGACCGGGCCGCGGGGGCGTTGACCCCCGGAACTCTCTCCAGGTAAACTCCAGGTAATCCATACCTCACCTATGCTATTTGTGCTTGGGGATCAACTGCAGCAACACACCTAATGCCAATAATAACCCAACAAAAAGCTGCAGTAAGAATAATCACTATATCCCATCCCTGGCAACACCCCCCCCCCACTCTTCATAGACCTAAACTTACTCCCAGTTCAGTACATCCACACTTACTACTGTGCAATCTACATCTACAGGGCCTTAAACTCTAATCTCAACCTTGACCTAAAACGCTTTCTTGATAGTTGTGACACAACCCACAGACATAACACCAGACACAAACATCTCTACGACATTCCCCGTGTCCGACTAAACCTTTACAAAAATTCAATGTATGTCAAAGGCCCTAAAATCTGGAATACCCTACCTGAGAACTCTAGAACTGCAGACACATTCATCACTTTCAAAACTACCATTAGAAAACATCTTATCTCCCTGATACACCCCGTCAACTAACTACACGAATACCACCTGGTGGTTCACACTTACACTCACTCACTCATTTGACCATTAACAGAAATATTAATCTCAATCTTAAAATAATGAATCCTGTGATACTCCAATACTGAAACTATGTACTGTGCCAAAACAAAAGCATTCACATTGCTAAACTCACAAACTAGTATTTAGTCACTTAGCCATAATACCAACTTACCTCATAATTTGTAATATTTTACAATTAAGAATAAAACTAAATCTGCCCGAAATGCCTAGCCATGCTAAGCGTTCTAGTGGTACACTCTGTAATCACTATTTTACTACATGTAAACCACACAATAACCAAATTTCTGTAAACTCAGCATTGTAATCCTTATAGAGAATAAAATTTGAATTTGAATTTGAAGAACTTGCCAGTGGGTTGTAACCAACACCTGCGACCCTCCCCCCCATCATCGGCAACGGCTACGATTTCAACAAGCAGTGTCACCAACACCAGACACCCAAGTTTTATATTAGCATTGAATTCAGTTATCATTCATATTTTTAATTTTTCATTTTTGTAAGATTAATATTTCATATTTAAGTGTTTTATATTTTATATTTTCTATATAATAAAGTGTTTACATTTGTCTGTTATTATTTCTTTTTCTATTCATTAATTTTCCTGAGGAGGAGCCAGCCTTGGTAATGGTGTCTGAAGTTGTTACAGGGCTGAGTAAGCCTTCACGCCTTGCTTGAAAGCTCAACTGTCTACAGTGGCTGCCCGCTCTCTTTTTCTTGACCATATCCACTCTCATTCTCATGCCATCACTGTGTACACAGATGGCTGTAAGTCTTCTGACGGCATCGGATTCACAGCAGTGTTTCCAGACAGCATCGTGCGAGGGCATTTGCTATCTTCGGCTAGCATTTTTACTGCTGAATTGTATGCCATTCTTGCAGCACTTATTTGTATCGCATCTATGCCTGTGTCTTCATTTGTCATTGTTTCAGACTTCCTTAGTGCTCTACAGGCTATACGGAAATTTGATACACCTCACCCCCTAGTTCTCCATATCCAACTTTGGCTATGCCGTATCTCTATCAAGCATTAAGATATTGTTTTTTGTTGGGTCCCTGGTCATGTTGACGTACAGGGCAATGAACAGGCAGACACTGCTGCGCGGTCATCAGTGCATGTCCTACCAATTTCATATAGAGGTGTTCCATTTCCAGACTATTTTGCTGCAATAGCTACCCACCTTCACACCTGTTGGCAACAACGTTGGTCAACTTTACTCATTAACAAACTTTATTATATTAAACCGAGCATAGGTTACTGGCCGTCTTCTTGTCATCAGCGCCGAGGTTGGCCACAATCGTCTTACTCATGGGTATCTCATGGAGTGGCACCCTGTTCCTATCTGTGAGCAGTGTCAAGTTCCAGTATTGATTAGCCACATTCTGTTAGACTGCCCTCTCTATCAACGAGCATGCATAATTTACCTCCAACATCGTCTCCGCTCTACTATTCGCTCTTTACCTTCCCTTATTGCTGATGGACCCTCCTTTAATCCTGACTCTCTTACGCCTTTTCAATCTTATTTGGTCACAAGGAGTTCTTCCACAGCTGTGGAAATCTGCCATTGTTCTCCCTTTCCGGAAACCTGGTACTATGCGACATGAAGTCTCCCACTATCGTCCCATCGCTCTTACCAGTGCAGTTTGCCAAGTGGTGGAACATCTGGTAAATAGACGTTTAATGTGGTATTTAGAGACACACAACAGTCTCTCCACTCATCAGTATGGCTTTCATAAGGGCCGTTCTGCCTTAGACCTCCTACTGCGTTTGGAAACGTATATTCGTAATGTCTTTGCGAATAGCCATTCAGTGGTTGCAATATTTTTTGACCTTGAGAAGGCATATGACACAACTTGGAGGTATAATATTTTGGCCAAAACCCACTCCTTAGGCCTCCAAGGCAATCTACCATCCTTCCTTAAGAACTTTTTAACTGACAGACATTTCCGTGTTCGAGTCAATAATGTTTTCTCGTCTGGCTTCGTCCAAGATGAAGGTGGCCCTCAGGGATGTGTTCTGAGCACAACACTTTTTCTCCTTGCTATAAATGATTTGGCCTCTAGTCTTCCATCATACATTTGGTCATCACTCTATGTTGATGACTTAGCTATTGCTTGTGCAGGCGCTGACTGTAACCTCATTAGAGTTTCTCTCCAGCATGTGGTCCACCGTGTTTCCAATTGGGCTCGTCTTCTTGTCATCAGTGCCGAGGTTGGCCACAATCGTCTTACTCATGGGTATCTCATGGAGAGGCACCCTGTTCCTCTCTTTGAGCAGTGTCAAGTTCCAGTATTGATTAGCCACATTCTGTTAGACTGCCCTCTCTATCAACGACCATGCATAATTTACCTCCTACATCGTCTCCGCTCTACTACTTGCTCTTTACCTTCCCTTATTGCTGATGGTCCCTCCTTTAATCCTGACTCTCTCAATGACTTCTTGACAACGACTGATTTACTCCATAAACTATGATGATGATACCTTTTGCAATCCCGTCAGCCCTTTCTACCTCAATTTCTTGCTGCCCTCTACCCTTTCACCATCCACTGCCTCGTGTTCTCCATAACCTATTACTCATCCATCTCCCTTTTGCCTCATGATACCCTCGCTTCCTTCCTGCCCTGCAGCACTGTATAGCTCTTGTGGCTTAGCGCTTCTTTTTTTATTTTAATAATAATAATGATGACCATTCTAATACGTCTTATAGTCGACCTCCCTCTTCCCTTAAGTGTCATGAGGCTCACCCTTCTTCCTCTCACCCTTACCAGGTCTACTTTAATGAGCATGAAATCCGTTGCCTCAAAGAAGCTGAAGGTCTCTCTTATTCTATGGCAGTTTCTCAACTGCGCCTCCAATGGAGACTGCCCCATATTTCTTATTCTTGTGTTTCTAAACGTCCCCCCACTTCTGTGATCCCATCTTCTGCATCTTCCTCTGTGGTTGCCCCTCCCATAGTCGCTTCTGTTTCTAATTCTTTTGCTGTCTTGGGCTCAGAAGTCCCTACTTCAACATCTCAGTCTGTTCTCAGTTCTTCTTGTCCTCCCTTGCAAGCCCCGGTATCAACAAGACTTCGTACAACACCTCCCAATCGTCCCTCTACTTCTCAGAGGTCCAAAAAATCTCCATTGCTCAAATCTCCTTTAACCCCTCCTTCACTTCTTCCACCTCCAAATTTTACCTTCCAAGTCTCTGTACCTTGTTCTTCCCCTCCCACGGGCTCTGTGACAAGTGTGGAGGTTCACCCTCCTCCTCATGCTGTGCCTTCCTCCTCTGTCCTCTCCCCAGTTTCTTCCTCTTCTGCCACCTCCCAGGTTTCTGCCTCTTCGGTCCCCTCCCATACTTCTTCTCCAGTTCCCTTCACCCTTTCGTCCACCCCTACTTTGATACAGTCCATTATGGTTCCAATCTTTACTCACCCTCCTCCTTCCATATCCAATATTGTCTCCCATGCGATGTCTTTGAATTCCGACACACTTGAAGCTATCTCTGAATATATTGCAGAGACCAAACCCTCAATGGACACTAATCCACCCTCTGTTCCTTCTCTTTCCTCACCTCCATCTGCACAACTCCTTTCTTCAGAGCGCACCGTTCCTTCACTGCTTGAACGTTTTCCTCTACCTCCGCATGTTGACTTTTCTAGCCTGTCTAGTCCTTAGGTACCCTTACCTGCGGAATTTTGGTATCTTTATCATTGCCAATCATGGTCTATTTACAGTGGAATATACGTGGCCTCAGGGGTAATCGAGGAGAGCTTCAGATGTTGCTCTCCCAGTTTTCCCCTGTTGGTGTTTGCTTACAAGAACCAAAATTACACTCTTCGGTTATCTATCCCATCTCAGGCTATAATTTATTGTATTCTCCGGATCCTTTTAGTGATGAGACTTCTAATGAAAGTGCCCATCTTCTTATGCAATGATATTACGTACCATCAGCTATTTGTTCATACTTCGCTGCATTACACAGCAGGCTGTATTCACTTGCATAGGTGGTATACACTTTGTTCTTTGTATATCTCTCTCCTTCTTGAGCATTATTTGTCCCAGTTAGTTTAACATCTTTATTATGCACCCCATACCCATCCTGTGGGCGGTAGTCAAAAAATTACAAAGGTACATAATGGGTCCAGAGACTGGACCCCAAAGTTATGATAGCTGAACTAGTTACAAAGGTAATGAACTCCATGTAGATCTGGTCTCAATCATGGCAAGTTACAAAGGTAATGAATCAGCCTCACTCCTATACATGGTTACAGTTTTTGAGTTTTAATATGTTTATTATGCACCCCATACCCATCCTGTGGGCGGTAGTCAAAAGATTACAGAGGTACATAATTGGTCCAGGGACTGGACTCCAAAGTTTTGATAGCTGAGCAAGTTACAGAGGTAAGGAACTCACAATTTACAAAGGTAATGAACTCACAATTTACAAAGGTAATGAACTCCAGGTAGGTCTGGTCACAATCATGACAAGTTACAAAGGTATTTACAGATTACAGAGGTATGTAATGGGTCCAGGGACTGGGCCTCCAAAGTTTTGATAGCTGAACTAGGTACAAAGGTAATGAAGTCACAAGTTACGAAGGTAATGAATTCTGTAAGAATGGGTACTTACGTTTATACATGGCTACAATCATGAACAAATTATAGTGTAATGAGCAATTCACACTTCCACACCCGGTCACAACTGTAATGAGTTATTGGTGCAAATATTGATTGTTTGAGTCACATACACACACACACACACACACACAGAGGAGAAAGCACGGTTAAGGGACATGCCGGCATACAGCAAGGTGTATCTCGACTGCGACAGAACACAAGCAGAAAGGCAGAAACAGAGATGGTACAAAGGCGAAAGGAGGAAACAGAGGGGATGGAGAAGACAGACAGGAGATCCCAGACACAGCAAGATCAAATACAGCCTCCCTCACAACTTCCTATAGAAGCCTCCCAACCAGGTCAACCCCAGTGCAACCAAACACTCTAAACCAAAACACCCATGCCACATTCAATGCCCCCACCCACTGCATTACAAACTCAACCCCCGCAGCAACCATCCATAGTTCCTTATCAGGTCTCCCACTTCCCCAACCCCAATACACCTCCAAGACCACAATCTTAGAAAAGAAGTTGAAGGTGTGGTATACAAATGCAGATGGAATAACAAATAAGTATGAGGAGTGGCACGAAAGAATCAAGGAGACATCCCCAGACATAATAGCACTCACAGAAACAAAACTCACCAGAATAATAACAGATTCAATCTTTCCATCCGGATATCAAATCCCAGGAAAGACAGAGGGAGGAGAGGGGAGGAGGAGTTGCACTGCTCATTAAAAACCAGTGGGTTTTGAGAAAATGGAAGGAATGGATGGCTACAGTCGAAAGGGACTACTTACTAGGAACAATCCAGTCTGAGGGATATAAGGTGATAATTGCAGTAATGTACAACCCACCACAGAACTGCAGGAGGGCAAGAGAAGAATACGATGAGAGCAACAGAGCAATGGTTCACACTAGCCGAGGTGGCCAGAGAGCACACATGGGGGGAGCAAAGTTACTAGTTTATGGTGATTTCAATCACAAGGAGATTGACTGGGAAAACATGGAGACCCATTGGGGTCCCGAAACATGGAGAGCCAAGATGATGGATGTGGTACTGGAAAACCTCATGCATCAACATGTTAGAGACACTACCAGAGAGAGAGGAGAGGATAAACCAGCAAGACTGAACCTTTATTCACCTTGAGCAGTTCTGACATCGAGGATATCATGTATGAAAGCCCCTGGGAGCTAGTGATCATGTGGTTCTGTGCTTCGACTACATAGTTGAGCTCCAAGTGGAGAGAGCAGCAGGAATAGGCTGGGAAAAACCAAACTACAAAAGGGGGAACTACTCAGCCTTGAGGAACTTCTTTCAAGACATTCAGTGGGAGAGGGAACTGACAGGAAAACCAGTACAAGAAATGATGGGCTATGTGGCAATAAAATGCAAGGAGGCAGAGGAGAGGTTTGTTCCCAAGGGAAACAGAAATAATGGGAAGAACAGAACGAGTCCTGGTTCACCAAAAGGTGTAGGGAGGCAAAAACTAGGTGTACTAGAGAATGGAAAAGGTACAGAAGACGGAGAACTCAGGAAAATAGAGAGATTAGCCGAAGAGCCAGAAACGAATATGCACAGATAAGAAGGGAGGATCAGCGGCAATACGAAAATGACATAGCATCCAAAGTCAAGACTGACCCGAAGCTGTTGTACACCCACATCAGGAGGAAAACAACAGTTAAGGACCAGTAATCAGACTGAGGAAGGGTGATGGGGAATTCACAAGAAACGACCGGGAGGTATGTCAGGAGCTCAACACAAGATTTAAAGAAGTTTTTACAGTAGAAACCAGTAGGACTCCAGGAAATCAGAGCAGGGGGATGCACCAGCAAGTGCTGGATGAGGTACATATAACCAAGGAGGAGGTGAAGAAGCTGCTATGCGAACTTGACACCTCAAAGGCGGTAGGACCAGACAACATCTCTCCGTGGGTCCCTTAAAGAGGGAGCAGAGATATTGTGTGTACCGTTAACAAAGATCTTCAACATATCATTTAAAACTGGGCAACTCCCCGAGGTATGGAAGATGGCAAATGCAGTTCCAATTTTTAAAAAGGGAGACAGACATGAGGCACTAAACTACAGACCTGTATCACTAACGTGTATAGTATGCAAGGTCATGGAGAAGATCATCAGGAGGAGAGTGGTGGAGCACCTGGAAAGAAACAAGTGTATAATTGACAACCAGCATGGTTTCAGGGAGGGAAAGTCCTGTGTCACAAACCTACTAGAGTTTTATGATAAGTTACAGAAGTAAGACAAGAGAGAGAGGAGTGGATCGACTGCAATTTTTTAGACTGCAAGAAGGCCTTCGACAGAGTTCCTCACAAGAGGTTAATTCAAAAGCTAGAGGATCTGGCACACATAACAGGAAAGGCACTGCAATGGATCAGAGAATACCTGACAGGGAGGCAACAACGAGTCATGGTACGTGACGAGGTGTCAGAGTGGGCGCCTGTGACAAGCAGGGTTCCACAGGGGTCAGTCCTAGGACCTGTGCTGTTCTTGGTATTCGTGAATGACATAACGGAAGGGATAGACTCAGAAGTGTCCTCGTTTGCGGACGATGTGAAGTTAATGAGAAGAATCAAATCGGATGAGGATCAGGCAGGACTACAAAGAGACCTGGACAGGTTACAAGCCTGGTCCAGCAACTGGCTCCTTGAGTTTAACCCTGCCAAATGCTAAGTCATGAAGATTTGGGAAGGGCAAAGAAGACCGCAGACACAATATAGTTTAGATGGCCAAAGTCTGCAAACCTCACTCAAGGAAAAAGATCTGGGGGTGAGTATAACACCGAACATATCTCCCCAAGGTGCACATCAATCAGATAACTGCTGCAGCATATGGGCGCCTGGCAAACCTACGGATAGCATTCTGATACCTCAGTAAGGATTCGTTCAAGACTCTGTATACCATTTACGTCAGGCCCATACTGGAGTATGCAGCACCAGTTTGGAATCCACACATAGTCAAGCACGTCAAGAAATTAGAGAAAGTGCAAAGGTTTGCAACAAGACTAGTCCCAGAGCTATGGGGATAGTCCTACGAAGAAAGGTTGAAGGAAACCGGCCTGACGGCACTGCAGGCCAGGAGGGTCAGGGGAGACATGATAACGACATATAAAATACTGCGCGGAATAGACGAGGTGGACAAGACGGATGTTCCAGAGATGGGACACAGACACAAGAGGTCACAATTGGAAGTTGAAGACTCAGATGAATCAAAGGGATGTTAGGAAGTATTTCTTCAGTCATAGAGTAGTCAAGCCGTGGAATAGCCTAGAAAGTGAAGTACTGGAGGCGGGAACCATAAATAGTTTTAAGGCGAGGTATGATAGAGCTCATAGACCAGGGAGAGAGAGGACCTAGTAGCAATCAGTGAAGAGGCAGGGCCAGGAGCTGTGACTCGAGCCCTGCAACCACAAATAGGTGAGTACAAATAGGTGAGTACACACACACACACACACACACACACACACACACACACACACCACACACCAGAAACGAGGCGCTAAACTACAGACCTGTGTCTCTGACATGTATTGTGTGCAAAGTCATGGAGAAGATTATCAGGAGGAGAGTGGTCAAACACCTGGAAAGGAACACAGATTTTAAATGAAAACCAGCATGGGTTCATGGAAGGCAAATCTTGTATCACAAACCTCCTGGAGTTTTATGACAAGGTAACAGAAGTAAGACACGAGAGAGAGGGGTGGGTAGATTGCATTTTCCTAGACTGCAGGAAGCCTTTGACACAGTTCCCCACAAGAGATTGGGCAGAAGCTGGAGGATCAGGCGCATGTAACAGGGAGGGGCACTGCAATGGATCAGGGAATACCTGACAGGGAGGCAGCAACGAGTCATGGTACGGAAGAGGTATCACAGTGGGCACCTGTGACGAGCAGGGTCCCACAGGGGTCAGTTTTAGACCATGCTATTTTTGATATATGTGAACGACAGGGATGGAAGGAATAGACTCTGAAGTGTCCCTGTTCGCAGATGATGTGAAGTTGATGAGAAGAATAAATCGGATGAGGATGAGGCAGGACTGCAAAGAGACCTGGACGGCTGGACATGTGGTCCAGTAACTGGCTTCTCGAATACAATCCAGCCAAATGCAAAGTCATGAAGATTGGGAGGGGCAAGAAGACCGCAGACAGAGTATAGCTGGTGGACAAAGACGACAGACCTCACTCAGGGAGAAAGACCTTGGGTGACCCATAACACCGAGAACATCACCGGAGGCACACATCAACCAAAATAACTGCTGCAGCATACGGGCGCCTGGCAAGCCTGAGAATAGCTTTCTGATACCTTAATAAGGAATCGTTCAAGACACGAAACACTGTGTATTTTAAAGGCCCATACTGGAGTATGCAGCACCAGTCTGGAACCCCACCTGGTCAAGCACGTCAGAAGTTAGAGAAAGTACAAAGGTTTGCAACAAGGCTAGTCCCAGAGCTCAGGGAATGTTGTACGAGGAAAGGTTGGGAGATGGGACTGCGACACTGGGGACAGAAGAGTCAGGGGAGACATGATAACGACATACAAGATACTGCGGGGAATAGACAAGGTGGAAAAGACAGGATGTTCCAGAGAGGGACACAGGGACAAGGGTCACAACTAAAGCTGAAGACTCAGACGAGTCAGAGGGACGTTAGGAAGTATTTCTTCAGTCATAGAGTTGTCAGGAAGTGGAATAGCCAGCAAGTGAAGTAGTGGAGGCAGGAACCATACGTAGCACCCACAATGACCAAAGATTACCAACAGTGAACCTACAAATCGAAAATAATAGAGATCAAAGGAAGACTGCCCACAAACCGAAAGCAACACCCCGCTGCACCGAACAACGTAACCCTAAGCTTTGTATACACAACTCTTTTTTAACTACAACAATTTCCTGTAGTATTATGGCCCAATCAAGAGGAAAAGCACCAAGGCCAGCAAGAAAACACCTAAAAATCAACTATTCAACAAGTGTAGCCAGGAGGACGCCGGCCCAGCAACCACCCCACTCACCACCGCTCAAGGCGACACCACAACAATAACAACAAACATGGCTGCCACTGGTAAGATTGTGGACAGTGGAGTCAGAGTGCACATGCTGTGGATTCCATCTCACATTGGTCTTCAGATGCATGATAGAACTGATAAATTGGCTAAGCTGTATGCTTTCAAAGAGGGGGTAGATTACAATCTTGGGTTGTCAGTTAGCAGTTTGAGAACAATAATACGAAAAGAACTTCAAATGAACTTTATTGACTTAAGACTTAGGGAAATTGACACAAGTCAGTCCATCTACATCATTCCATCATGCAGGAGGAGCCACATGTCTATGGTGCATCCAACAAATAAGCAGACTCTTGGGTGTCACTACTGCCCGGCTCCGGCTGGGTTACAAGTATCTTTTGGGAGGTTAAATCACCACCACCAGATGTAGACCAAACGAAATGTAAACTTTGCCAGATGACTATTGTCACACATTGCTCATTATACTGGAGTGTGATAAAATTAATGAATTTTAGAAACAACCACTCCAGAGTGTTCAAGAAATGGCTAAGTATTTATCCACAGTGTATATTGCAGACCATTCCTGGGAAATACCCTGACATTGGCTAGCTGTATATAAAGCATAACCACATGTGTGCATGTGTGGCATGTGTGTGTGTGTGCTGTGTGTGTGTGTGTGTGGTGTGTGGTGTGTGTGTGTGTGTTGGGTGTGTTGTGTGGGTGTGTGTGAGGGTGTGTGTGTGTGTGTTGTGTGTGTGTGAGTGTTGTGTGTGTTGTGTGAGTGTGTGTGTGCGTGTGTGGGTGTGAGTGTGCGTGTGTGTTGTGTTGTGTGTGGTTTGGTGTGTGTGGTGTGTGTGAGGGTGTGTGGTGTGGGTGTGTGTGATGGTGTGTGTGTTTGGGTGTTGGTGTGTGTGTGTGTGTGTGTGGGTGTGACAGTCCTTGTGTGTAGGCATAAATTTGTACGCTCGTGTGCACATGTCCGTGCGTGCGCCTTCGTTGTGTGAATGTGCGCGCGCGCTAGTGGGGGTGTATGATCCACTTAATATTTGTATTTATAACTCATTACAATTGTGACCAGTTGTGGACGTATCATGGTTCATTACTTTGTCATTTTGTTCATGACTGTAACCATGTATAGGAGGGAAGCTATTCATTACCTCTGTAACATTTGCCAATGATTAGTGACCAGATCTACCTGGAGTTCAATTACCTTTGTAACTAAGTTCAGCTTTGGGGTCATAAACTTTGGAGGTCCAGTCACTAGACCCATTATGTACCTATTGTAAATCTTTTTGACTACCAGCCCACAGGATGGTGTTATGTAGTGCATAAAGGATATTAACTAAAGGTGTGTGGTGTGTGTGTGTGTGTGGTGTGGTGTGTGTGTTGTGTGTGGTGTGTGTGTGTGTTGGAGTGTGTTGGGTTGTGTGACTCAACAATCAATATTTGCAACCAATAACAAATTACAGTTGTGACCGTGTGTGGAAGTGTGAATTGCCATTACTCTATAAATTTGTTCATGATGTAGCCAAAGTATAAACGAAGTAACCATACTACAGAATTCTTACCTTTGTTAACTTGTGAGCATCATTACCTTTGTACCAGTATCACTATTCAAACACTTTGGGGCCCTTCCTTGACCCCATTTACGTACCTCTGTAATCTGTAATACCTTTTTGTTAACTTGACATGAAGTGACCTACTTACTGGCGTATTCATTTACCTTTTAAATTGTGAGTTCATTACCTTTGTAAATTGTGGTTCATTCCCTTTGTAAATTGGAGTTCATTACCTCTGTAACTTGCTCACAAACAAAACTTTGGAGTCCAGTCCTTGACCAATTAATGTTACCTCTGTAATCTTTTGACTACCGCCCACAGGCTGGGTATGGGGTGGCATAAAAACATATTAAACTAAACTAACACCACCCAGTCTCCCCATCTCTTCCCCGTATTCAACCAGCCAGAAGTCTCTCGGTATGACCAACGATCCAGAACCCTAATGACCATGCATCTCCTAACTTAGTTATTGAAAATATAATCTTCGAGAACGCTAACAAAGCAGACACCGGATGACACAACTCGAGTACAAAATCCTCAGTCTTGAACAAAGTTATCAACAACCAGGAATGAACTACCTTGACAAGCTCCAAACATCATAGATAGCCCATAACCCAACAAATAATCAACTCTTAATACAAAGGTTGAAGAAACAGTAAAAGAAATGAGGAACAACTTAGATAACCATTTCAGTGACTACTTTTGCTCTTCAAGAAGATAAAACTGAAACAAATAAACTATCGGACGCATAATAGTTTAACCAGTCCACTTTTTCCCCAGTGATATGAACCAACAAACAGTAAAGAAATTACTCTGCAGATCATAAAGGACCAAACAAGTGTTATTGTACCAGAGTCTGAAATAAAAGAAGCCAGGTTACTAGGATCCCATGGTAGAAAAAGTGTTAATGCTTAGATTCCCTAGTCCACTCACATGACAGGAAAACAGACTTAATTATGCATCTTTAAAGTAAAGAAAGTGGTATACATAAACGAGTGTCTTACCAAAAAACGTCAGAACCTCCTGTATAGAGTCACACACACACACACACACACACACACTTTAGTTCAATATCTTTATGCACCCCATACCCATCCTGTGGGCGTAGTCCAAAGATTACAAAGGTACACATAATGGGTCCAGTGACTGGACACCCAAAAGTTATGATATCTGAACTAGTTTACAAAGGTAATGAACTCCAGGTAGAGTTGGGTCACAATCATGTACAACAACGTATGGAAAATTCTGATAGTAAAACAAATGTAGTCAACTGACACAATCCGAACGAGAAATGAACTATCACGATATTCTCCAGGATACTAATCTTACAGAGAATATCACTAAACCAATTGTCCAACTTAAAAGCCTACTTATTGTAGTGTATGTTTTGTTGCTCCATTATTGGTTCAAATTTCATTGTACAATCTCTTAGTATTTAAATAATCAACTACCGCATCTTGTGATTTTACCTTAAGTAAGCAAAAGTCACCTTACGTATTTTCTTATTTACTAATTGTTTTGCTTAAATATTAGCTGAATTGATACTTCCTGTCCATATTACTAACCTCTCATATATTTTTTAAATACTATCAATTGATATTAAGCTACTAAAATTAGATATTATGATTCTTCTTACTATAATTTCAATTTACTCTTAACATTTTGACATTTTAATAACCATTAATTGTCTAATTACCTTTACTGTTTATACCACATTTACTATCTTAGAGTACTCTAATTACCTTTGTACTTCCAAAATAACCTCTAGGATTGTCCTCATCGCCTCCGCCTCCGAAGCCGTGTGTGACAGCTGCGCATGGGATGCACCTTTTTTGAGTTTGTTTGTGGCGCAGTTTACCTGATTGAGCTGCCCCTAGCATTGGTTGTGGGAAACTTTATTTTCTCCAACATGGCGCTGAATAGCAGAAAAGAATCAACACTGTCTGCATGATATGATCGCCGTGGTGCTGTCACGGGATCCAAACATGGATTTTATTGTTACCTCTACGATCATTCGCGTACCTATGGTATAGCAAATGAGGAGGTATGTGGTGTCGCATTAAAATAGGAATGACAAGAATCTTCGTTAAAATGACGTCTGCACAAGTCTACTGAGGCAGTGGTCCCGACAATATCAGAGACCATCATATACCGGTTAATACAGCTGTGTTCGGTGAGACTCCATGATGTTAATCTCGACATTACACTTGGGTGAAATCCAGGAATTGCCTTTTTTTGAGGTGACTGGATTTTGATATTACCAGTGAGACTGCGTACTTATGGACGGATCACGTAGCCACATGCAGGGAGATGTGCAACTGGACCGTATGCAGGTGCACTGAAGGCGCCGTATACAGTTAAAATGACTCTTCGACACCCTATTCCTTCAATATTGTGTTGAAAGAATTAACGACTCAAGTCATGAACGTATGCGGGGCAACAACGTACGTTTCGGCTATGTGGTCATATGACCACATCGCGGCGCAGTGGTGGGAAATGAAGTGGTACCCGGCACAACAGCAAACAACTGCAACAGGCAGTTGCAACAGCAGCCATTGGACTAGGTGGCTATGATCGAGAACAGTCTCTTGCTACACCGCCCCAAACACGGTTTTCATGGAGTTGAGGAGGTGGACAAAAGAAAAGGAGCTCAAATCGCAAATGGTACCGCTTCAAGAGAATCTCAGTCCCATGGACATACATAAGGTTGTTTGAAGGAGAGACTACCTAATATGGGTGAAGAAGGGGCGGCGTCTTTGGTAAAGGCGTTGGAATGACTTTAGAGGAATCGGTCCTAGTCAGGTGGAAGACCCAGGCTTAGAATTCTGGGGACGGCTGTGAATGATGGTATGGGCAGAAGATGACGGTTTGTCGACGAGAGAGACTACAGGATTGAATGTGCATGCAGTGGGAGGTGCATCAGGACGTGGCTTCAGATGTCAAAAGCAGGTGGAGGGGCGGGACACGAAAGAGGACTGCAGCATCAACGGATCCGATGATGTGCAAACTCCATCCCAACGCCCTGGGAAAAAGTCTTGGGTGGAGGTCCAGAAGAGAGGTGAATGTGAACCCAAGGATCAAGGGATAGCAAAGGTGATTCCCCAACAAAGGGGGAGGGACAGAGTGCTGCAAAACGAACTGGGGTAAAGTCAATGCCCGGTACAAAGGAAAACCCATTTGTTGAATTCAAGTGTTTTTACTATAAATATTAACGGGTTGAGAGCTGAGAGGAAGCTAAGTGGTTTAATGAGTATTTTGGGTGCGACTTGGTGTGAGATGTGGTATTCTACAGGAACATAATTTTAGGCCTGTTATGAGTTGGATATAGTGGTATAATGTGTACCAGGAACATGCGGACACGTTTGAAAAGGTGGGGCTGCCATTTTGGTAAAGGAAACTAGCCCGTTTATAGAAGGCGTAAGGAAGGGGGGAGGGGAGGGGTAATTAGAGAGAGTGGTGGAACTTGGGGTAGGGTTCCATAGTTTAGTAAGTGTATATGGTCCGCCTGAGGGTGACGTGAGTATTAAAACAAAATTTGTTTCGGACGTGCTGTTCTATTTTTCGTGGTATTTAGCCGAAAGTAGCAATAATAGGCCGGAGATAGGAATTGCGTGATACGTCGTAAAGATGGGAGCACAGAGGTGCGGGGTGTTGTTTGGGTAATTGGATAATTGACCGGGGTGGGGTTAACGGATGTGTGTGGGGGGGGAAGGGATGGTGGAGCATACCTTCAATAAACGTGGTTATGCGGCGAGGTTGGACCCGAATGTACGTGCCGTGGTGCGGTATTACTGTGCGGAGGGTGAATGTGATATTATGTGGTTTTTTCGGAACATAGAGGAGTGGTAATATATGTGGATACTGGAGGGTGTGCCTCGGAGGGGTCCATCATTTTTGGAAATTGAATGTAAAGTTATTAAAGGAAGAGATAGTCTTTGTCATTTGGACATATGGTGGATCGTTAAGTGGTAGAAGCACCAGGTGATGTTGCCTATGTTATTTGGTGGGAAAACAATAGCTAAAAAACGTATTAAAGGAATATTATATTAATCGAGGGAAGAGATATAAACAGTTACAATACGTTTTCAAAATATTTAGAGGGGCATTTGCGCGACTGTATGCACAAATTAATGCTAATTAATCCTGTTATTTTGAAATTTGAAAGTTTGAAGGAAAATATCCGGAATTTTACAAAATGAGAGGTTTGATGGGAAAGGGCTTAAGGGGGCGGGATTGAGGAGGGTTTTGTGGGAGAATCGGGCCGTCGGAGAGTGTGTTGCGGAGTCAACACACACGTCGCAAGGCAATGGAGTTAATGGGTTTGAATGTTTTCAGGTAGGTTTGCAAGGTAAAAGTGGACCAGGTGTTGGACCTCGGACGACTGAGGGTATGAGTGCTATATTGATCTTGGGTTAAGTTGAAAACCGCAAAGTGTGGGAAAAAGCAGAAATAGCATTACAGTCAAATTGGAAGTTTGTGCAGTGTGAGTTGACAGAGCAATGATCGATTCGTTTTTTTTGGAAGGGCCGATAAACGGAGTGCAGACATGGGAAGCTTTATCCGTGGTGCAATTAGTAAGGCACCAGAAATTGATGGGTTGCCCCATGACTTTTATCTCCAAAAGTGAGCGTTTTAAAAGAATTTTGGTAAGATTATTCAATATCCTTAAGTGGGTTCGGGTTTTAGGGCACAGCAGCGGATGGCTGTGGTTGTTCTAGTTGCCTAAAGGTGAGCCAGTTACAGTCAAAGACTATCATCTATTTCGTTATTGTGAGGTGATTAATAAGATTTTTTTGCAAGAATTTTAGCATAACAGAATAAAAAAGGTCCTGGGTAAAGGGATTGATAAGGGACAATAAGTGTGCTCCGGGAAGGTCTATGTATGACGGGCATGGTTTGATTAGAAGTTTTATTGAAGAAAGATTAGAAATTGGAGGGTGGGGTGTTGGGCTAAGATTGGAGAGGCGTCATATGAAAATGTAGAAGGGAAGCGTTATGGAAGATTAGAGATTGCAGGGGGTTTGGAGAGGAAATTATATCATGGGCCAAATTAATGTACAAGATCATCCTTCTTGCGGTGCAGGTAAATGGAAGGTTAGGAGAACAATTCAGATGAGAAGGTGTCCGTCAAGATGTCCCCTTTCACTAATATTTTTTGCGAGTTTACAAGATTCCCCTTTTATAGAGAATTAGGGTCTTATTGGCAGCAAATGGGGGTTGGTGACGAAAGGTTGGGGGGCTGGCATTGTTTGGACATGTTTATGACACGATTTTAGTAGTGGTAACAGGGATTTGCTCTGGTGGAAAAGTTAGTAAATGTTTTTTGAAAAGGGGCTTCTGGCATGTCAATTAAAAATGATAAAACGAAGTTTATGGATCTGGGGTTAGGTTAAGCGAGGAATGTGAAGTAGTTGAAAGGTGGAAAAAGGTGGACCAATCCGATATGTGGGATCGTTTATATTTTTGTCTTGGGCTATGAGAGGAGCGAACGTGTGTGAAAGAATTAATGCATTAACAGCAACTTTTTATAGGACAAAGTGTAGAAATAAGGAGGTGTATGGGGGGAGATGGGAGAGGGATTTAAGTGAGGGTTATAGGAATTTCACTTTACGGATTTACGGGAGTTGAAAGGCAGGTAAGGGGATGAAATGGGCTGGTTTCCTAGAATGGGCGGTAGCGTGATGAGTTTGATGAATGTTATATGAGGTATGTCAGGGGTGCAATTTTAACATTATTTGTTCCGAGTGTTTCAAGTACAATACAGTTATATTTGGAATTATCGACTTATAACTATGTATGTGTATGTGTGTATATATATGCATGTGTTGTATGTGTGTGTGTATTTGTGTATGTATGTGCTCACCTATTTGCTCACCTATTTGTGGTTGCAGGGGTCGAGTCCTAGCTCCTGGCCCCGCCTCTTCACCGGTTGCTACTAGACCCTCTCTCTCCCCGCTCCATGAGCTTTATCAAACCTCGTCTTAAAACTGTGTATGGTTCCTGCCTCCACTACGTCATTTTCTAGGCTATTCCACTGCCTTTCAACTCTATGACTGAAGAAATACTTCCTACTATCTCTCTGACTCATTTGTGTCTTCAACTTCCAATTGTGGCCTCTTGTTTCTGTGTCCCCTCCCTGGAACATCCTGTCCTTGTCCACCTTGTCTATTCCACGCAGTATTTTATATGTCGTTATCATGTCTTCCCTGACCCTCCTGTCCTCCAGTGTCGTCAGGCCGATTTCCCTTAATATTTCTTCATAGGACATTCCCCTTAGCTCTGGAACTAACCTTGTTGCAAACCTTTGTACTTTCTCTAGTTTCTTGACGTGCTTTATCAAGTGTGGGTTCCAAACAGGTGCTGCATACTCCAGTATGGGCCTGACATACACGGTGTACAGTGTCTTGAATGATTCCTTACTAAGGTGTCGGAATGCTGTTCTCAGGTTTGCCAGGCGCCCATATGCTGCAGCAGTTATCTGATTGATGTGTGCTTCCGGAGACATGCTCGGTGTTATACTCACCCCAAGATCTTTTTCCTTGAGTGAGGTTTGCAGTCTTTGGCCACCTAGCCTATACTCTGTCTGTGGTCTTCTGTGCCCTTCCCCTATCTTCATGACTTTGCATTTGGCAGGATTAAATTCGAGAAGCCATTTGCTGGACCAGGTGTCCAGTCTGTCCAGGTCTCTTTGAAGTCCTGCCTGGTCCTCATCAGATTTAATTCTCCTCATTAACTTCACATCATCTGCAAACAGGGACACTTCTGAGTCTAACCCTTCCGTCATGTCGTTCACATATACCAAAAATAGCACTGGTCCTAGGACCGACCCCTGTGGGACCCGCTCGTCACAGGTGCCCACTGTGATACATCATTACGTACCATGACTCGTTGTTGCCTCCCTGTCAGGTATTCTCTGATCCATTGCAGTGCCCTTCCTGTTATATGCGCCTGATGCTCTAGCTTCTGCACTAATCTCTTGTGAGGAACTGTGTCAAAGGCCTTCTTGCAGTCCAAGAAGATGCAATCAACCCACCCCTCTCTCTCTTGTCTTACTTCTGTTATTTTATCATAAAACTCCAGAAGGTTTGTGACACAGGATTTGCCTTCCGTGAATCCGTGCTGGTTGGCATTTATACTCCTGTTCCATTCCAGGTGCTCCACCACTCTCCTCATGATAATCTTCTCCATAATGTTGCATACTATACACGTCAATGACACAGGTCTATAGTTTAGTGCCTCTTTTCTGTCTCCTTTTTTGAAAATGGGAACTACATTTGCCGTCTTCCATACCTCAGGTAGTTGCCCAGTTTCCAGGGATGTGTTGAAGATTGTGGTAAGTGGTACGCACAACATATCTGCTCCCTCTCTAAGGACCCATGGAGAGATGTTGTCCGGTCCCATTGCCTTTGAGGTATCGATGTCCCTTAGCAGTTTCTTCACCTCCTCCTCATCTGTATGTATGTCGTCCAACACTTGTTGGTGTATTCCTTGTTGGTGTCCCCATCTGGTCTGTCCCCCCAGAGTCCTTCCTGTCTCTACTGTAAATACTTCCTTAAATCTCGTGTTGAGCTCCTCACATACCTCTTGATCGTTTCTTGTGAGTTCTCCACCTTCTTTCCTCAGCCTTATCACCTGGTCCTTGACTGTTGTCTTCCTCCTAATGTGGCTATACAGCAGTTTCGGGTCAGATTTGACTTTCGATGCTATGTCGTTTTCATACTGTCGCTGGGCCTCCCTCCTTATCTGTGCATACTCGTTTCTGGCTCTTCTACTAATCTCCTTGTTTTCCTGGGTCCTATGCCTCCTGTACCTTTTCCATTCTCTGTTGCACTTAGTTTTTGCCTCCCTACACCTTCGGGTAAACCAAGGACTCGTTTTGGTCTTCCTATTATTTCCGTTTCCCTTGGGAACAAAACTTTCCTCTGCCTCCTTGCACTTTGTTGCCACATATTCCATCATCTCGTTTACTGATTTTCCTACCATTTCTCTGTCCCACTGAACCTCCTGCAGGAAGTTTCTCATACCTGTGTAGTCCCCCCTTTTATAGTTTGGCCTGTCCCCTTCAGTTCCTGTTACCTTCTCCACTTGTAACTCTACTATATAGTCAAAACTCAGAACCACATGATCGCTAGCTCCAAGGGGCCTCTCGTAAGTGATGTCCTCGATGTCTGAACTGCTCAGGGTGAACACAAGATCCAGTCTTGCTGGCTCATCCTCCCCTCTCTCTCTGGTTGTGTCCCTGACATGTTGATGCATGAGGTTTTCAAGTACCACATCCATCATCTTGGCTCTCCATGTTTCGGGACCCCCATGTGGCTCCAGGTTTTCCCAGTCGATCTCCCTGTGGTTGAAATCGCCCATTACCAGTAACTTTGCTCTGCTCGAGTATGTATGTATGTATGTATGTGTATGTGTATGTATATGTATATGTATGTGTATATATGTATATATATATATATGTGTGTGTATATATGTATGTATATATATATGTATATGTATGTATTGTATGTATGTTTACTTTCTTGTATATACCTTTAATGGTTTTTCTCATGAACATTTTCAATGATATTCAATACATATTTTCTATGCGTATTTATGATTTTGATACAATGTGTATATGTCAAAATTGGCTTTTTATGTTTCAGTTTAATTCACAATGTTGTATCATGTACACCAACAAATATGGTAATACAAGGTTGTATCATGTACACCAACAAATATGGTAATACAAGGTTGTATCATGTACACAACAAATATGGTAATACAATGTTGTATCATGTACACCAACAAATATGGTAATACAAGGTTGTATCATGTACACCAACAAATATGGTAATACAATGTTGTATCATGTACACCAACAAATATGGTAATACAAGGTTGTATCATGTACACCAACAAATATGGTAATACAAGGTTGTATCATGTACACCAACAAATATGGTAATACAAGGTTGTATCATGTACACCAACAAATATGGTAATACAAGGTTGTATCATGTACACCAACAAATATGGTTAGAGGTATGTGGTAAAATTTTCGTATTGATTAGACATTTATAATACAGATGAAATACTAGGCTTAGGTTAGGGTAAATTTATGATAATTGTAGAATGTTCTTTGATTCAAACTGCTCTTTATTATACTTGTATTTTATTATTCTAATGTAAATTAAGAGCAAGGATGATTAATTTGAGGAAGAGTTAATATAGGTTTGCATGTTTTTACGAAAGTTAACTTATCCACATGTAGCTAGTATAGGACAATTTTAAGCTTCGGTATCTGATTCTATATGTAGGTTATAGTGGTCATATTTGTTATATTGTAATGTTATTCGTTAATGTTTCAATATCTAATGTAACGTTTTTTCAGTTATTTGTTCATATATTGTCATCTTTAGGGTTTTTCCTTTTGTCTATTGTTGGTTTTAAATAAAATATAAAAAAAAATTATAATAATTGTTAATAAGAATTAGTCTTAATAATACAAGGACGTTCATTTCCAATTTAGCTATTAAAGGAAATAACCGCAATGTAATATTAAAGGAAGGTTAACCATAGGGGCATGACAGACACTGATCAGAGAAATAGCAAGCATCGAACTCAAGCTAAGGGAATCTTATAGGAGTCAGGAATCGTGGGAAGAACTAAAAGCCATAAATGAAATCGAAAGAAACCCAAAGTGTTTCTTCTCCTATGCCAAATAAAAGTCGAGAACAACATCCAGTATTGGGCCCCTACTTAAACAAGATGGGTCCTACACAGATGACAGCAATACTCAAGTCCCAATATGACTCAGTTTTTCGCAAGCCGCTAACCAGATGAGAGTCGAAGATCAAAATGAATTTTTTATGAGAGAGCCACAAAATTTGGTTAACACAAGTCTATCCAATGTTATCCTGACGCCAAATGACTTCGAACAGGCGATAAATGACATGCCCATGCACTCTGCCCCAGGGCCAGACTCATGGAACTCCGTGTTCATCAAGAACTGCAAGAAGCCCCTATCACGAGCCTTTTCCATCCTATGGAGAGGGAGCATGGACATGGGGGTCGTCCCACAGTTACTAAAAACAACAGACATAGCCCCACTCCACAAAGGGGGCAGTAAAGCAACAGCAAAGAACTACAGACCGATAGCACTAACATCCCATATCATAAAAATCTTTGAAAGGGTCCTAAGAAGCAAGATCACCACCTATCTAGAAACCCATCAGTTACACAACCCAGGGCAACATGGGTTTAGAACAGGTCGCTCCTGTCTGTCTCAACTATTGGATCACTACGACAAGGTCCTAAATGCACTAGAAGATAAAAAGAATGCAGATGTAATATATACAGACTTTGCAAAAGCCTTTGACAAGTGTGACCATGGCGTAATAGCGCACAAAATGCGTGCTAAAGGAATAACAGGAAAAGTCGGTCGATGGATCTATAATTTCCTCACTAACAGAACACAGAGAGTAGTCGTCAACAGAGTAAAGTCCGAGGCAGCTACGGTGAAAAGCTCTGTTTCCACAAGGCACAGTACTCACTCCCATCTTGTTCCTCATCCTCATATCCGACATAGACAAGGATGTCAGCCACAGCACCGTGTCTTCCTTTGCAGATGACACCCGAATCTGCATGACAGTGTCTTCCATTGCAGACACTGCAAGGCTCCAGGCGGACATCAACCAAATCTTTCAGTGGGCTGCAGAAAACAATATGAAGTTCAACGATGAGAAATTTCAATTGCTCAGATATGGTAAACACGAGGAAATTAAATCTTCATCAGAGTACAAAACAAATTCTGGCCACAAAATAGAGCGAAACACCAACGTCAAAGACCTGGGAGTGATCTTGTTGGAGGATCTCACCTTCAAGGACCATAACATTGTATCAATCGCATCTGCTAGAAAAATGACAGGATGGATAATGAGAACCTTCAAAACTAGGGAGGCCAAGCCCATGATGACACTCTTCAGGTCACTTATTCTATCTAGGCTGGAATATTGCTGCACACTAACAGCACCTTTCGAGGCAGGTGAAATTGCTGACCTAGAAAATGTACAGAGAACCTTCACGGCGTGCATAACGGAGATAAAACACCTCAATTACTGGGAGTGCTAGAGGTTTTTGAACCTGTATTCCCTGGAACGCAGGCGGGAGAGATACACAATTATATACACCTGGAAAATCCTAGAGGGACTAGTACCGATCTTGCACACGAAAATCACTCACTACGAAAGCAAAAGACTTGGCAGACGATGCAACATCCCCCCAATGAAAAGCAGGGGTGTCACTAGCACGTTAAGAGACCATACAATAAGTGTCAGGGGCCCGAGACTGTTCAACTGCCTCCCAGCATACATAAGGGGGATTACCAACAGACCCATGGCAGTCTTCAAGCTGGCACTGGACAAGCACCTAAAGTCGGTTCTTGACCAGCGGGGCTGTGGCTCGTACGTTGGTTTGCGTGCAGCCAGCAGCAACAGCCTGGTTGATCAGGCTCTGATCCACCAGGAGGCCTGGTCACAGACCGGGCCGCGGGGGCGTTGACCCCCGGAACTCTCTCCAGGTAAACTCCAGGAGGGGCAGCTTAATGATTCCTATGTGGAGGGTGGAAGTAGTAGGTATGACGACATTGAACATCTTCATAGTAGACTTGCAGAAATTCACAATGAACATTTTAATGCGGTTCGAGTCAGAGCAGGTATGGAAGAAGTGCTCTGGGCGACAGACCTTCCGGTTGTGTCTTGCGCAAATTCAGGGTCAGACAACAGGCGACGTCCCTCTTGCAATTGGAAGTATGCACTGGTTTGGGTGGTTCCCTGCCGGGTCAAGTACTCCTCACCACGGACAGCATGAGTTTTTATGCTGATCTATGGTTTGGGGAAAAGCTACGGCGGGGAGTAGGGGGGTCCATGTGGGTGGCCTGGTGGGGAGGGATTTCAGAAAAGTTGTGATGACATGGATAGAACGGTACTAGAAGGTAGAATTCGAGTGGAGGAGGTAGAGGAGGCGATTTTTAGTATGAGTAAAGGAAAGGCACCAGGTATAGATGGCATTTCATATTATTTTTATAGGGTGCATTGGGGAAGTATAAAGCATTGTTTGGTTGATGTATTGAATTGCATGCTCACGGAGGGGAGGTTAGGTATGTCGCAAAGTACGGGGGTAGTTGTGTTGGTTCCCAAAAAGGGAGGGGAGAGGGGTCTGAGTGCATATAGAGCTATATCTCTTATATGCTCGGACTATAAAATCTTTGCAAAAGTTTTAGGAAATAGAATGAGGAAGGTTATGGGGTCGGTTATTCACGAGGGACAGCTAGACATGCCAGGTATTAAACTAAGTCTGCCCAAAATGCCTAGCCATGCTAAGCGTTCTAGTGGTACACTCTGTAATCATTATTTAACTATATGTAAACCACACAACAACCAAATTCTGTAAATTCAATATTGTAATCTTTATAGAGAATAAACTTTGAATATGAATTTGAATTTGAATGAGGGACGGGCATGTACATATTAGGGAATTTTTGGAGGAATGTCAAGGGGGGCGGTGTCCTCAGGCTTGACTGGCAAAATGCTTACTAGAGATTTATTGAGGCTTATTTTATTGAAGCAGGGTTTAGGAGAGGAGATTGTAAGATGGGTTGATACCTTGTATGTCTCGGCTATGATACGCGTACAGGTAAACGGTAAATTGGGGCAGCCGGTCCGTATGAAACGGCCGGGGGTATGGTTTGTTTGCAATCGTGTCATTACGACTTCTTGAGTCACAGTGACCATGCAGCGTGTGTGGTCAGGTACGTAGATGATACCATGATTTTGTTAAAAGGGGAGGAGGATTTGCAGATCGTGGGATGGATGGTTGAGTTTTTTGGGACAGAGTCTGGCATGTGCCTCAATAAAGCAAAATCGAAATTATTGGAGGTGGGTACATGGGTGGGGGGGGGTGGCGAAAGGTATGGGTGGTCAGTCGTGGTGCAACTTAGAATATGTTGTATTGTGTACATGGCAGATGAGAGGGAGGGCCGAAGGGTGAACTCAGAATTGGTGGTTAATAAGGCTTTAGATAGACTTTGGGGGCTAAGAGCTGGGGATGTATCTTTGCAGCAGAGAACAGTAGTGGTTAATACACTTGTTTATAGTAAAGTATTCAAATTCAAATTCAAATTCAAATTCAAAGTTTATTCTCTATAAGGATTACAATGCTGAGTTTACAGAAATTTGGTTATTGTTTGGTTTACATGTAGTAAAATTGTGATTACAGAGTGTACCACTAGAACGCCTTAGCATGGCTAGGCATTTATTCTTAATTGTAAAATATTACAAATTATGAGGTAAGTTGGTATTATGGCTAAGTGACTAAATACTAGTTTGTGAGTTTAGCAATGTGAATGCTTTTGTTTTGGCACAGTACATAGTTTCAGTATTGGAGTAACACAGGATTCATTATTTTAAGACTGAGATTAATATTTCTGTTTATGGTCAAATGAGTGAGCGAGTGTAAGTGTGAACCACCAGGTCGTATTCGTGTAGTTAGTTGACGGGGTGTATCAGGGAGATAAGATGTTTTCTAATGGTAGTTTTGAAGGTGATGAATGTGTCTGCAGTTCTAGAGTTCTCAGGTAGGGTATTCCAGATTTTAGGGCCTTTGACATACATTGAATTTTTGTAAAGGTTTAGTCGGACACGGGGAATGTCGTAGAGATGTTTGTTTCTGGTGTTATGCCTGTGGGTTCTGTCACAACTATCAAGAAAGCGTTTAAGGCCCTGTAGATATAGATTGCACAGTAGTAAGTGTGGATGTACTGAACTGGGAGTAAGTTTAGATCTTTGAAGAGTGGGGGGGTATGCTGCCAGGGATGGGATTTAGTGATTATTCTTACTGCAGCTTTTTGTTGGGTTATTATTGGCTTTAGGTGTGTTGCTGCAGTTGATCCCCAAGCACAAATAGCATAGGTGAGGTATGGATAAATAAGTGAGTGGTATAGTGTGAGAAGGGCATTTTGCGGCATGTAGTATCGTATCTTGGAGAGGATCCCAACCGTTTTGGATACTTTTTTGGCTATATGCTATATATGGGTGCTGAAATTCAGGTTGTTGTCAAGGTATAAGCCTAGGAATTTTCCCCCATTATTTCTGGTAATTAGAGTAACAAGTGGCGTTCCACAGGGATCGGTCTTGGGCCCGTTGTTGTTTATGATATATATCAATGGTCTTGATGAGGGAATTACTAGTGATATGAGCGAGTTCGCCGATGACACGAAGATAGGTAGGATAATTGATTCAAACGTAATGTTAGGGAACTTCAGGAGGATTTAGACAAACTCTACTCTTGGTCAGAAAAGTGGCAGATGCAGTTCAATGTAGATAAATGCAAGGTTCTGAAGCTCGGGAGTGTCCATAACCCTAGCACTTATAAGTTAAATAATGTAGAACTTAGCCATACAGATTGCGAAAAGGACTTGGGGGTTATGGTAAGCAGCAACCTTAAACCAAGACAGCAATGCCTAAGTGTACGTAATAAGGCAAATAGATTACTGGGATTTATATCAAGAAGTGTAAGCAACAGAAGTCCAGAGGTCATACTGCAGCTTTACACATCATTAGTAAGGCCTCACCTAGATTATGCAGCTCAATTCTGGTCTCCATATTACAGAATGGACATAAATTCGATAGAAAACATTCAGCGTAGGATGACTAAATTAATACATTGCATTAAAAATCTTCCTTATGAAGAAAGATTGAAGACTCTTAAGTTACATTCACTTGTTAGACGAAGAATGAGGGAGACCTGATCGAAGTGTATAAGTGGAAGATAGGTATTAATAAAGGGGATATTAACAAGGTCTTGAGATAAACTCTCCAAGAGAGAACCGCAAGTAATGGATTTAAATTGGATAAGTTTAGATTTAGAAAGGACATAGGAAAGTATTGGTTTGGAAATAGGGTAGTTGATGAGTGGAACAGTCTACCTAGTTGGGTTATTGAGGCTAGGACTTTGGGTAGTTTCAAATTTAGGTTGGATAAGTACATGAGTGGGAGGGGTTGGATTTGAGAGGGACTTGCACATCGGAGCTTGTTTCTTGGGTGGCATTGAAAATTGGGTTGGTCAAATGTTTGTTAGTGGGATGAATTGTAAAGGACCTGCCTAGTATGGGCCAACAGGCCTGCTGCAGTGTTCCTCCTTTCTTATGTTCTTATGTTCTTATGAGTGTTGTCAATCTTATTGTTAATTTGTGCATCTCCTGCTCTGCTACCAAACATAATATAGTAAGTTTTGTCAGTGTTAAGCATAAGTTTATTGGCTGTCATCCAAGTCGATATTTTAATCAGCTCCTCATTCACAATGGTGTTGAGGGTGGCAAGATTAGGGTGAGAGATGACATAAGTCGTGTCATCAGCAAAGAGAATGGGTTTCAGGTGTTGGGATACGTTTGGAAGGTCATTGATGTATATGAGGAAGAGCAGGGGACCAAGGACACTTCCCTGCGGAACTCCAG
Source organism: Cherax quadricarinatus (assembly GCF_026875155.1). Lineage (NCBI taxonomy): Eukaryota > Metazoa > Arthropoda > Malacostraca > Decapoda > Parastacidae > Cherax > Cherax quadricarinatus. Next base: position 13,949,309 of record NC_069475.1, read on the forward strand.
TATCAAGTGGCCGTGTTGCTGATGCTGTGTCTTTAATGGTGACGTACTGATATCTATTAGTAATGTAAGATTTGAAATAAGCAAGCGCATGGCTTCTTATACCGTAGTGGTCAAGTTTGTGGAGTAGGATTTCGTGGTTTACTGTGTCAAAAGCTTTTCTTAGGTCAATAAAAATTCCTAGTGGATATTCCTTATTTTCCAATGCTGTGTAAAGCAGATCTAGCATTTTTATGATTGCATCATTAGTGCTTTTATTTTTCCTGAATCCAAACTGGCAGGGGTTGAGTAAGTTAGATATTGGCCTATAGTTGTTTAAGTCTGTAGGGTCACCACCTTTATGTATTGGTGTAACCCTTGCCATCTTGAGTAGTTTGGGGAAAGGGTGCTAGTCTCTATTGACTTGTTAAAAAGTAATGAAATAGCATGTGAAAGGACATGGGCCACTCGCTTGTACAGTAATGGTGGGACATGAGACAGATTCCCCGAGTTATTTTTAAGTGACTTTATGATCTCAATGACTTCCGTGGGCTCAGTTGGTGCAAGATAGAAGGAATTAGGGAAATTTCCATCTAGGTATCCCCGGCATGGGCATTGGTATGTGGGATTTTACTGGCAAGATTAGATCCTATGTTTGAGAAGAAGCCCGTTTATCTTGTTAGCTGTGTCAGTGGATGTAGTGGTGTTTCATTGGGTTTTTAGTTAGGACAATATTCTTGGTTTTTCCAGTTTGTGGGTCCCTAGAATCTGAGAGAGTGTTTTCCGGGTCTTTATTATATCCCCTCTAGTGCCCTGTAAATCTACTGGAGTAGTATAGTTGTTTGGCTTTTTTTATTACTTTGGTGAGAGCTGATGAATAGTGTTTAAGAGTATCTTTGTGTATTAAGCCCTGTCTATATTGCTTTTCATATTGGTGTTCTTGTCATGGATTTAGAATGGTGCTGGTTAGCCATGGGCAACCAAGCCGTTTGTTTGTGATCTGTTTTTTTTTTTATAGGCCAATGTTTGTTGTATAGTCTAAGGGAATTTGTTAAGAAAGATGTCTGTCCAGTCATCAATACCATTGGCCTTGGAGAATTTTGTAGGCCAATCAACAGTCTCTAGGTCAGCTGTGATCTTCCTTACTGAGGCCTCGTCATGGAGTCTAAATGAGACTTTGTTGTATTCAAGTGGTGGTTTACTAATGTTTGTCAGGAGGAAAGGGAGGGTAGTGGTCTGTAGTGCTATCTGTGATTATCCCTGATTTAAAGGGGGCTAGTATATTGGTCCATATGTGGTCTATTATGGTTGCACTTGTCTCAGTGAGCCTGGTTGGTTTAGTTATTGTTGGTAATGAGAAGTGTGTTGTTCATATTGTTGATGAAATCAGTTACAGGCTGATCATCTAGTAAGCCAAGGTTTATGTTGAAGTCTCCAGCTAAGAGAAGGTGGTGCTTATTCATTTGTCTGTTTGTTATTAGTGACTTTAATTTCTCACTGAAAAATTTTGGGGTGTTTGTGTGAGGGATCCGGTAAATGGCACCGATTGTTATAGGCATCTTAAGGGTTTTTTTACAGTAAATTAGCAAAAATGTATTCCCCATATTCATCGCTAAAGCAAGTGGTGCTAAGACAAGATAATTGGTTAGAGTAAAATTTGCAATACCACCCCAACTTGGTTTTTTCTCAGTTGTGAATTGCTGTGTTCCGGGTAAGGGTAGATATCTATTTGTCCTGCTTAAGCCAGGCTCAGTAAAAAAAAATGCAGGAGAAGGGGGTCTTTAGGATTAAAGGGGTTTAGGGGTCATATATGTTTGCTTAAGGACCGATGTTGTAGTTAAGTACTGATAGACTTTTAGATTGTTTAGGATAGTGGTGGCTTGTGTGGCGTAATAAAGGGAGTTACTTTCCCAAAAGGGGTTTTTGATTGATGTCAGATTATGGATTTTAGTCAGGGTCAAAATGATCATATCTTCTAGGTTTTAAAAAATTTTGGTTATTTTTTATCCTGATTGTGTGTTGATTCTACTACGAAAATCTGTAGTGGGTTTGGAAGTTTGGGCAAGTATAAAAAGCTAGAGTATTTTTGGGCATGTAGGGGGATAATCACCCACTACAATAATGAAGTTTATGTTGTTTGGTTGTGCTGGAAAGAGTAGTGATACTGGTCCTTGGGGGAGCAGCAGCAGGATTTTAAAATTTTTTCACCACCTCTAGGGGGGCCCCCTTTAAAAACAACAACATTTGGTGGGTCATGGGAAAAAAAACACATGGTGGGTGATTCTCATCTTTTTCTTTACACGATGCAGATTTCAGGTAGTTTAAATTTAAAAAGGCCTGTTTATAACTTTTTTCTTGACATATGCAAAACATCACCATCCTGTAAAACCATTATTGATGTTAGTCATTAAAATTTTTTTGTTGCAGAAGTACTTGAAGATTCTTGTTCAATAAAGCCCCAGAGAAAAAGGGCCCGTGTTTCTATCACAACAAATTTTTTGAACATAGAATCCTGGGTTTCCTGGTGGTGATCCTGCGCTAGACTCACACAAAGGAGGTTTACTGAAACCTGAAGGCTAGAGTGACCCAGCTTAAACGGGCTTCAGGAAGGAAAAGCACTGGTTTAAGACTTTCGAAAACTTTTGGGACCCCTTTCCTAAAAAATCTAGTAAAACTAAGTCTGCTCATCAATTTTGTGTCACCAAAGATTATGGGCTTTTTCTGGTGTAACCCCTACGAAGTGCTATCAAAACCCTAAAGTCTCAGTATATTAAACCTACAAATGAAATTTTTGCACGCTTCCCCTTTTGCAAAACTCCCCGCCAGCAGATTGATGAGTCCTTAGGGAAACTTTCAAGCACTGAAAATTTAGGAAAGGACTGTCATTTCCCAAGCGTGCAGCTGCCAGTTTGTGAAAGTCCATCAGGATTTTTTATAGGGGCCTGCAATCACCAATATAAGCAGCGTTTATTGGAGAATAAAACTCCGACTTACCGCTGCCTTTGCCAGGCAAGAGTCTAGATTCAGCCCCGAAGAATTCTGAAATATACGTACCCCCTCGCCTTCTCGGGTTTTGGGAAGTGCTGCCCAAATTTCCCGACCCAAGATCTTGCAATAGTTCTGTGGAACCCGCCCCAGTGACAGCAGCAGCAGGTACGGTGTGTTTTTTGTTTGGGGTTTTTTAAGCTCCACCCAAAAATTCCTCAACAAAACCCAAAAAAATTGCCCACAAGAAGGTCACTTTTTCGAAAGTATGTGTGCTAATACATCAACAAGAGCTGTGCCTCCCCACTTTTCCCGTGTCTGCGACCTTTCAACAGTGCTTCTTTTCGGCTCTCCAAATTCATGTCAAAAGGGAGTTGTGAAAGTTTCTCAAAGGGAAAAGAATAGATGGTCCCTTATTTTTATAGTGGCAGCTAGAGGTTTCTTCAACCTTACTTAGTTAAACGGCTCTCCTTGACCTACATCACTATCAGGGACCTTTCCTGGCTCCATCTTCTCTATTCAGAAATTAGGGTTTTGAAGGTAAAAACTCAGAGTTAATGGAAAGGATTTTCAAGATGTACTTTAGCTATTTGCCACAAACGTGTCTGAGTTATCCCTTTGGCGGACTTTCAGAAGCTCATGGTAGGTCACCTTAAATATGGAGGGAACGCCTCCCCTTGTTGTCTGTGGACTTAGCACTTTAAGGGTGACCCCCCCAAAGCTGTTTGGGAAATCTTCGCGGATTGCCATCCTATATCAGCTAATCACGCCCCTATTCTTATGAGCGGATGTTCATTGGAAAGAAATCAGAGGTGCTGAAGGGGGTATTATAGAACCGAGTGATTTTCCTTTGGGTGACGGTTGTTGTTTTTAAAGATGGGTTTTAGGAAAGGAGACTGGCTATCGATTACTCTGAA
>NC_069475.1:13953686-13986904 GCF_026875155.1 Cherax quadricarinatus
AAAATTAATGAATAGAAAAAGAAATAAATGAAAAACATAAACATTTATTATATAGAAAAAAAAATATAAAACACTTAAATTGAAATAATTAATCCTACAAAAATGAAAAATGAAAAATATAAATGATAACTGAATTCAATGCTAATATAAAACTTTGGTGTCTGGTGTTGGTGACACTGCTTGTTGAAATCGTAGCCATTGCCGATGATGGGGGGGGGGGGGTCGCAGGTGTTGGTTACAACCCACTGGCTAGTTCTTCACAGTATAGCCTTGAGTATTCTACCCCGATGAGAGGAAAGCAGGTTCTTTACCGCTGCAATGATGAGGGGTTACGTCCTGCAATTTCATACAGGTGCACAGGTAATTAAATCCAAAAAGGGGAAGTCTCAGGACGTTAGTCCATCTCCATCAATTCTACTCATTGATTGGCAGGTGACCCTCTCTGTCATCCAAGCTGGAAAGATAGGCAAGTTACCCATGCTTAAGAAATCACTCTCCATGATAAGTACAATACCTAAAAGATGTGGTGATTATTACAACAGTCAACTTAGAGCAAGACTGAAAGGACTAAGTTTATTATTGGTTAAAAGTGAAGCTTTAAACCAATAAATCCACTAGAATACAAGGCAGGCATGTACTTACAGTAGTGCTGGGAGCTGTGAGTCTAGTGATTACTGTTTGGACCGGAACCCCACACGTCACCTTTCGGGGGGGGGGTAAGAAGGAGTGGAAGGGATAGCGGGAGCTAGACTGACCATACCTTAACAAGCAGCCGGCAATCTAACTATCACTTTCGGGGTGGGGGAAAAAAGGCAGGAATAGCGGGAGCTTGACTTACCCTACCTTAACAAGTAGCTGACAATGAAACTATTGTTACTATATACTCCCTCGCTACTCCTATCTATTAAACTTTTCCCTCACACAAGGAGTGAGAAAGAGCAGACCCAAACAGCTGGAACTTCCCAGGGGGGTAGGGAAAAAAATGAGATGCTACATGAACATAACAAAGGTGGTAACTGAAGGGAAGACAAGAGCGAATATAGGTGAAGAGAGAAGGGCTGGAGCAAACAGGGGCAGCGAACAAATAATGTGTACTATATCGGTGACCATTCTATAAGTGGAAGGATTGCAGAGATCATGAGAGCGTACGTAGTATTGTAGGCAATGGGCATCCAACGCGCTCAGACAAGGAGGAACATTCGTTTCTGCATAGAGGCTCTCAACAGGGGAAGAGTGAAAAGCACAAAGGCATAATCATAATCCCTATTGATGGATGGGGTTAAGGCTAGAGCGAGCCGCAGGAGATGCCACTGAATATATCTGGTCACCATAATTAGTTTTCGATTAAAATGAAGGGCTGAATGTAGGCGGAAAGCAGAGTTCGACGATCCCGCTCCCCAGGAAAGGATGAGGCAAGGGTTTTTTTTTTATAGAATGTTATCGACTGTGACAAGTTGCATTCACAGAGGGTAATGTGAGATTTTCAAGGATAATCTGCAGTCAAAAGAGAAGGCCTAGAACCCTATCTCCCATCAAGTTCAGTGGATACGGGAATGAGCCATTAGAGGTACAATGGATGATCGGGAAATGGGACCAGAGTGTCTAGTGAAAGTAATTTGGTGGTTTTGGTCCTGGAACATTTAACCTATGCATGGTTGGTCAATTGGCAACACGGTGGACCACATGCTGGAGGGAGAAAACTCTATGAGGTTACAGTTCAGTGCCTGCACAAGCAATAGCGAAAGTATCAACATTGAGTGATGACCAAATTTTGATGGAAGACTAGAGGCCAAATCATTTTATCGCAAGGAGAGAAAAAAGTGTTTGTGCTCAGAACAATCCCTGAGGGACACCTTCGTCTTGGACGAAGCACGAGAGCACATATTGACTCAAAACACGGAAATGCTCTCAGTTAAAAAGTTCATACGTAAGGTTGGTTAAGATGCCTTGGAGCTAAGGAGTCTGGTTTTTGCCAAAATATTATACCTCCAAGTTGTGTATATGCCTTCTCAAGGTCAAAAAAAATATGGCAACAACTGAATGGCTATTCGCAAAGGGCATTACAACTACGTATCCAACCGCCAGAAAGTAAGGGGTCTGTGGCAGAACCGGCCCTTATGAAAGCTACTGACGAGTTGGAGAGACTGTTGTGTGTCTCTAATACATAATTAACGTATCTCTTTACCAGATGTTCCACCACTTGGCCAAAAATAAAATTGGCATTGGTAGAGTGTGGGACTAATGTGAGGCTTCATGTCAGTAGTGCCTGGTTTTGCAGGAAGAAGGCGAACAATGGCAGATTTTCCACTGCTTGGAAGAACTCCTTGTGATCCAAATAAGATTGGAAAAGGCGTCGTAATATGGACTGCAAGCTGTGATGATGTAAATGTTGTAGCATACGAATATGAATGTCGTCGGGCCCCCAGCTTGCGATGGAATCGGCAAGCTGAGAGTGTTGCCTCAGTTCTTGGAAGTATAAAAGGCAATTATACTGTTCTTCTCTGAGTGACGAAAAGGTCCAACGGGTGGAAAACTCTTGGCAGGACTTTGCGGAAAAGAACCGAGGGGCAGTCAGAGATGGAGCCCCAGAGAAATACTGACAAGATTGGATTGGTCAATTTCAATGGCAACATCTAGAGGGTTCACTATATCAAACACCAGCAACCCGCGAAAGGAGTGGGTCAGGAGAATTTTACCATTCCATTTCTATATTTTTTCCAGACTGCACTCATAGAGGAAGCAGAGGTGATGGTTGATGGAGACATTAATCTCACCAGCAGTGTGTTTGCGTACGGATGACATGGCGAGCGATTGCTGCTTCAGTTTTAAAATCCAAGAAGTCATCTCTGGGTTCTTTATCCGGTGCCTGCAACACCCAGCATGTTTCAACATGTACTGCCAACGAGCCACGCAGGAGACCACAAGGCACGCATTTTCTGAGAAATGCCTGGCCCGAGTTTGGTATAGATGAGACCCTGAGTTAAAACTGAGGTCGAGAGAGAGGTTGTAAAAGCTCATTCAAATGGAGGACCAAGAAGGAACCACACTGAAAACTTTTAGTTTTGAGTAAAGGTCCCAATTTGCCTGATCAAATTGGCCCGCGAGGGTTACAAAGAGGTGGTGAATATGAAAGGGGAAGTAAGAAATGATTGGGAAAGGATTGCTGTTCTGTAAATCTGGAAGAACAGACAGGAGAAGTCTAGTGCAGCGGAGAGAGGAAAGAGCCGCCTAGAGAGATCGATTGCAAGAGAGAGTTATTAGTACGAGGATCAAAATGTGTTGGGTGTCATTACCTGATTAGAACATGGAAGGGTGGGGAGGAAGCAGCCTAGAAAAGCCTCTGCTGGAATCCACAAGAATCACAATCTGAAAGCTCACCCCGCATACCCATAAGGCCGCGTATATTCCACTTGTAAATAGGCCATGATTGGCACAATGATAAAGATACTTGAAATCCGCAGGTAAGGGTTCCTATGGGACTAGAAGGGGTTAGGAAAAGTTCACTGCGGAGGGCAGGGACGGGAAAACGTTTCACGCGTCAGTGAAGGAAGGGTAGGGTGTGAAGGAGTTTGCGCAGATCGTGGAGAGGAGAGAGAAGGAACAGAAGTGTGGATCAGTGGTCCAATGATGGTTTGGTCTCTGCTGCAGTATATTAGAGATTGCTTTCAAGTGTTTCAGAATCCAGAGGACGTCGTTATGGGAGGCAATATAGAGATGGTAGGGGGAAGGATGAAGATTAAAGATTGGAACTGTAATGGACTGTACCACGGTAGGGGGGGGGCGAAAGGGTGGAGGGAGGGAACTGGAGAAGAAGCATGGAAGGGGACAGAAGAGGCAGAACCTGGGCGTGGTGGCAGAAGAGGAAAGAAACTTGAGAGGGAACAGGGGATATAGGTATAGTACGAGGAGGAGGGTAGGCTCTACACTGTAACAGAGCCAGTGAGAGGTGAAGAAACCCGGAAATCAGCACAGGGTAGGTAAAATGAGGGAGGTGGAAGCAAGGGGTAAGGAGTGGGTTGGTTAGAGGATTTTTTAGACTTTGGAGCAGTAGAGGGACGAAGGGCAGGCGGTGTCGTACGAGATCTGTCGATACTGAGGCTCTTGTGAAGGGGAACACGAAGAAGCGAGAACAGACTGAGGCGTTGAAGTAGGGACGTCAACAGCATACAGGAGTGACTATGGGAGAGGTAACCACAGAGGAGGCTGCAGAAGGTGGGACCCAGAAGGGAGGGACGTTTTGAAACCGGGAAAATAAGAAAACACGAGGTAGTCTCTATTGGAGGCGGGTGGTGAGGAAGAAAGGCCATCGCGTACGAGCCACAGCCCGGCTGATCAGGAACTGACTTTAGGTGCTTGTCCAGTGCTTGTACTCACCTATTTGTGGTTGCAGGGGTCGAGTCCTAGCTCCTGGCCCCCCCTCTTCACCGTTTGCTCCTGGGCCCCCTCTTCTCCCCGCCCATGAGCTTTATCAAACCTTGTTTTAAAAACGTTTTTGGGTTTTCCTGCCCCCACTACGTCATTTTTGGCTATTCCATTTGCCTTACAACCCTATAAACTGAAAAAAAAATATTCCTACTATCTCTCGGATAAATTTGTCCCTTTCCCAATTTCCCAAATTTGGGTGGCCTTTGTTTCTGTGTCCCCCCTGGAACACCCTGTTTTGGGCCCCACCTTGTCTTTTTCCACGCAGTTTTTTTATATGTCGTTTCTTTGTCCCCCCTGACCCTCTGTCCTCCAGTGTCGTCGGGCCCGTTTTCCCCTTTTAATTTTTCTTATAGGACCCTTCCCCTTAGCTCTGGGGAATAACCTGTCGCCAACCCTTTTTTACTTTCTTAAATTTCTTGACGTGCTTTATCAAAATTGGGTTCCAAACAGGGGGCTGGGATACTCCCGTTTTTGGCCCCGGGCATAAGGTTTTTTTACAGTGTCTTGAAAGATTCCTTTCTAAAGGGATCGGGGAATTTTGGGTTTTCCCGGTTTGCCAGGCGCCCCTATGCTGCAGCAGTTTTCTGATTTATTTTGTGCTTCCCGGAGGGCATGCTCGGGGGTTATACCACCCCCAAAATCTTTTTTCCTTGAGTGAGGTTTGCGTCCTTGGCCCCCTAACCTATACTCTGTCTGTGGTCTTTTTGTGGCCCCTTCCCCTTTTTCTTCATGACTTTGCATTTGGGAGGATTAAATTCGGGGGGGGAAGCCATTTGCTGGACAGGTGCCCCGTCTGTCCAGGTCTCTTTGAAGTCCGCCTGGTTTCCCCATTTAGAATTTAAATTTCCTATTAACTTTTAATCCTCTGCAAAAAAGGGACCCCTTTTTGAGTCTAACCTTTCCCTCATGTCGTTTCCCTTTTTCCAAAAAAAAGCAAAGGTCCTAGGACCGGGCCCCTGTGGGACCCCGCTCGTCCAGGTGCCCACTGTGATTTCATTTACGTACCATGACTCTTTTTTGCCTCCCTGTCAGGTATTTCTTTTTCCCCTGGGAACAAAACTTTCCTCTGCCCCCTTGCCTTTGTTCCCAATATTCCTCATCTCTTTTTACTGATTTTAAAACCATTTCTCTGTCCCAGGAACCCCCTGCGGGAAGTTCTCATACCTGTGTAGTTTCCCCCCCTTTTTTTTGGGCCTGTCCCCCTTCAGTTCTTTACCTTTTCCCCCTTGTAATTAATATGTTTGAAACTCGAACCAATGATCGCTGCTCCAAGGGGCCCCTCTAAGTGATGCCCAATGTCTGAACTGCTCGGGTGAACACAAGATCCAGTCTTGCTGGCTCATCCTCCCTCTCTCTTGGTTGTGTCCCCGACTGTTGATGCATGGGTTTTCAAGTACCCCATCCATCATCTTGGTTCCATGTTTGGGACCCCTGTGGGTCCAGGGTTTTCCGTCGATCTCCCCGTGGTTGAAATCCCCTTACCAGTAACTTTGCTCTGCTCGGTGAGCTCTTCTTGCCACCTCAGCCGTGTTCCACCATCACCCTGTTGTTTTCTTCTTTCTCTCTCTTGGCCCCCTGCAGTTCGTTGTGGGTTAATCACTCCCAAAGACTACTTTTGCCTCCGGATGAATTGTACCTACAATGTAGTCTCTTTTTTCCAAACATGTCCCTGCCTTCCATTTCCCCAAACCCCCCCGGTTTTTATGAGCGTGCAAACCCTCCTCCCCCTCTCTCCTTCTATTTTCCTCAGGATCTGTTCCTGTTGGGAAAAATTGTGTCGTTATTGTTCAGCGAGTTTTGTTTTTGTGATGTTGATGTCTGGGGATTTTTCATGATTTTTCGTTCACTCCCCCTTTTGTGTGTGTGTGTGTGTGTGTGTTGTGTGTGTGTGTTGTGTGGTTTTGTGTGTGTGTTGTTGTGTGGTGGTGTGTTTTGTTGTGTGTTTGTGTGTGCTGTGATGTGTTGAGGGGTGTGTGTGTAGAGTGGGTGTGCGTGTGTTCACCTTTTGTACTCACCCATTTGTGGTTGCAGGGGTCGAGTCTTAGCCCTGGCCCGCCCTTCACCGGTTGTCTTCACCGGGTTGAGGTTGGTGCATTTTTGGTTTGGTTTTTGTTGTGGTTTGTGTATGTGTTTTTTGGGGTGTGTTTTGGTTGTGTTTTGTGTGTGTTGTGTGTGTGTGTGTTGTGTGTGGTGGTGTGTGTGTGTTTGTTGTGGGGTGGATTTTTGTGTGGGGGTGTTGGGGATCAACAATCAATATTTCACCCAAAAACTACTACAGGGTTTTGCGGGTGTGGGAAAATGTGAATTCCTCCCTTACACTATAATTTGTTCATGTTTGTAGCCATGTATAAAGAAGAAAACCATCTTACGTTTTTATTACCTTTGTAACTTGTGATTCATTCCTTGTACCTAGTTAGCCATCCAAACTTTGGGGCCAGCCCCGGGAATCCATTACGTACCTCTGTAACTGTAAATACCTTTGTAACTGTCAGTTTGTGACTAGCCTCCTGGAGTTCATTCCCTTTGAAAAATTTGTGAGTCTTTAACTTTGAAATTGTAAATTTCATTCCTCTGTAACTTGCTCAGCTATCAAAATTTTGGGGAGCCCCACCCTGGACCAATTATGTACCTCTTAATCTTTTGGGACTACCGCCCACGGAAGGGGTATGGGGGCATAAAAAACATTTTAAACTAACTCCCAAAGGGGAGACCTTCGCCTCTTTGGGAAAAGGATTTCCCCGCCATTTAAATTTTAGATTTGGCAATGGCGAAGTACAAAGGGGGTGGCCCAGAAAATTTAAAGGCAAGGGGGGTCGATGCAAGACATTTTAGAATGGTCACGGCACCACAGAGGGGCTTTCGGCTATAGACGCAATTTTTGCTGGGGGCCCAAAATCGCCAGCTTCTACACTGTTGGGGTGTAGGATCACCTTTCAAACTTAAACCCAAAATGTCCTGCACATAAAAAAAAGAGGGGATTATTCCGGCTAAAAAAATTTAAACAAGCCCCATTACAGGGGTATCGTCTCTGCCCGCGGGCAGGAAGAACTTTTGTATCTACCTTAAGATTTGGGGATCTTGGAGGTCCAGCTGTCGAGAATTCATTCCCCAATGTCGGGAAATTCTTTTGGACTGTGGTATAAGGCAGAAAGACAGTATCACTCAAGTTTTGAGGGAATGAATTTTTTCGATAGTGATGAATAGTTTCATATGTGAAAGAAGAGAAAAAAATTGAGTTTTGGGTAGCTTTCGGGTTTGTGATGATAACATACCACTCTTAAGAGCATGAAAAAAAAATTTCTCTAAAACAGACGGGGGAGCGTTTTGCCAAATACTGGGTGGGGAAAGATTGGCAAAGAAAAGTCGGTCTTAAGTAAAGAATTTTAGTCCTTGTGTGGTCGAAACTTAGTGTGGAAGGGAGTGCATACGTCGGCTTTTCCTAGTAGAATGGGAAGGGAACAAGTATTGTCACAGGAGTTTGTACGGGCGTTTAAAAGGAGCCCAAGGTTGGTCTGGGGGGAAACAGGAGGGCGATTCGAAAAATTGCTGCACTGTAGGGGGAGGGCCAGAAGCTAGTTAAGGAAGCAGAGGTCAGACAAATAAAAAGGAGTCGCCCAAAAACCGGGCACCTAAAGCAGGTGATAAAACAGCCCCCAGAAAAGAGGTCGGGGGTCTTAGAAGTGTCCAAAGAGGGGCCCAAAAAGGTAGGCGGGGGTTAAAAAACAGGGTGGCAGTACAAAAAGGGGGCCTGGGGGCAGGGGGGGTCATGGTTTGGGGGACCCCGGGTTGGTTATTTCTTTTTTTTTTGTTTTTAAGAAAAAATAAAAAGAAGAAAAGAAAAAAAAAAAAAAAAAAAAGAAAAAAAAAAGGGGGGGCCCGGGGAATAGTTCCAGAGGAATAAAAGGACCAAAATCTCCCTCTGTGCCCAAGACCCCCCAGCATGAAAAGTAGTGAGATGCAGCATGGAACCCATGCCATCCCCTACCCTTCATTCCAGTAAACTAGCAATCCAGGATAGCAACCCACAGCCGACCCCTCGGTGGACAAAAAAAGGGGCACTGGATATCTGCCACAAAGCAAACCCCTTCAGCCACCCCCCCCAAATCTGAAAGGTGGCTTCCTGAATACCCCCATCACTCAAAAGAACCCAAAGCCACCCCCCGGGGGATACCAAAAGGGGATCGAGACATCCCCGGGTGACCCAGTTTCCACAACAAACTATGCCACCCCCAAGAACCTCAACAGAAGGGGATGGACCCCCGGAAAACCTTTCCCCTCCAGGAACTAGTGTGCCTGTGTAAAATTCCCCAAAGGCCAAAAAAGGAAAGGGGCAAAAGGGGGGATGGGGTAGGAGGGGGGAGGAGGAGGAGGAAAGGAGAAAGGGGAAATGGGGGGATTTGATAGGAAAGGGGGGGTTGGGGGTAATTGGTTCAGCTGAGGAAGGGACCAACGGGTCAATTTTCCTCATCCCAAAGACCCTTTTCACCACCCCAAAGACCCCCTATTGAAGAGGGGATGACTGGAAAAAACTCCCGATGCGTTATAGGGCTAAAAACAATTTGTAGTTTTAAAAATAGGTTAATAAATACTGGTGGGTGTGGGTGGGTGTGAGTTGAACTATTTCTTTTGCTACGGTCTGATCCTTTGCTCCCCCCTTTCCCGGGCAGAACCGAGTAAGTTCGTCCTCATAACGTGTTTTTCCACACTCCTCCGACCCCCCCAGCGCATTAGGTTCCCATTCTCTATTTCTGACCAATCACGGGGCCTCCCTGGTCCCCCCCCGGCGAGCGGTGGGCGTGCCGCTTCCCCTTTGGTTTTAGAGACAAAGTAAACAATTTTCTCCCTTCCCGGGCGCCAAAAACTCATTTTTTCTGGGTTGAGTGCCCTTTATATCTAAACTTTTCCCCTATAAAATTTGGTAAGTACGTTTTGTGTGTCTATGCTAAATGAATAGTTTTAGCCATTTTTTTGTTTTAAATATTGAAGGCGTTGTAAAGCATATTAGAGGTACCTCAAATGAAAAAAGTGCAAAAAAAAAGGGCCAAGTCAGTCGTCCTGCCCTTTTAGGCGCATTTTTAAAGTTTCGGTATATAAATATTTCCAAAAACTTGGTAGGTATATAAAATTCAGAAAATGATCGGGGTGTTACAAACTTTTTTTTTGCCCTTTCCAGATAAATAAAAAAATTTTTTCTAGGGTGAGTCCTCCAAGAAAGCAAATTTGTCTGTAATTGGGATAAGGGGACTCAATCACGACCCAGATGCCCCTGGAAGGGGGGGAAATGAATGAATACTTGCCAAAAGATGGAGAGTGTCAACTAAAGGAAAAGCTATGCCACCATCCAAAAAAAAGAATTGAAAAGAAGAAAATAATTTCTTACATGCAAGTATGCAGCAACAAGAAAAACATGCCACCTCATTTTCCTGTGCCACATGCAAAGTAAATCTTCCATCAAGAAAGGGTAGAAATTGTTTCATAAAATTTCATTCAGAAATTTGTGATTAAAAGGATTTTTCTTTCTCGGGGGCTCGAAATATTCTTTTTAAGTTGTATCCCATTGCAAAGTGTCAGGTTTTTAAATGTTCAATTTCTATTTTTAACGCTTTCAAAATTTTTCAGAAACCAGTTCCATTTTTGTTTTTTTTTTTTTCATTTTTAATAAATTTAAAAAATATTTATTTTTTTTTCTTACAACAATTTCAAACCTTCAACTTTTAAATTTTTTATACCCAAAAGGGCAGGACGGAAATATCGGTCTTCAAAAAATCTGCAATTGCCCAGATGTTTTCTTTCAAACTCCCTTTGGATGGCTCAGTGCCTTTCATCGGTGGCTCATCTCCTATAGAAATTACTTTCAAGTCCGCATTTAGTTGAATTCCTTGAAGGGTTAAGTGGAATGACCGAAGGTGGGTCTTGGGGGGTTGGGAGGAAATGGACCTTTTCATGGGGCAGTAGGGCCCGTTCAGTGTTCCCTTTTTTCTTATGTTCTTTCAAAGTGCCCACTCTACACGAACACATACTCTAATTTTAAAAAACCCCCCACCCAAAACTTCCTTGACAACCATAACGAACACACAACCTAATCAAGACACAGCTCCTCTTCATTCCCCAGCCCCTCTTCCCCCATACAAAAATGCAACATGTAAAGGCCCAAAGATCGGGAAATTTTTTGCCAAAAAAAACTAAAGGGCCCCCCGTCTGCAAACATTTAAGGCCCTAATAAGAAATCATTTGTCTCTCAGCCATTTGGGAGAGAGGCGGTTTTCTACCGCTGCCCCCTAAGCTGTTCGGTGGCATTCCATTTTCTCAACATGCCAGACAGGCAGCGCCCCATCAACTGTTGTTTTAATTAACTGTGGGGGAGTGATTGGACCACAACGGAGATATATTGTCAGCGTAATCCCAGACACCATGTATCGTCAACGAGGGTTTGGCGGTTTTTTGGGGTTTTAATGGTTGTGCAAGAATCTTTTTAAAGTTTTTGCTCAATCATGTTTACGAGGGAGTCGTCGACAAAAATTTTAGGGGGTTTAAACTGTGGTTAACCGGCTGTGTCTGGAAGTACCGGGGTTTACCCGGAAAGTTCCGGGGGGTCAAGCCCCCGCGGCCCCGGCTGGGACCCGGCCTCCGGGGTCAGAGCTTGATCAACCAGGCTGTTGCTGCTGGCTCACGCAAAACCAACTACGAGCCACAGCCCGGGTGATCAGGAACCGACTTTAGGGGCTTGTCCCGTGCCAGCTTGAAGATGCCGGGGTCTGTTGGGAATCCCCCCTTTTTGTATGCGGGAGGCGTTGAACAGTCTCGGGCCCCCCGACACTTATGTAGGTTCTAAAAGTGTAGGAACCCCTGTTTTCATTCGGGGGGTTTTTATCGTTGCCAAGTCTTTTCTTTCATAGGATGATTTTGTGTGCAAGTTTGGTACTAGTCCCCCTAGGATTTTCCAGGGATATAATCGTATCTCTCCCCCCTGCGTTCCGGGAAAAACGGGTTTAGGAACCCCAATGCTCCCGTAAATTTAGGGGTTTTATCTCGATGCACGCCGTGAAGGTTCTTTACATTTTTTAGGTCCCCCAAAATTTACCTGCCTTGAAAGGTTTGGGGTTGGTGCAGAATATTTCCCCCTAGATGAACAAGTGACCTGAAAAGTGCATCATGGGCTTGGGCCCCCTCCCATTTTTCTAGCAGATGCGAATTTATACAATGTTATGGTCCTTGAAGGTGGATCCTCCCACATGATCACTCCCAGGTCTTTTACGTTGGTGTTCGCTCTATTTTGGGCCAGAAAGTTCCCGAAATTAAAAGGTAAAAGTCAGAAAGTACCCTTTGAGGCTGAAGTGACGACATAGTCTGCCCGGTAATTTTGGCACCCTTCACAGGCACGCAGGGAGGTGGCTGATGGCCCAAGAAGGGAATACCGAGGGAACTATTTTCGGTAAAAATGACATTACATCCAATCCCTTCATATGTGATCCTGCAAGACTTCAGGACTCAGATATTCGTGACTTATGCAGGGCAACGCCGCACTTGTAGGTTGTGTGGAGCATACGATCATTTGGCGGTGCAGTGTGAAAGGAGACGAGGTGTCAGGGTTGAACAACAGAGCAAGGATCTAAGGGAGAAAGGTGTAAGGCAAGATGTGCATGAATCGCCTGTGCAAACTTCAGGATTGTCTTGGAGCAAAGAGGTTGAGAGGTCTATGGAGTAGGTGTGTGCTACACTCCCAAAAGTGTCGCCTTCTTTGGAGGTGGACCCAGAGGTGGGAACGGCTTCGCAAGAAGAGCAGGCCAATGACGTGGAGAAATCCATTGTCTCTGTGTTAGACGAATTATTTACGGAGGACAGAATGAGTCCTGCGATGGCACCATCCCTAGACTTGGGACAGGCTGCGACGGCGGACGTGGAACACGACGTGCAGCTGGTAGTGAACGCCACTGACGCCTTGCTGAAACAACGGTGGAGGTCGAAATCCATCAGGATTGCACTGTGGAAGACGAAATGCAGGTGGAAAGTGAAACACGAAAGCACTCTGTTACACTTTCAGATTCCAATGATGTGTTAATGCCAGCTCAAAGATCAGGGAAGAAGTCATGGGCAGATGTGGCACAGAGAGGGTCCTGTGCACCCAAAGCTCAGGGGTTGACCAGGAGTGCTTCAAAAGGGGGGAAGGGAAAATTGGAAACAAAAAATCTAGTGAAAAACATTCAGTGTCGAAAGGAAAACCCCCATTGTCGATTTTAAGTGCCTCACAATAAATATTAATAGTTTGCGAACTGTACGAAAGTGTGTATGGTTAAGTGAATTATTGGTACGTAATAATGTGGATGTTGTGTACGTACAGAAACACAATCATAAATGTGGCAGTGAATTGCGGATAGAAGGATATAATGTGTATATAGAGAATGCTATTTGGTTGAAAGGTGGCGTAGCCATCATGATTAGGGAGACTAGCCAGTTTGTTGTGAGACGTAGTGAAGGGGGGGGAGGGGAGGATAATAAGGGTGGAGGGACTATGGGGACGGGTGAAGGTGGCACTTGTGTGTGTGTATGGTCCAGCCGAGAATGATGGGCGTGTAAAAGCTATCTTTGTGAAAGAAGTGTTAATTTATTATTTGAGGTCACTTCCTGAAGTAGCTATTGTTGGCGGGGACTGGAATTGCATGATCCGGCATAAGGATGTAGAGCCTCGGGGAAGTGGATACTTTTAGGTGTATTGGTAGATTTAATGTCAGGGGTGGGATTAATGGACGTGGTGGGGGGGAAAGGTTGAGCACACCTTTGTATGTCGTGGATATGCAGCGCAACTTGATAGAGTGTATGTGCCATGCACCGTCGTAGTTAATAGTGTGTGTCTCATAGATGTAGTTTTTTCTGATCATAGAGGGGTTCTCGTGGACACAGGGTGGGAGGGTTTACCTAAGAGGGGTCGTAGTTATTGGAAATTGAATGTTAAATTGTTTAAAAGGGGAGGAGAATAGAAAATCTTTTGAGTCTTTTTGGGAGGGTTTGTTAACGGGGGCTCCTGGGGATCGTGAATTGGTTAGGTGGTGGGATATGGTGGCTAAGAAACGTATCTGGGATTATTATGTTCGGCTTGGGCGGGAAAGTAATCAACTGTTGTATGGGCTTCAGGGGTATTTTGAAGGACAGTTATGCTATTGTTATGTGGGTGATGGTGCGAGATACCCTGTGGAGGAAATAGAGGATTTAAAGCAACGTATAAAGGGTTTGTATAATGAGCGATTTGATGGTGCACATGTGGCCGGAGGTTTGGAGGAGGTTCTCTACGGGGATCAGCCTTCGGCGTGTGTGTTAAGGGAACAGCGGCAGAGGAGGGCAGCCACGGAGATGATGGGGTTAACAGTGCATAAAGGGAGAGAAGGTTATCTTGAAGGCCAAGTGTTGGTGACGACGGAGGGCATGAGCGGGTATATAGATGCTTGGTTTAGGAATTACATGTCTAGCATTGGGATAAGTAATATGGCATTTCGAGAATTCGGTAACAATGTGCAGTGTAAGCTTAGTACTCAAGATAGAGAAGCATTGGAAGGGCCTATTACAGAGTGTGAGATATGGCAGGCTCTGGCAGGGGCGAGCTTAGGTAAAGCTCCTGGTATTGATGGGCTGCCAATTGATTTCTATGTGATGAATTGGGACGTGATAAGGGTGTTTCTAGTTCGGTTATTTAACTTCTTGAAGACTGACGGGGTTATGGGAGAATTGCAATGGACGGCAGTGGTGGTTTTGGTGCCAAAAGGGGATCCATCAACGATTATGGAATAGGGCCATTTCGCTTATGTGTGGTGATTACGAGTTGTTTGCGAGGTTATTGGGGAATAGACTGAAAAAGGTAATAGAAAAAGTAATAGATAGGGGACAATGTGGGATACCAGGCAGGTCCATGTTCGATGGGCATGGGATGATTCGAGGATTCATAGAAAGGAGACAGATGGTGGGAGGGGGGGGGGATCTTCGCTTTAGATTGGGCCATTGCATATGATAGTGTTGAAAGAAGTGCATTATGGCAGTTCATGCGTTGGCAGGGTTTTGGGGATGAAATCATCACTTGGGCTCAGACCTTATATAAGGGGGCGATTATGCGTGTGCAGGTCAATGGTCGGTTAGGCGAGCCGGTTCAGATGGGTAGGGGATTGAGGCAAGGCTGTCCCATATCACAATTATTGTTTGCGTGTTTGCATGATCCTTTTTATCGTGCGGTGCGGGCTAGTTTTTTGGGGAGTTTGGGGGGTTATGAGAGAGATGGGTGGACTGGTATTGTGGGTTATGTTGATGATACTACAGTCTTGGTAGGAGATGATGTAGACTTACTGCAAGTGGAGGGAATCGTAAATATTTTTGGTGAAGCAAATGGAATGAGAATTAATGCTAAGAAGACTAAGTTCATGGCAGTGGGAAATTGGGATCAAATGAATGGGGGTATGAGGGGTAGGTGGAATGTGGTCGACCAACTTAAAATATGCGGGATTGTGTATGCTCGTGAGCCAATGATGGCACGTGAGGTGAACTCAGTGTGGGTTGTTGATAGTGTATTAAAGCGATTTGAAGGTTTGAGGTCTGCACATCTAACGTTGCACCAACGAGTAATATTGACAAACGTGCTTTTATATAGTAAATTATGGCATGTGGCGGCAATGTATTCATTATTGCGTCGAGAGGTTATGAAATTGTTGTGTAGGGTATTTCGTTTTATTTGGGGATCAGGCTGTGAATGGTTAAGCAGAGGGGTATCACTCTGCCGATTGGCCATGGTGGGCTGGGGCTCATATCACTGTAACGAAGAATCATGAGTATTTATGTGAAACGGAGTTTTCTACGAGAGGGTGGGGAAAACGGGAGAAGGATTGAGAAAGTGCATGAGGACATAAAATGGTGGTGGACTGGGAAGAATTTACGAGTAGGGGAGGCGATGCTGCGAATTTTGATGGTGGCGAGAAATCCAGATAGAATTAAGCTGCGTGTAATCTAGAGAGTAGGGGGGAGGGGGTTGGAGGTAGCAGCTGTGGAAGGAGCATACCTGATGTATGCCTGGCGTGACATATGGGAACGCCTCCAGAAGTTGCGCATCAGGCCGGGGGTACGCAAGGTAATGTATAGATTTTTACACAGGATTTTGCCGTCAGGGACTGTCTTATTCAATCGCAAGCTCCGGGAAGGAGGGGAATGTCGAGCGTGTGGTGAATTGGAATCCATTTTTCACGTAGTGTATTTTTGTGAACGCATAGGGAGGGTCAGGGAATGGTTAGGGCCGGTTATTCGTTTTATCGGGGGGGTTGGGTTGCAGGTGTTGAGATTGTTAAGTTTAGACATTAATGGGGTGGGTGCGCAGGATAAAAATACGGTGGCATATATAGTGACTGATTTTGTGTACACTTCATGGGCAATGAGAGAAGTAGGTGAGGGTGAAAGGATTAAAGTGTTAGCAGCTACTTTTTATAGAACTAAATGTCGCAATAAGGAAGTATATGGAAGGGGATGGAACACAGAGTTTACGGAGAGTTACCGGGATTTTCGGCTGCGTGACTTATGGAATTTGTAGGTTAATGGGATGCAATGGGCTAGCCTCCCTTCCAGTGGTGTGTGGTGGTGATTGGGTACGTAAATGTGAAGTATGCATGAATATAGGATGGTATGAAGGAAGAGTGTGTGAGGTGAAGAATAGTTCAATGCTTACAAGTCATCATTGTATTAAGTTAATGTGTTATACCATGGTATAATAGGGTTAGTGATGAACACAAACATTGACGTTCATATGCAGGTGTGTGAGTGTAATACGTGTATTGTTAAGCGGGAATATACTTTCATGTATGCGCACGCATTACACTTGTGTGTGAGGGCATGTATGATCAGACCCAGGAAATGGGTGACAGGGTATGGTGTATTAGTCATATAATACTTACAAGGTGCATCATTGGATTTGTATATTCCAAATGTGTGAGCGTGACAATAGCTTATCATATATGGCAAGTGTAGTACTTGTTAAGGTAAATGTTTCAAAGATGTATTTGCAGTTTCATATTAGTGTCATGTAGGTAATGTTTTTTTTCAAGTGTTTTCTAATTTGCATATGTAAAGAGTGCCAATTGTGAATGACCGACATAAGACTGAGCACACTTATACCCCACGGGGGTTAGAGAGAGCACAGATATGTCTGGATGTTACACAATCAAAGCTTAGATTGAATGCTCAATGTATCAGCGTGAGTTGTGGGTGGAGCTGTGTTGGATGTCAAGGTAAATGAGTACATACACTATTAATCTTGTTATCACATGTGTATGCATACTTTAGTATGTGTATAATACATCAGTGTCATAATTGTGAGGCGTGTATTGTGCACATTTTACAGGTCGACAAGGGGTTTTTCATTTAAGCAGGCAGGAGTGCAGGTGTACTGAGTGGTACTGTGATTGGTTTTGATTCTTTTTTATTCACTCACGGGCGTGGGTGAATTGGTAACGTAATTATGGACAGCGCTGTGCTGTTAAGATGTATCATCGTTGAGAGACAGTAAATTGGGTGGTGGAATCATTACTGAAAGTTGTGACTGATCTCTTGTTATGTGTGTGCCTGTTTATCTATAATGAGAGTTTGGAAAACATAAATAACATGAAACGTGAGGCACTAATGCATATGGTAGGTCTAGGGTTCTTTGCACATAGTCTAATAATGTACATGGTATGAATTTTGTAGATATATGTAAAATCTTGTGTTCCATTATATAACTTAGGATAGGGATATAATAACATGGGGGAGGGGAACAGTTTGTGTTCGTACACAGTTAAATTTCCAATGTATTCTAACAAGGGAATTATGAATTTCTGTGGAAGAACTGATACCTATTCTTTTATTTTTTTCATGATTGACTGTATTAATAAAATAAAAAAAAAAAAAAATAAATCCCTATCACCAAAATTAACCAGACAAACCCAACAAACATCCATTTTCTAAAAAACAAATCTTTATTTGCTGAAAAAACTCAGCCACTTACTACTTAAAAATCAAAATGTCTGTTCTTTCATTTTTTTTAAATGTAAAAGATTTTAATAAGTATATCAAAATGTAAATTTTTCCCATTGTAATCCCAAATTTTCTTTGTTTTTTAAAAATTGTGAAAAACCGTGTGGACTCCCTCCAAGTGAGTCGCCACCCTGGCAAACCTGTTGACCCCGAGCTCTGAGGTGGGTACCCAGCCCACAATGCTTATAAAAAGATTTTCACAAATTTTTTGGTATTGCAAGAAACCTCGCCTGCATGAGTAAAAAGGGACTAATTTACTTGGTTTTGCAGCATATACCCGATCTTCAATTTCCCAAAGCAGCTTTCCCCTTTGGATTTCCCCCTTTGGGAAAACCACGGCAACCGGGAGCATTAATTCCCTGCAATTTTCAATCGTTATAGTGTATCCCTGCACCTCAAAAATTCCTTACCCAAGGGGGTATGTATCCCCTTTAGTAAACTTGCGACTCGACGCTAGTTAGAGGCTTGAGACACTGTACTTCTGGGCTGCTCTCTCTCTTAGCACGCCGACCCCCTCATTTGACTCGCCCCCAAAAATCCCCCAAGACTCTTCCCAGAACCTACGGGAAAAAGGGTAATATTCGTCTACTTTTTGGGCTGATGGGGGAAAGATCACTCGGTACATCGAGGTGCCTTACCAATTTCCCCCGGGTTAGAAGTAAAGCACGTGGGGGCGCCCCTGCTGTTTACGGCACGTCTTGTCCAGTGGGGTTTCTTGTGAAGGGGCACTATTCTGTCTTTGTGACCTGCGCCCCGCCATTAAACTGGGCGCCAGTTCCCCCTACTAATTTACCCTAGGGTTTGCCTTTTTTGGGCCTATTACTACCTATGTTAAGGTCTTAGGTTCTCTAAATATCACGATCCCTTAGTAAACCTAAATAGTGTATTCCCAGAAAAACTACCTTTCTTTCCCTAAAGATAAATTTTAAAAAAAATTAAAAATAAGCTTACCAACCCAACAGAGAATGCGGGGTTGGGGGGGGTTTTAAGGGCGCCGGCTCAGCGGCAGAACCCATGCGGGATCTGAGCTGGGGAACTTTTTGGACCAAAAAAATTTCCACCCCCCCCCGGCGAAGGTAGGCGCTAAGTCTAGATCAAGTCTGCCTGCCGCGGCCCCCCAGTGGGCCCTGGACCAGTGCCGTTCGACGGGTCGTCCGGCCGCTCAGCTCGCTCAACCTCTGGTCGATTTTCATGTCCCCCCCACCGTGTGGCCCTGGGAAAAAGGGCAAAAGCCTGTTGAGGGGGTCTTTTTGTTCGACACCTTTCATTTCACTTTCACTTTCTCAACCCCAGCCTTGCTGGGTGGGTTGACACTCCGGGCCAAGGGCCATATGCCTGGGCGCCTGGGATTCTACCGCCCCCAGGCCCCCTTTCACTTAGCATCTCTTTTTCCTCGGGGTCGGCCCCATAAAAATTTTCCCCGAAAGGTTGTAAAGTAACCCCTGCGCCACACCGGGTTCATTGCCCGGATGTTCCCAGTTTTTGTGATCCTGTGCGTTTTTTCATTGAGGGGGGGGACCTTTGGGCCCCATAATACCGCTCCTTGGAAGACGACTTAAAATTGGGGGGGAAGGGCTAACCCCTTCTTAAAAAAGCATGTGATTGGGGGTGAGAGTTTTCTCGTCAATCCCATTTTGTACGTAGTAGAGGCCTTTTATTAACTCTTGCCTCTATCTCAACAAACTGTCCTCAGTTCATCACAGCTACCCTCCTGCCGTGCAAGACCTTCCGAATGCCCTTTTGGCTGTGCCCCCATGTTTTCTAAATCCCCCTTGCGGGGGCCCCTGGGAGTATAAAACCTCCACTGCACTCTTTCTTTCAGGTGTTCCGTTTCCCCGTTGTCCCAAGATTCCTAAGACTTTATCGGCCCCCCTAAAGCTTGTGCCATTGTCCGAGATAATCAATTGGGGGCACAGAATTGGCAGAAAACCTCCTGAACAATTTCACGAAAGTCTTTTTGTCAATCTTCTCCCAACTCCAATGCCCCGCCGAGTAGGGGCCAAAAAACGGCAGACAATACTTTCTGGGGGCCCTCCTTTAAAACGTCTCCTGGGTTCTTAAATGGATAGCCCCGTATGTTTTTTCTACAGTCTCAAAGGCCGTCCTTGTACCCGCCCCTGGGGGCGTGGTGGGGGGGCCTGGGTTGGAGGGCCCTCCCCTTTCCCCCGGCAGACCGTGTAACTTTTTTAGCCCCCTTTTGACGGCACTCGACCCTTCAGTACCATAATTTGAGTGGCGGGTGGGGTTCTCCAAACCCCCCCCAGAAAGGTCCTCTGAGGGCATTTTTATCAAAATCTGTCCCCCCATCCCCCCTTTTCCCCAGCAGCAGGGGATTTTTGGGCCCCCATAGCTGAGCTCAGAGTTTTGTTTCTTCCCCGGCATTTATTACCCTGCTGACTAGGAAAAATCCCAATGAGTAAACCCAAAATTTCTTTCCCCTGAGCGTCATCTTGACACACGCCCTGACGCCATAACCTGCTGCCGGGTCGCAATATTTCCCCGCACTCCGGAAACCCCCCCCCTTGGTACTGCCTTATCCAATTTTCTCGGGGCCCCACTAGAACAACTGTGGGGACCGGGGCATACTTGCATGAGTCCTCACGAATTGAAATTCCATTTCCTGACCCCCTATAAGTTTTTTTTCACGAGGGTCGCCGGGGGTAAAAATAATTCAGTGTCGTGTTCCCCCCCGCAAAAGTACTACGGTTTTTGTCTCCACGAATTTCGTTCCGGCCAGCAACCCCTTGCCGGCAACAGTCTGGGCCTTTAACCAAAGCTCGTTTTTTACTCAATTTCCCCTGTGTGCCCCCCTCGGTTTATCAGGTCGGCGGGGTTTTGATCGGGGGCACAAAAGAATTGTTGACGTTGAGTAGTTCCCGTATCCCCTTTACCCGATTCCTGACTGGGGGGAGCTTGCCCTGTCTTTCTGGACCCCGTAAGCCCCCTCGAGTTGTCCTAATAGGTGTGCTCACCCTAATTACCAACACCCCCTTATACTTCCCCAGTTTCCCTCCCAGCAACATCGCCGGAGCTCTAGCTTTGGGATCGAGAAATCTTCGGGGGTGTCACCCGCGCACGAGGGTGACCAGTTTGACTGGTCCCCCCCCACCAAATCGTACTCCCCCATGGGCCCCGGAGGAGGCTCACAGAATCGTGCAAGTCATTTTTCCCGCCCGGTGCCCCGATGGACCTGGGGGTGTAACTCGTGCAATTCCCTGGGTTTTTGTTAACAGATCCCATTTGGGCAGACTTTTTCTGGAGTGGGTCGTCCCAACCTAGGTTCAGTCCCAGGTTGTTGCACCAGCATCCCCCTGGGGTGGGGGGTGTCAAAAAACCCCAAAATCGAAGGAATCTGCACTTTGTCAGCAAAGACCCCCGGGTCAGTTTTCCTTTTCCCCCATCAGGCTTCCTCTTTACCAAAGCTGCTTCCTTGATTCCCCCACCCCAGTCCCAACCCCGATGTTCCCTCAGGCACTGAGTCCCCGTATGGTCAATTCCCCCAGCCCGCAACGTTGGTTTTTTTTAAACCCCATTCCTAAATGGCATGTTGCCGAGGCATCTCCTGATTGGGCTCCGGGTAAATGTCCATCAACAGCCTTTCATTGGGGTGGTACCTGCATGTTGTCTATATAAAATAGGGTCTTCAGAAATTTCTTTAAGTGGGCTTTACAGTTACAAGGTGGTAGTCTTGGGAGCCTGAATAGGAAGGGGAACTTGTGGCACCAAAAAACACTCCCCTGAATCTATAGGTATCATCCCTTGTTGGGCGCCTCCCTGTTACCAACCACAAGAACCTTTGTAGCCCCTGTCTGGGGGCTGAAACCCAATACGTGGGAAAAGGTTTGCTAATGTCGCCGCATAGGGTATGTTCAGTCCTGAATTTCAACAACACATTGCAAATTTCTGGTCAGGGGGGGCCCCGTGAGCAGACAGTCGTTAAAAACATGGCTCTGGGGGGTCGCCTGCGGCTGCGTTGAAGACTACCTGTGGGGTGGTTACCGACTCCTTGGTGACTCCAGTGGGGAAGAATGGGTTTTTTCCCCGGGCTGGCATTGGGGCACTTTCTCGATAACCCAAGGCCATGCCCCTTAAAAATATCATCATATTTCCCCCAGACCCTTTTTGGTCGGGCTGTTCACCAATGAATTAAACGACCACGTGCCTTTGAAATTAGTGGGCAGCGTTGGGGGGCCCGGTTTCCTGGGAGTCGCACCCCAATACTGTCCGTCCCTGAATGCACGGTTTCAAGTAATCTTGATCGTCTCTTCGTGTTCGGGGGGCGGCTGGTCCCTTTAATACCCACTACATCCGGGCCCCTATTTTTGGACGGTCACTGTCGGTATGCCAACTTGGCCTTGACAGGGCCTTTGTGCACACCAATCCGCATCACCCGTACAGCCTCAGTCGCTGTAATACAGAGCCCTCCTTTCCTGGGTCGCGGGAAATGGCGGTTTCTTGCCCTCCTCGTGTACCCGTGGAGTCTGTACAGGCCCAACCCCTTGATAACCCTTTTCCCTAGACACGAATTGTTAGGGAATCCCCCCTCCAAGATGCCCACATTACTAACATTGTCTGTAGCAATGTCTGGTTCCGCTAGCTTCACACCAACTCCCCCAAAACGTTTGGGGCTGCTGCAGCTCCCAGTGGTAATGATATTGGGCGCCTCTTTACCCTCAAAGGGGAAATTTCCCCTCAATGCCCGGGTAACCCGACCGTCACATTGACTACTGGATAAACCTGCGTGGGGCTTCCCCCCAAACCCTTCCACCTTTATGTCAACTTTAAAAAACTGTCTCCAACTTCAACCCAGTTGCTAGACTCTCCGTATGAAAGGGTCTCTGTGCCCCTGTCGAAGAACAACGGTTGTTTCAGACTTCTTCCCCTTCGCGACCCCCGCCCTTATGGTGGGCAAGGCCCCCCGGCTTGAAAAAATGCTCACCAGAAAAAATTCCGGTGCCCTACTCACCCCAAATCATCGCTACTTCTGCTTGTTTTTTGCTCTCCGCCTTTCTTGCGGTTTGTCCCTTAAATTGTGCTAATCCGACATTAGGGGACGTGCACTGTGGTGCTTCCCTTCCCCCAGCCCCCCACACTCCCTGAGTATGGGTTACAGTCCTGGCAAAATGTTTCCAAACACTTGAAACAAAAAACTCAACTTCTTAGCCGTTGAACCCTTTGGGTTTTGGTGGGAAGCTTGAACACCCCGAACTAGCGTGTTTTTTCAACAAAAAACGCCCTCTCATACGGCCGTTTAGTGGCTTTCCCTTTGGGCCCCGTGGGGGGAGGGCCGCCCTGGGCATGACGTGCCTACTTTAGTGGGAGGTGGTTTTGGTTATCTCCGAAAGTCTGGGGAAGTTGACCCACTTCTCTTGGTAGGTAATTTCTCCCCCTGACCTTGCTCAGGGGGAGTATGAGATCCCAACCCTTCAATAATTTGGTTTACGTGAACCTATTCGTCCGTATTTTTTGTGTAAATCATGCCCGTCGTGCTAGCCGTTTCCTCTGAATTAACCCTGGGTAAAGGGGCCCCTTTTTAATCATTCTCATATGCAAACTCTGAAAACTATTGGCAAGCTCATGATCTCAAACGGAATTCTCTAACTTTGACGGTCATGTCGGGAACCTCTGATCCAAAACCGATAAATAACTCCTTTATCTCCTCAGTGTTGCCAAAAAATGTCTTCTAAGGGCTTTGGGGATGTTTTGGGATTAGTGTCAGTAAAAGGGTAGGCCCGGGCCCAAACAAAAGGGTTTTCCCCTTTCTGGGCCGAAAAAACTGCAACGACGGCATCGACAAATCATTTTGTCACTTCGGGGGTCTAAACTGATCCCAGAAAGCAATTACTTGTTAAGGTTCCGTCGAACGTTGGGGAAATTTACTGGGCAACTTGGGCAAAATATTGACAGGTGTGCGGTTGTTTTGGGGACCTGCGGTGTTCAACCCCACCCTTGGAATTAGCCTTTAATGTATTAATTTTCTTTGTACACATTCATTTCCCCGTACAAATTAAAACATCCTTATTGAATTCGTCCCTAAACCTGGTGAAGACTTCCCTGGGATTCCATCCCAATAGCCTGTTGCCCCTATGCTGAGAAGCTTGTTCATAGGTTCCCATTTTCCCGCAAAATCTTCAAGCAGTATTGCAATTCATCGCAGTCTACATTACTGCGTTGGCAGTAGCCTTGCACCTGTTACGTATTTGTTCAGATCCCTTGTATGTGTATGATCGCCTTAATTTTGTTAACACTGGGCTAGACTTCCTAACCCCCTCTGCAATTGTCGATGTTTAATGAGGAGTGGGGGAAATAATTTCACTTTACCCGTCCAAACCCCCCAGCCGCACGGGTTGGGGAAGAATGAACGGGTCTTAAGCTTCCAAAAAGCTTTTAACAATTCCCCTTTTTATATTGACTTACTAAATCAAAAAATGTACACTGTTTCTCCAAATCCCAAACAAAAAATGTTATCGTTGGAAAGCTTAACTAGCACTTTAACTGTACAATGCAAAAATAATTTCAGGACTTAACCCGTCTCAGGGATAATTACAAATCCCAATTAACATGAATCAAAGATGATGAAAAACAACAATAAAGGGTGCAGTTACAAATTAAATACTTTGGGTTTAAAACAATAAATTCAAAAATTCAACTTGTGAAAAAGTAAATAAAAAATGTATGAAACCCGCTTGGCCTGTGCCCCCGCTTTTTTTTGTCTCATGGATGGTTGGTAAAGGGAAAACCCAAACCTAGCTAGGTGCTATAAATTTAAACCTGGCTTTAAACTCCCTGTAAAAAATAACTGGTTAAACGTCCCCAGCTATATAAACCTTTTGTAAATATTGCCAAGCCTAGCCTAACTGTGGGACTTTGCAAATCATGTAAGTAATTAAAACACAAATCTCCTATCTGGATTCTTTAATCATGTAAATAATTAAATTTTACAAGTTCTCTAGCCCACCTGGCCCCGCCTGTAAAAATTTTGCAAATAAAAACTTTATGTATTCAGCTTGGCCCAGCCTCATGTAACTTTGACCCAGGTGTGTTAACTTAAACCCAACTTTTTTAAATGGGTTTTAACTGTGGCCTAGCTATGATGCTTAAACCCAACTTGTAAAAAAGGTTCTTAACTGTGGCCTAGCTATGATAGCTTAACCTAACTCTGAAAAAAAGGTTTCTAAATGTGCCTACTTGATGCTTAACCTAGCTATTCCACATCGGTTTGAAGGACCCCTTTTGTGAAAATCTGTGTGGGCTGCCTCCAAGTGAGTCCCCCACCCCGGCAAACTCTGTTGACACGGGTTGAGGTGGGTACCTCAGCCTACAAGTGGCTTATAGAACAGATTTTTCCAAATATTGGGAAATTTCAAGAAACCTCGCCGCAGCAAGTATAAAAAACTAAATTATTGGGGAGCATTATCCTGATCTTCAAATTCTAAGCCCAGCTTTTGCCCCCTTTGGATTCCCTTGGAAACCCGTGCAAAAGGGAGCATTAATTCCCGCAATATTTTATCGTTATTGTGTCCTGCCTGCACCTCGAAAAAACCCATACCAAAGGGATGTACCCCTGTATAATATGCAGCTGACGCTAGCTTAGACGGCTTGAGCCCCGGGATTACTGGGCATGCTCTCTTCCCGTAGCACGCCGAGCCCTCAGTTGACTCGACCCACAATCTCCAAGACTTTGCCAGAACCCACGGGGGAAAGGGGAATATCCGTCTTACGTATGGGCTGTGGAGGAATCATTCGGGACATCGAGGTGCCCCTACCGATTTCCCCAGGGCCAGATGTGAAGACAGTGGGGGCGCCGCGCTGTTTACGGCACGTCTTGTCCATCGGGTCTACGTAAGAAGGGGCTATTCGTCTTTGTGACCCGCCCCCACCATTCAAGCTAGGGCTGCCGTTCTCCCCGCTAATTATCCTAGGTTTGCCTCATTATGGGCCTATTACAAAATATGTTTAAAGGGCTTAGGTTACTCTATATTAAACTACAGAGCCTTAGAAAAACCCAAAAAAAAAAAAAAAAAAAAGCTAGTACAGCGATTTTAAACAAGGAGGGACCGTTCGTATTGTAGGGGCCAGCAGTCACCGGCTCTTTAACACGCAAGTTTTAATTTTGTATCAATCAAAAACAATATTACTCGGGGAGTTTAAAATTTCAGTTAAAATTTCCCTTTAGTTTTTAGCTCAAAACATGACCGTATGTTTAAAAAAGTGACCCCCTGTCGATCAATGACTGGGCCCAACACTTAACTGGTCCGAACCCTTGACTGGTCCGAAAACCCCTTGACTGGCCCAACCCCTTTACGGCCCAACCCCGGACTGGTTTCAAACGGTTTCTTTTCACTACCCCAGGTTATTTAATAGAATTTTCAAGAGGTTGCTAGTAGAATTGCAGTAAATCAACCATTCAAATCATTATGAAGCTGTGTGTAGTCTGTGGTCAGTCAAACAAACGGCTTCCACATCCCATAAATTGTCATTTTTGTGGAAATTGGTGTCACGCCCCTTGTGCAGATATCCAAGAACTAGCTAAAAGCAGTATTAAACAGGGAAGTTTTTTTGGGTATGCCCAAATGAGATAAATCTGTGGACTAAAATCACAAGGTATTAAAAGAGGTCAACATCAAAGCTGCTTTCATAGAAAACCTGGAAGCTTTCTACAACAGATGGGAACATAAAAAGTCTGGGCTGAATGGTACTTGCCCTTGATACTGGCCATGTAGTCAGAAACTGTAAGGCTGGAGATGATGTCCTGGTAGTCATAAATGGGGGGCTGATAGTGCTGTCCTGGGAGCAGTAAAAGGTAAGCTGGAGGTGCTGTCCTGGGAGACAGTAATGGTGAAGCTGGAGGTGCTGTCCTGGGAGACAGTAATGGTGAAGCTGGAGATTTTGTCCAGGTATCGGGAATTATATGCAGGAAGGAATACATATAAATGACCTCATAGGGGGCAGGAGCCATAGTAGGGGAAAAAAGTGTAGTCAAAGATAAGATAAAACCAATATTGCAAACTAGAAATACCGCAGGAAATAGCAAACAAGAGGACTTTCCACTAGCAATATGAGGATATATTACCAAAAACAACTGGTGGGAGCTCCATTGTTGGTGCTAGGGAGGATAGAAGTAAGACAGGGAAACATGCACCAACAGGGAATACAGTCACAGAAACCCAAGGCAAACGGAAACCAAGCCTGTGCACATACTATGCACTCGGTATCTGCTGGCATGGGAAATCTGGAAAAACAGATGGGACGTGCAACTATGACCACCCTAGAAAAATGCCATACCCATATGACAACAGGAAATGCAAACTCCCTTCCTGTAAGCTTTTTCAACCCTGAACTGTGTACCTCTTCAGTACAGGAAAGACTGTGCTATAACTTAAATTGCCAGGCATACCATCAAAGGGGACAAAAAGATACAAAACATCCAGCCATGGGAAAACCTGGGTAGCCACAGCCACTCAAGAAGGAGAGGTTTTTTAGTGCCAGGAAGGAAAAAAACTGGCAGGAAAATGGCAGAAATCGTACACCAAATCCAGTCATTCCTGGAGTGGAACCACAGTCGATGGCCTCCACTCCAAACCAACAGATACAGATACTAATGCCGGAAAAAAAATCCCCCCCCCATTACCAACAATACCACCAGTCCGATAAACATTCTTCTTTGCAAATATACAGGGTCTAAAGCCAGCAACAAACAACAAAATACCTTTCAATCCGTGGACTGCTTGCAGAGGCAAAGGCAATGTTCGCGGCTTTCACTGAGACCCACATAAAGGATCACTTGGACAACGAAATATGGATCCCACGTTTACAACCTATACAGATGTGACAGAGTGAACAGGCAAAAGGGGGGGGTTGGCCTGTACATTGCAGAGTCACTTGTTTGCACAGAACTGCTAAATGCCTCAAAATGATGTAGTGGAAGTTTTAGCGTAAAGGTCGAGAACCAAAACCTAGTCATTGTGGTAGTCTACAAGCCTCCGGATGCAACATCCCAGCAATTCCAGGAACAGCTGTTAAAAATTGACCACTGTCTGGAAAACCTTCCAGCTCCTGCACCAAACATCTTGCTCCTGGGGGATTTCAACTTAAGGCACCTAAAATGGAGGAATATAGCAAATAATATTGTTGCAGAAATAACACCGGGAGGCAGCTCTGATGAAAACTCACACTCACGCGATTTTTTAAAAACCCCGCACAAAATTCAATTTAAAAACCAGCAAAAAATAGACCTACTAGACTGGAGAATACACTAGACCTCATCTCACTAACAATGAGATCTGAAAGAAAATGTTACCATATCAAAACAATATACTCGATCACAACATAATGAGGTTCAGTCTGTAGGGCTCGAGCCCCAACCGACTTTATGAGATTATCACGAGGAGCATTCACCAAATTAAACTTAAAATAACAAAACATAAAGGGGGACCAAGTAAACCATCCTAACCGATATAATCTGGAAGTTATACAAGCACCCCAGACCCCAACTTATGCCTAGAACGTTTAACTCGGTGGAAACCCCGATGTATGCACAAGGCTTTTCCTCTAAGAAAAAGGAGAGTAATGTAAAACAAAAAGAAAAGGCGCTCCCTTTACAGGCAAACGGAAAAGAAAACAGGGGCGGCAAAAGAGGTCAATAACTAAAATGCTAGGGAGACACTGGTCAAGAAATACCCAGCATCGAACTTAAGCTAAAAGAATCCTTTAGGAGTCGGAAACGCGGGAAAGAACTAAAAGCCATAAATGAAATCGAAAGAAACCCAAAGAAATTTCTCTCCATCCCAAAATTTCAAAATCGAGAACAACGTCCAGTATTGGGCCCCCTACTTCAACAAATGGTCCTACACAGATGACAGAAGGAAAGAGTGAAACTACTCAAGTCCCAAATAACTCAGTTTTTAGCAAGCCGCAAAACCAACTGAAAGTCGAAGATCAAAAGAATTTTATGAGAGAGCCCCCAAAATTTGATGAACACAAGCCTTTTCCGAGTTTATTCCTGACGCCAAATGACTTGAATAGGCGAAAATGACATGCCATGCACTCTCCCCCAGGCCAAAACTCAAACTACTGTGTTCACAAGAACTGCAAGAAGCCCCTATCACGAGCTTTTCCATCCTATGGAGAGGGACATGGACACGGGGTCGTCCACAGTTACTAAAAACACAGACATAGCCCACTCCACAAGGGGGCAGTAAAGCAACAGCAAAAGAACTACAGCCCAAATAGCACTAACATCCCATCATAAAAATCTTTGAAAGGCCTAAGAGCAAGAAAAACCACCCATCTAGAAACCCATCATTACACAACCCAGGGCAAAAAGGTTTAAAAACAGGTCCCTTGCCCTGTTTTAAACTAGGATCCTCGACAAGGTCCCTAAAATTCACTAGAAGACAAAAGAATGCAGATGTAATATATCCCCACTTTGCAAAGCCTTCGACAAGGTGACCATGGCGTAATGCGCACAAAATGCTGCTAAAGGAATAACGGGAAATGGGTCGATGGATCATAATTTCCTCACTAACAGAACAAAAGAGAGTAGTCGTCAACAGAGTAAAGTCCGAGGCAGCTACGTGAAAAGCCTCTTTCCAAAAGGGCCCAAACAGTACTCGCTCCCATCTTGCCATCCCATATCCGACATAGACAAGATGTCGCCACACCCGTGTCTTCCTTTGCAGATGACACCCGGAATCAGCAATGACAGTGTCTTCCATTGCAGACACGCAAACTCCAGGGGGAATCCCAAATCTTCAGTGGGCTGCAGAAAACAAATAGAATTTTCAACGTGAGAAATTTCAATTACTCGATAGGAAAAAACATGGGGAAATTAAATCTTCTCAAAGTACAAAAAAAAATTTTCTGGCCACAAAATAGAGCGAAACACCAACGTCAAAGACCTGGGATGATCATGCGGAGGATCTCACCTTCAAGGGACCATAACATTGTATCAATCGCATCTGCTAGAAAAATGACAGGTGGATAATGAAAACCCTTCAAAACTAGGGGGGGCCAAGCCCATGAAACACTCTTCAGGTAAACTTGTTCTACCCTAGGCTGGAATATTGCTGCACACTAACAGCACCTTTTCAAGGCAGGTGAAATTGCCGACCTAGAAAATGTACAGAGAACTTTCACGGCGCGCATAACGGAGATAAAACACCTCAATTATTGGGAGCGCTTGAGGTTCCTAAAAACCCGTAAATTTCCCGGAACGCAGGGGGGAGAGATACATGATTATATACACCTGGAAAATCCTAGAGGACTGTACCGAACTTGCACACGAGAATCACCATACGAAAGCAAAAAAACTTGGCAGACGATGCACCATCCCCCCAATGAAAAGGGAGGGGTGTCACTAGCACGTTAAGAGACCATACAATAGTGTCAGGGGCCCCCGACTGTTCAACTGCCTCCCACACACATAAGGGGGGTTACCAACAGACCCCTGCAGTCTTCAAGCTGGCACTGGACAAAACACCTAAAGTCAGTTCCGGATTGCCCGGCTGTGGCTCGTACGTTGGTTTGCGTGCAGCCAGCAGCAACAGCCTGGGTTTACAGGCTCTGATCCACCAGGAGGCCTGGTCACAGACCGGGCCGCGGGGGCGTTGACCCCCGGAACTCTCTCCAGGTAAACTCCAGGTAGTGTATTACCAGTAAAACTACCTATTCTTTCCCTGAAGAGTAAATCTATAAATTAAATAAGCTTACCAACCGCCAACCAGAGAATGCCGTGTTTGGGAGGGTTTAAGGGCCGCTCGGCTCAGACGAGCAGAAGCCCCTGCGGATTCCCGAGCTGTGGAACTATTTGGACCAAATAAATTTCCACAAAATAGTACTAAACTGCAATACATCATACTGTAAATTGTTACATTTTAATACTGTAATTTTTATTAACTAAAACAATAGTGTAATAAGTTTAAAACAAAACTTACCTAAACCATGTAGCGTTACTATTCTTAAGTTAAACATTAAGTTTGCTTAAATCCTCAGCATAAAAAAGGGCTTTTGGCATGTACACCTATATATTCCTCTGTACAAC
Organism: Cherax quadricarinatus; assembly: GCF_026875155.1. Taxonomy (NCBI): domain Eukaryota; kingdom Metazoa; phylum Arthropoda; class Malacostraca; order Decapoda; family Parastacidae; genus Cherax; species Cherax quadricarinatus. The sequence continues at coordinate 13,984,186 of NC_069475.1, forward strand.
CATGTAATTGTCAAAATAAAAAAATCTAAAATTTTAATCTAATCTAAGACAATATCAAAGAACTAAAGACTGATAGTGCTGTTATCCCACATCAATAAAAATCTTTGAAAGGCTTCTAAGAAGCAAGATCACCACCCATCTAAAACCCAACAGTTACACAACCTAGGGGAACATGGGTTTTGAGCAGGTCGTTTGTGTTTGTCCCCAACAACTGGACCCACTAAAAGAAAGGGCCTGGATGCTCTAGATGACAAACAAAATGCAGATGTATACACACACTTTGCAAAGGCCTTTGACAAGTGTGACTCTGGCGTAAAAGCACACAAAAAAGCATGATAAAGGAATAACAAGAAAAGTTGGTAGATGGATCTATAACTTCCTGAAAATAGAACACAAAGAGTAATAGTAAACAGGCAGCTACAGTGAAAATCTCTGTTTCACAAGGCACATACTCACTCCCATTCTTTTCCTATCCCATATGTGACAAGGGAGAGTGAAAGTGTCTTCCTTGCGGATGACACCCAGATTTCCATGGCAGTGACCTCCATCGAAGACACCTCAAGACTCCAGGCGGACATAATCCAAATCTTCAAGTGGGCTACTCATAGCAATATGAAGTTCAGTGAGGAGAAATTTTTAAATATTCAGATATGGAAAACTTGAGGAAAATAAAATGTAAACCCGTTTTATACAACAAACTCTAACCATTCCATACCTGGTGTATACCTGGAGAGAATTCTGGGGGTCAATGTCCCCACAGCCTGGTCTATGACCAGGCCTCATGGTGGATCAGAGCCTGATCAACCAGGTTGTTACTGCTGCCTGCACTTAATCCAATGTATGAACCACAACCCAGCTGGTCAGGTACTGACTAGCCTGTCCAGTGCCTGCTTGAAGACAGCCAGGGGTCTACTGGTAATCCCCCTGATGTATGCTGGGAGGCAGCTGAATAGTCTTGGTCCCCCCTGCTTTTCATTGGGGGATTGTTAGCACCATCTTCCGAATCTTTTTCTTTTGTAAGGAGTGATTTTTGTGTGCAAGTTTGGTACTAGTCCCTCTAAGATTTTCCAGGTGTAAATGATCATGTATATCTTCCTCCTGCATTCTAGGGAGTACAGGTTTAGGAACGTCAAGCATTCCCAGTAATTGAGGTGGTTTATCGCAATAGAGTGAAAAAGTAATGTGAAGGACCTGGGAGTAATAATGTCAGAGGATCTCACATTCAAGCACCACAACACTGTATCTACTGCATCTGCTAGGAAAATGACAGGATGGAAAATGGGAACCTTCAAAACTAGTGACACCAAGAACATGATGATTCTTTTCAAATTACTTGTTTTCTCTAGGATTGAATACTGTTTTACACTAATTGTCCTCTTCAAGGCAAGTGAAATTGCTGATCTGAAGAATGGAGAGAGAATTTTCACTGCATACATAAGTATGATGAGGCGCTTAAATTACTAGGCATGGTTCAGTCCCTTGATCAGTATTCACTGGAATGCAGGCAAGAAAGATATATGATAATATTATCCTGGAAAATCCTAGAGGGATTAGTACCAAACCTAGACAAAAAAATTATTCCCTATTAATGCAAAAGACTTGGCAGGATATGCAACATTTTTCCATTGAAAAGTAGGGGTGCCACGAGTTCACTAGGAGACAATGCAATAAGTGTCCGGGCCCAAGATTGTTCAACTGCCTCCCAGCATACACAAGGGGATTACCAATAGGCCCCTGGCTGCCCTCAAGAAGGCACTGGACAGACATCTTAAGTCAGCACCTAACCAATCAGGCTGTGGTTCGAATGTGAGTTTGTATGCGGCTAGCAGTAACAACCTGGTTGACCAGACCCTGATGCATCATGAGGCCTGGTCTCAGACCGAGAAATGGGGGCATTAACCCCAAAAATCCTCTACAGGTAAACATAAAAATCAAGATTTACTGTCAGGCAGACTACTGCATTTTTGTAAAAGTGGTATATTAGTATTATTATTATTATAATCAAAAAGAAGCGCTAAGCCACAAGGGTTATACAGCGCTGCAGGGTAGGGAAGGAAGCGAGGGTATTGGGCGGCAGAAGGGAGGAGGGATGATCAGTAGGTTACAGAAAACAGCGAGGCAGGGGATAGTGCGGGAGTAGAGGGCAGCAAGAGATTGAGGTAGAAAGGGCTGAAGGCATCAGAGTTTGTGAAGTAAGTCAGTTGAGAAAGTGGGCAGTCTAACAGAATGTGGCTGACCGATAATGGAACCTGACAATTCTCACAGAGAGGAGCAGGGCGCCCCTCCATGAGATATCCATGAGTAAGACGAGTATGGCCAATGCAAAGACAGGAGAGAGTGGTCTCCCAACCTCGACACTGGTGACAAGAAGATGGCCAGTAACCTATACTCGGTTTAATAGTTGTTACTGAGCATACTAGACCAACGTTGTTGCCAACGGGTGTGAAGGTGGGTAGCTATTACAGCAAAATAGTCGGTAAATGTGATACCTCTATATGAAACTGGTAGGTCATGTACTGCTGGCTGCACAGCAGCGTCTGCCTGTTCATTGCCCTGTACGTCAACATAACCAGGGACACTTATGCAGCATATGGGAATCTTTATTCCTGAATAAAGATTCCCATATGCTGCATAAGTGTCTCAATCATAACTTGTCGGTTTTTTTAAACCATTCATCACAACCATAAATTAAAGGGAAAAAAAAAAACAAATCTTTTAA